>CM076578.1:881598273-882198273 GCA_034641835.2 Pinus albicaulis
AGGGGCTCCAAAAAATTTAGAAGTGTGTGTTATTATCTCTTTGTATTTTTTGGAGGGTGTTGTAGGGGCTACAAAAAATGGCGATTCACTGGATGAATACAGAGTCTCTGTCGATGAAAGGTCGATGAGGGAGGAGGGAGGGGCCTAATACTAGCTTGTTCTTTTACTTCAGAGTTTACACCTTCCTTCCTTTGTCACCTCGCATCGTTGCCTGGCCTTTTGGCTTATTGGGTGCAGATCAACTGAATTTTAACTTTTCGTGCTCCAGGATCGGAAGGGTTGGAGAAACCTTGGACAACTGCAGGGTCCGGTACAATTATTTCGTCCTCATGGTGTTGCTCCGTTGCCAGCGAACCTCTCGGCTCCGGTGGAGTCACTGCCTAAGGAGTCATGAACGTTGCTCCACTGCCAGCAAGCCTGGTCAGTACCCCGACGGAGTCGTTACATCACCTCTCTGCGCAGGAAGCCTTTCTCAATCCTTTACCCTTTATTTGTGCGCGATTGCACTTATTTGAGAACGTGCCTGTGGCACTTATTTAGATGGGCATATTTTGCTTGGGCGGATGAGGGATCCCGACTTATTTTTCTTGCAGAGAGGTTGCTCCTGGTCTTATATGAGGACTTGGGTTTTTCCCGGATGACCTGTTCCCCTGAGTTAGCTCTGTTCCCTCACGATCCGGTCGCTGCTATGTAAGACCTTTTCTGCCTGCACCTTCCAAAGCCGCTAGGTGGTTCCTTATGCTTGAAGACTCCAGTAAGGCCATGTGCTAACCCTTGGTGCCCATTACAAGCGAGTTTTGACTATTTCGTGTTTTGCGGGAAGGGCCTTTCATCAGCATAGAACCTATCAGGGAGTGAGCCAGTTGCGGATAGCTTTAGACAAGGTTTTTCTTTGTAGATTTAGAGAAAGAGTTTTTTTATTTTATTTTTTTTTTATTTTTAAATGCGACTTTTATAATACAGGGGTGGAAACAGCCCTTTGAGGGCTACTCAAGTAAAATAGTGTTTGAGGTCATGCCCATTTACCGAGAGGACCTAGACTTTTCCTTCCAGAGTTTGCAATCAGAAAGTATGGGGACCCACCTTTTCTTTAACCTGAAAGGGACCTATCCATAGTGCTTGAAATTTGGCATGTTTTCCATTTTCTTCGTGGGATTTATCCCACTTTAGGACAAGATCTCCTACTTCAAATTTTTTATCTCCTGCAGACTTTTTATCAAACCATTTATTGATTCGACTCTGGTGGATGGCGAATTTCTCCCGAGTTTTCTGCCTTTCCTCTTCTAATTTCAGCAGGGTGTCAATGCGGGTTTGCAAGGCGGGGCAAGGGGTACCATGACATTCTTGCGATAACTGCAGAGTGGGAAGAGATAAATTAGGTGGGAGAACAGCTTCTTTCCCATACACGAGAAAATATGGTGAGGTTCCTATTGAGGACTTAGGGGTGACGCGATCAGCCCAGAGAGCATTTTGGAGGGCATTGTGCCAGTTGCGTTGGTGAGACAGAAGGGTCTTTTTAATGATGCGAATCAGATTTTTATTTGTTGATTCCGCTAGGCCGTTTCCTTGGGGATAGTACTTTGTAGAGTGTTTAAGAACAATGCCGTTTTCCAAAGCAAAATCATATAATTTAAAAGATGAAAAATACGTTGCATTATCAAAAACCAAGGAAGTTGGAATGCCAAACCTGGTAATGATGGAATGAGTGACAAATTGCATTACCTCCTCATCGTTGATTTGGCGTAGCGGTATTGCTTCAACCCACCTGGTGAAATAATCAGTAGCCGTTAGGATGTACCGGTGTTGCTTAGAAGAGTGGGGTAAGATCTCACCAATGACGTCCAGACCCCATTGTTGAAAAGGTTCTTCCACTGCTACTGACAACAGAGGAGCGGCGGAACGCGCTTCTCGGTTTGCGAATTTCTGGCATTGAATGCATTTCCGAACATGTGCATGGGCATCTCTGAAAAGGGTCGGCCAATAATAACCTGCTCGCATTATTTTATGAGCTGTGGTGTCCCCGGCAAAATGACCTCCTGCTGGTCCATCGTGCAGCTCGGTTAAGATTTTATGAGCTTCATCATGTTCCAGGCAGCGCAACATGACCCCGTCGGAATGTTTCTTGAAAAGCTTCCCTTGGATTATCTGGTAAGACGTAGCTTTGAGTCTGATTGCGCGTTTCTGCTGGACATTTAGAACTGGGTCTAACACGCCGTGTGCTAAATATCCCGAAATATCCGAGTACCAAGAAGGGTTCTTTATTTGAGGAATGACGTCAGTTTGGTACATTTCAATTTCTTTCTCCCAATTATCTTCTTCACTCTGTTGGGAATTTGCAGCCTCTGCAGCCATTTGGCATAGACCTTGCCCTTTAACTGTGCGTGCTGGCTTAAACTCTAAGTCGTACTCTTGCATACATGCAACCCAGTTCCCTCGTCTCTCGCCCAGCTCCTGCTGCATGAACAGTGAGCGAACAGCTGGGTGGGGGACGTAAACTGTGACATGGTTTTTTAAGATGTACGGTCTGAAATGTTTGACCGCTTTATATACCGCATAGGCCTGTTTCTCGATTTCAGGATAATTTAATTCAGCTCCCTGCAAACCGGTTATCATGAATGAAATGGGACGCTCGTCATTATTTCTGTCCTTTTGTGTGAGTACGGCTGCCAGGGACGAATCCGAAGCGAAAGTATATAAGCTAAAATCTCTGCCGAAATCTGGGCTCTGGAGGGAAGGTGCTTCGGCTATCGCTTTCTTGATCTGGTCGAACGCTTCCTTTTCAGGTTGATTCCATTTGAAGGTAGCATTTTTCTTTATCATTCCCTGCAGTGGCTTCACTATCTGGGCGAAATCTGATATAAACTTACGTACAAAATTGATCTTACCCAAAAAGGATTGCATTGCTTTCTTACTACTGGGGGGAGGGATCTGGGCAATGGCTTTCGCACGTTCTGGGTCAACGACAATACCTTGCTTAGTTATGATATGACCTAGCAGATTTCCTTCTGCTACGACGAAAATACTCTTCTTTGGGTTGAGCGAGATACCGTATTTTCTGCACCTTTCGAAGATCTGTCTGAGGTGACGCAAAAGATCCCCCCGATGTTTAGAAAACACAATGACGTCATCCAAATAGACCACCACACTCTGGCCTATCAGACCTCTGAACGCTATATCCATAGCTCTTTGGAAAGTTTCTCCTGCGTTGATTAATCCAAAAGGCATACGCCTGAATGCGAAGGTTCCCCACTTAGTCCGAAAGGTAGTCTTTAACCTATCTGGTTCAGCCACCAGTACTTGATTGTAGCCAGAGAAACCGTCCAACAAAGAGAACATTTCTGACCCGGACACTGCTTGTAATATTTGCTCCATAGGGGGCACCGGGTAATTATCTTTATTCGAGGCCCGGTTTAAGTTTCGGAAGTCCACACATAAGCGGATTTCACCTGACTTCTTCCGTACCGGAACCAAATTGGATACCCATGTGGAATGGCGAACTTTGAAGATAATGCGTGCATCCAAAAGTTTTTTGAGTTCTTTTAGAATCAATGGCTCCATCGTAGGATGTACTTTCCTGAGCTTCTGTTGGAATGGTTTTACATTTTCTTTAATGGGTATCACATGTTGTATGATTCTAGTATCGTATGTGCGTAAGTCCTCGTATGTCCAAGCGAATACGTCACGATACTTGTGAAATAGCTGAGTGAAATCTTGGGCCTATTGGGGGGTGCAGTCTTTACCCAGGTTGACAAATTTAGGATTATCTTCTGATCCCAAGTTCACTTGTCGATGGGCCAAGATAGAGCTCTGTACTTTGGCGTTTGGGGGCCCTCGGAAACGATTTTGCAGATCAAAAAGCTTCTCAAGTGATACCACCCCTTTAGGCATGGGGTTTCCTTTGACTTGTTCGTATTCCTTTTGCATAGCCTGGTCGTGCTCATCTTCATCTATAGCAGCGTCTTTGAATATCTCTGAGTTACACATGAAATCCAGCACCTGTTGATCATCATCGAAGACGCGCAAGTTAGTGACATTATCTGGGACGGAGGGTTTATATATAACTTCAATAGAAAAACCATCCCTCAAAGGGGTAAATCTGGCAGCGGCATTAGCCAGAGTATCTGCCGCTGCGTTATGCATCCTAAGAACAGATTTAATTCCAAAAGCGTTAAAAGCATAAATTAATCGCCATACCTCTTGCTGATACGCCTTTAAATGTGGAGACAAACAGTGAATAGTATTGCGTACCTGCCGAGTGATAATCTCGGAGTCTCCAATGACCCGTAAGCATTTTACCTTCAAATCCAGCGCCTTTTTAAGCCCAAGGATCAAAGCTTCATACTCGGCAGTGTTGTTGGTGCATTGAAACTCCAGCCGACAGGAGATTAAGAATTTATTCTTATGAGGATCAAGCAAAACGCAGCCAGCGCCAGAACCATCGAGATTTTTGGAACCGTCGTAATACAAGGTCCATATGTCGCTTTCCGGGCCTTTGGGGGCAGTGGATTGCGGAGAAATGTCGGCTTGGTGTGAGATAGTTTGGGCTTGTTCCTCTGCGACGAGCGTCATTTCAGAATGGACCTCGGGGCCTACTGAAGACTGAGGAGGCCGGTAACATCCAAAAATGGAATCTAGAAAACACATACCAAGTTCCTCCTGGGCAAAGCTGATGGGTTCATTTGTGGCATCCAAATCAGTTACAGTGTGTTTCATGTATGGTTCACTTTCGACTCTGATTTGGTTGTTTCTCCCCTTGTAAGGTAGCCATAAGTGGGACCAATCCGTGGCAAAGTATCCTTGCAACTTGCTAGACCAATCCCTGCTAAGCAGTACACCATAGGCTTCAGGGATGTCAACAACCACAATATCAATGCATTGATGGACTCTAGAGTCGGATGAGAGGCGGATGATGACATTGTTTAATTCTCCAACGGCTGGTACTTGTGATCTGTCAAGTTGAATGATTTTTGCGTCAGTTTTCTCTGGGCGGATGTTGAGTTTCTTGCACACAGATAAAGGCATGACATTCGTGGATGCACCGGAGTCAACAAGACAATTGTGAATGTTGAAGTTAAACATCTCAAAATACAAGAGGAAGGGAGGGGTGGATCCTCTCGAATTCGTGTTGACAGTGTTCACTATAGACTGGATATCTGGACTGGTTTGTGCAGATGTGTTGCTGACAGTTTTCGTATTTTGGTTGTTGGCGAAAGCTTTTAGAATAAGTTCCTTTTGATTCGTGATGCGGGCCAACTCGTAGAGTGAGATATTAGCTCTGGTCTTTTTCATGTCCTCCACTATGTTGTAGCTAGTATGAGTTTGGGGACTAGGTTCGGTAGTGGTTTTCGAGGGTTCCACCGGGAGCTTTCTCTTGTGACTTGCTTTGCTGTTACTATTTGTGGGCTTCTCCGGCGTAGCTTGTCCTTCGTTTCCAGGGGGAAGAATTTTCCTCAAGAAAGCCCTTTTCTTGTCTTCATATGATTGTTCGGGGATAGATCCTTTGCTTCTAAGACTATAATTTCGAGTGGGCTGAGCCTTGGGACTGCCTGCCATGTTGATATCAATGGGAACAAGACTCTCCCCCCCGCGTATTATATCAAAAGTTAGAACAGAGGCTCCTGGTTCCCCATCTAGGAGCGAGCCTTCATCTTGATCAGAAACATCATCCTCTGTCTGGTTTCCCGGAGTTTGGTCATCCAAAAGTTGGTTAACCACCGCGGTCATGCTGCCAATCCATTGCGGGCACGTTTTTTCAGAGTGGGCAGCTTGGTGAAAAGAGAAAAAATTATCTTTCCCTATCTCTTCCACATTGAGAGCGGCGCTGGAGTTTGACGGAGGTCTGCTGGTGTTGGGATTACTTTTCTTGAAAAAGGGTTTTGGGGGTTTAGTAGAAGTTGATGTTTCAATGCCTTTTCTCTTCAAATCAGAGACCTCATTCGTTAGTAGTTTGAGGGTCTTGGCCATACTCTCGAAATCAAAAGTTTCTTTCTCTCTATTAGGGGTGGAAGAGTGACCTTTTTTAGTGATTGGTTTGTGATCATCCTTTCCTTCGTGGTCCATGACTCCTATCGACAACATGTCTTTTTCTACCGCGAGAGCAGCAACGTAATTTGCTGTAAGGGTAGCGCGGGCTTCACGTTTGACAAAAACGGCAATATCCCTAGGGAGAGCTTTAGTATAGTAGTCGATGGTGATAGAATCATCCAATGCTAAGTTTGGAGGAAATTTTTGCAATATTGTGGCGAAGCGTTGGTTAAAGTCTTTAACTTTTTCTTTTCTATGACACTTGATAGTGCTTAACTCTGTGAGGAGCATAGAGGGTGTTTTATCTTCTGCAAACTTTTGCAGGAACACGCGACGGAACTGGTCCCAGGATGTAATAGAAGCACTGGGTAGGGAACGATACCAGGTGGCCGCATGGTTTACAAGAGTGTGTGGGAATAGCCTACATGCGACATCATCAGACTGAACTCTCATGATTTGTAGAGACAGATAGAAACTACTAATATGGTCTTCCGCTGATGTGCCTTTCTCAGGATCGAACTTAGGAAGATGCTTCTCTGGGTGTCTAGGCATATCATGGAGAGGACCTAAAAGGGCCAATGGGGATTGAGCCATCCAGGCTAGAGGCTGCACCCTCCTGGGGTGCTGATGATATCGAGTTTCGGCTTCGGACTCACTTCCCGTCCCTGACACTGATGTTCCTTCATGATGGCGAGAGTGTTCATCTCGGCGTCTTTCATGGTTATTCATGTTTCTAAAATACTCCCAGTTGTGGGGAGGAGGCCTATTTTGGTTTTGGTGGTGATGATGGTTGGGTTGGTGTCTCCGGCCGTGGACTATATCTCCTCTACCTCCACGTTCGTGACCCCTGTTGACCCCACCCTCATTTCTTCGAGGCCTATTTCCTTCCCCCGCATTTCTTCGGGCTGTGTTACCTTCTCTTTCATTTCTTCGACCCCCTTCTCCTTCTTCTGGTGGGGAACACACTTGGTTGTTGTTCCACTGATGTAAGTCAGGCTGAGGTTCAGGGAAAGGTTCTGTATCAGGGAAACCTTCACTATCTTGGAGAATGGGGTCATTTTCCTGGACAGCCCGCCCGAGGTCTTCAATCATGGAGTTCACAAGTTCAGGTATGGTGCTGACTAGCACGCCATTACGAGTGACGTTCTCGGCTGGGGTCCTAGTGTGGGCTAGGAATTCCATGATTGGAGCATACCGTAAATCCCTGACGAGATTGCGGGTGACTGGGCGTAAGGATCTCAACTGTTCGTTTGTGATTTCGAAATATCGAGCCTCCTCCCTTGGAATGTCTTCCAAGGGGGGAGGATGAGGTTCGTTATTTATGATCTCCCGGTGGGGAGTTTGTGATGGAATGTCAGTTGTATGCTGGGAGGATGCCATGCCCTCCTTCTAGCGCCAAATCTGTTGACGGGAAAATATGTCTGGCCAACAGTAGGGGATCTCCCCGGTAGAAAGTCCCAATTAGACTTAAAACCGTTTGGAGTAGGGATCCCGTCCGGGGTGTGGGTCTGGCTACCGCTTAGATGACTTTCTCTTTGGTCTCGAAGAACCTGATTGAATCTGCAGACATACACTTATTCACATGATACAGAATACATGATTGATGTATCAAACTGATATATTACACTGCGTGTAGCAAGGTAATAAGCAAAAATGCATACACCCAGGAAATGTCGTTAGCAACACATCTATGGGGTAATGCATGCAAGATAATCTGACCACTAAAGAAACAGTTCTTTATGGCGAGGGTATCCCTTAACTTTCTAAAAGATGCAATGAAATGCTAATAAAATAGTTCATCAACATTCATTGTAATAACACATGGTAAACTTGAGCATCGTCAAACACAACCATAGATAACCATGGAGCATGGATAACACAACATTCATTAATCATACGATATTCTGAAAATATACGCAGAATACACACAGTATTGTCACAGCTACACACATCATCCACAAAAGGGGTTTTAAACAAGTATCTGTATTACATATGCAAGAGTATAACGCTTCAATTGCAATGCTATATTGCTCTTCAGTCCATAAAAGAGAAGCCTCAACTATGTACCCCGTAGGGGTATTTAGAGATTCAAGAAACGCCCCTTCAGGCTTTCTGACGCTTCGGCTTCCCGACGGTTCAGCTTCCCTGCGACCTTTGACGATCATGCGACCTGCGGCTGGCGGAAACAATTGCGACCTGCGACCCAGGTGAAGGTGCGACCTGCGACCTACGACTTGCGGATGGTCGCGACCTGCGATCGAAAGAACTTAGCTATGGAGGCGGTCGTGTGATTGAGAGGTCTAGAGCGTCAATTTTCTTCCCCTTCAGGAACTCTCGCCAGGTCTGGTAATCCGCTGCTATAGGGGAGACTTGAGGGGATTCTTATTTTAATCGATGCATACATTCCAGGGCATTCGGTATCAGAGTCTCCTTCTTCTGGGAAATCTGGATTGAGAGGGAGGCAAGCTTGGTATAGATTTGTACTGGGGTGACAAGCAACTGATTTAGGTTCTCTTGTGATGCCTCAAATTCTGGTGCGGCAGCAGCTTGTCTCACGGGTTGCAGAAAAGACTGAATTTCCTGATCTACTTGCTCCCAGTCTTTAGTTTCGTCCAGTGCCCCTAACGACGGAATGTGATGAAGAGCGTTCATGGAGTCTATCCCACTGATCAGGTGATTATATGCAGACACTACTTTGTCCAAGTCTTTGGCCAGCTTGTCTTTGGACTGCATCTTCATCCGGATTTGTACTTTGGCGTCTTGTGTGTGACTCCAATCCTTCCTAGGCACATTTTCGGGAGCTTGATGGTACTGTGCTGTCCAGTTTATCATTTTGTCTAAAGCTACCGAGGCTTCCCTGAGCTGCTCATGCTTCTGTTTGGTTTCTGCTCGTGCCTCTGCCAACGGGGCCACGGTTTGTTTTAGGGTGAGCATTTCCATATATACTTGCCTCATGGTCATTTCCAACACATCACACTCTTTCATGACCGCCAGCGGGACCTCATTGACTTGGGAAGGCTTACCTTGGAGCTGTCGTATCTCACTCTCCAGTATTGATTTCTCCTGTTCCGCTGCTTTTAGCCTGTTTTGTAGGGAGATAATCTCCCTGCTCATTCTAGTGACATTTTCCTCTGTGGCCGCGGCAAAAGCGGTGCCTGCTGATGCTATCATTACCGGGTTAGTCCTGGTATCCGGGACGATGTCCTTTTCAGTGGCGACCGTAGATATGGCGGGATGGCTTTGCGCCAAGGATTTTCTTCTCTCTTGCCGTATTTTGAAAGAGAACTGGTCAAACGTCAACCTAGTCAGGTCGAAGACCTCCTCCTCTTGTTCCCCGGGAAAATCGTCATCAGGGATGATGCTTTTCTTGCCACTTGGAGGAATCTCCAGGGGAGATATGTCGATATCATCTATCAGTTCATCCTCTTTATCCTGCGTTTGTCCTTTTTCTTTCTCCTTTTGCCGGCGCTCGGCTTCTGCCTTGTCATGTTCCTCCTTCTTCCTGCGTTCTGACTCCGCCTCTGCTTCTCTCTCAGCTTTTCTTTTTCTCTCTGCTGCGGCAGCTTGGCCTGTTTTCTTCTACTGTTCGGCTTTGTCAAGTTCTTCCTTAAGTGCTTGTTCTGCCGCCGCCTGTGCTTCCTTTTCCTGTCTTTCCTTTTCCTCGGCCTGTTTCCTTTTCCGCTCCGTCTTTGCATCTCTTCTACGTTTCTCTTCATCCTCCTTCATTTTCTTTTCCTCTTCCTTCTTGGCTTGGGCCTCTGCTCCTCTTAGCTGATCCGAGGTGTCAGGCCCTGTACTGGTCCGGGTTTTCTTATCCCTGGAGGAAGAAGAGCCTCCTAGTTTTTGGCTCCTGTCTTCTAAATTTTGGTGATCCTCTTCTTCTCGGTCAGAGTCAATCCCCGGAGCTAGTTGCCTGTCTGCGTTGTACCAGTTTCTTTTCTCATCCTCCGCCGGGCGTTCGACATGCTGATAGCTCCATTTAAACTTGGCCCTCTTACAGTGCTCAGGAACTATCTTGACCGGGTCATATGTTCGGTAATCCAGATTTCTAAAGTGATAACCTTTTATCTCTTCCCCTTCAGCCCCTACTTCTCTGAAGTCCTTGACTGTATAAGCACCGAGGGTGAGGGGTAGAGCGGGCCAAGGTTTCTTCTTTCCTTTGGAAAGGACACTGGAGAAACCCGAGGTCATCTGGAAACATACCTCCTGCATAAGCACCTTATCGGTAATAAACCTAGGCAGAGCATGTGGTGCTTTGAAAGTGCCAAATACTCGGATGATTGTATATTTAGCGAATGGAAACCAGTGCGCCACCTGGCCTAGTGTCTCCATCGCTCGCCAAGACATGCAGGGGGTGTCTTGACCAAATAGCTTCCGGTAAAGGGTGGGAATGAATATCTGAGAGATTTGCTCAATATCAGGCTTGTACCTAGATTCCCAGAATACCTTGGTCTGCAAATGGATTGCTCGGTTCTGTGCGGAGTCGTAGTTATGTGGCCATCCCTCAAAATGCAGCCGAGCACAGACAGCATCTAATAGATACGAAGCCATATAAAACTCTGACGGCGTTCCTTCATCTGGGGCTAAAGCTGAAGCCAAATTTGTTTGCATTGAGCCCATTAACATACCAGCCCATTTGAAACGAGTGCCATGCACCGTTACATATTCCATTATAGTTGCCCATGCGCCGTTGAAGGTGGTGGCGTCCGGACGTCCATACAATCTACAAAGCATGGCGGCCACTAATTTATACACTTTCCTCAGACCGGCCACCGGGTACTCCTGGTCTTTCTTGACTTTAAATTTGTCTGGCTCCGCCCACCATTTCCTGATTGTATCAACCACGGGTACTTCATGGGCAAAAGCCCATCTCGGGGTAAAGTTTTCCTCTGGTTGGGGCAGCGAGTAGTAGACCTGGGCGTCTGAGCCCTCCAACGTCGCGAAAGCTTTCCCTTCGCTATCTCGGATCACGAACCTCTTGGGATCCATTTTCTGTATGATCCAGTCTAATATTTCTGGGCACGGGAAGATGGCTGGATGTGCCCCTGCTAGATGTAATTTGGATTTCTTGACCTTTAGGTATATTTCCCGGTCCGGGAGATCTTCTGGAAACTCAGCTTCTGTTATAGCGAACTCGTGGTATACTTCATACCATCTCAGGCTGTCCCCTTTTGCGAAGGTGCAAAGGGTGTCTCTGTATATTGGCGGAGGAGATATTTGCACGTCTGTGTCTGATTCTTCTTCCACTACCTTCTTGCCCCTCTTTCGAGACACTGGGGGTGCCATGTTGCTAGAATCAGAGAGAACCGGTATCGTGTCTGCTCCAAATTCACCTGTTGCATCCAGGAAAGAATCCCATGATGAGAAAGACATGATGATAACGGGCTAAATACAGTCTACCATGCAGAATTTAATTAACAGTTCTCTTGGGGTCGCAGGGTCGCTGATTAACCAAAGAACTTACATGCCACCTTGCGACCTTGCGACTAGGTCGCAGGGTCGCAGAGTCGCTAACCGAAGATCGCGCAACTTTGCGACCTTGCGACCGGGTCGCTGGGTCGCAAGTCGCGCTAGGGTCTACCCGGGGGTTTTCGAACGCGCGCGGTTTTGCGGATAATCTCTCCCTAACGGGAAACATATACGGCTGGAAAGGGTCTAAACTGGAGATAGGGCACAACCATGAGGATCTGGGCAAGACAAAGGTGACCTTAGGGTTTATGAGAATCAAAACAACAATAAAACTCAACAGAAAACCCTACATCCTCACCAGCAAGCAATTAAGACCATGGGGAGGCCCAAAATTTGGCAAGAAATGCTCGTGAAGGAAACACAGGGAGGAAATGGCAACTTACCTGGAAGAAAACGCGCCAGTCGACCTGTCAGAGCAATTCCACGATTTTCGCCGCAAGTCACAAATGCGACCTAGCGACCTGCCCTTATAAAAAGGAGTCGCACGTGCGAGCACTAAATGAGGTCGCAAGTTGATAGTTTGCGACCTCACGACCTCGCGACCTTAAGGTCGCTGGGTCGTAGGGTCGCTGAGTCGCCAATTCCTCTAATTGCTTAATTTTGTGACCTTGCGACCTCGCGACCTTAAGGTCGCTGGGTCGCAAGGTCGCAAATTTCCTGACTTCCGACTCTTGCGACCTGGCGACCTTAGGGTTGCAGAGTCGCATAGGTCGCATGGGTCGCAAATAGTGGATTCACGACTTAGCGACTTGCTCTTAAAAACTTTACTTAGCTTCTTCTTCTAGTTTCAAAGGGGCTCCAAAAAATTTAGAAGTGTGTGTTATTATCTCTTTGTATTTTTTGGAGGGTGTTGTAGGGGCTACAACAGGTCCACAAGGCCAACCTTTGCAAGGTCAACCTATGGTCCAACAAGGAAAACCCTAGGGGCCTTTTGGCCAACCTTTGTATCAACCAGGACCTTCTTACGGTCCTGGGGGGAAAATCTATTTGTCGCAGGGACAACCTTTTGTACAACAACATTGGGCAACAAGGAAAACCCTCTGGTCCTCCTCTAGGGCAACCTAGTCCATCACAACCATCAGGCCAAACTGCTTAGCAAGGGAAACTTGGTGGCCCTCAATATCCAAGTCAACCTGCTCCGCAGGGGAAACCTACTCAACCGGCCCAACAACCGGCTCAATCTACTCAACAACAATTTTACTCTGCTTCATAGCAGGGTCGTACTTTTCAGTAGCCTATTCAGTCTGCTCAGCATCCGGTCCACCCTATTTATTCAGCTCAATAGGGCCCCACTTATCAATAGCCAGTTCAACCTCAAGGTGCTTATTACCCTCCTGGTCAATATCGACCAATATATAATGCGCCTCAAGGCTTTACTTATCACCCTCAATCTCAGTTGCAGTATAATCAAATGCAAGGCCATGCTTACATTCAGCCGCAAAATCCTTATGTTGCTCAACAAGGACTGTTGAGCCTCAAAATTGTGCTTTCCTTCACCTCATTTTACCTCATTTTCCCTTGTCCATTTCTATCTTAGACCCAATTGATCAATAAATATAGTTAAAATTACTTCTAGAATGATTTACATGACTGACTTGTTGAATTTTGTGATTTTTGTCATTGTTAAGCATTTTTACCGGAACTAGCTGCAGAATGCAGACATTCCGTAGCTAACCGGCGATTCTGCAGCTGCCTTCATGTTTGAGTATGTTCCGGGTGGCCTCTTGAGAAAAACCGCATATGGGCATGATCCACGTCATGTCTACATGGTTCGTTGCTCATCATGGAGGAAGAAATGAATTCTGGGTATGGTTTTGAACGTGGGGAACACATTTATGAAGGAAGACTTCTATTAGGACTGTCTCAGTCCAGATGTCTTTTCTTCTTCACGCAGCCACTTCAAAGAGTCCTAACGTGATTCGGATACGGAAAGACATTGTTCCTAAATTGTTGTAATTATTGTTACGTGAATTTGCTTTATAAACTCTTGGGAGACCGATAGCTATGGGAGAGATTTTATGTTAGATTTGCTGCTAGATTTTGTTTAAACTCTGTGATACATTCCTGAAAACGCAGAGTGTTATGTTCAAACTATTGCATCGTTAATGGAGCAGACAAAGTTATTTTGAAGGCGTGATTTAAATTGGAGTTGAATGTCGTCAAGTGGTAGAGGGCCCCTGCCTCTTGCACGGATTTATTTTGCGTAAATTAGATAAGTTTTCCTAGCTGCCTTTACGTTTTGCATTTGAATTGGTAGTTGTTTTTTTTAGCTACTGTAGTCATATTCATTCTAGCTCTTCCACAAGAAGACACTCTTCCAACAGATTAAAATGATGAATGTTGAATGAATATAGTATTGTAGGATAGGAGTTGAATTTGTAATTGTTTTAACTAGCTACTGTAGTTATATTCATTCCAGCTCTTCCACAAGAAGACACTCTTCCAACAGATTATAATGATGAATGATGAATAGCTATAGTACTATAGGAATTAATTGTAGTTTTTGCTATTCACTATCATAGTTACACTTGTTCTAATCACTCTTCCACAAGAAGAAACTCTTCCAAGACATCCTTAAGAAGTTCAAGACATGACTGTGATAATGAATGATTTAGTTGTGTGTTTGTACTAAGTATCATCTCTGTTCTTGCTCTTAAACGCTTGCCCAAGACATCATAATGACGAGTAGGGTATGGATATGATATCTTAGTTTTTCATTTGTTTTCAGTCTATTTGCTTACAATTGCACTCAATTACACAGTCAGAATTGTTCTACCTCTTCCAAAAGAAGGAACTCTTCCAAAATATCACTAATGATGAACAAACAGATTGTGTAACTTCATAGAATAATGCATGTTAGCATAGTTAGAACACTCCAGAGTTTCATTGCATTTAATTCATGTTCAGTTACTTTGTTTCAAGTTTGATGATGACTTATAGTTCAACATTGTTCTAGTTTAGTGGCATCTTAGGTTCATTCTTAGATTAACTCATTACACTTGCATCTCATATTCAAATTGTCATCCATTGCACAATGGATTACTTTAGTTGTTAGGATTAACAAGACAACCTTCATTATTCACAAACATCTTCTTGTTCTAAAATCTACAAATGATCTATAGCCATAGGAACAGAAGACAACATCACTATCAGGTCTGAAATATCTCTGCAATTTCCTCATCATTTTATAAACAGAGCTCTTCCTCAAAAGAACTACTTTGAAAAGAAACCAATAACTCTTTGAGTATAGGTTCTGTGACATTCAATAAAATTGCAGAATAGAACTAGGAATTAGTCATAGAATAGAAGAGCTTAGAACAGAGTATTGCATCATTGTAAGTTAGTTGTTTCACTGTCTATGTAGAGAATTTGCATACTTAGTGATCATTTCTCAAGTTTAGTTTGTGTCATTTGCCTAAAAGTCATTATCAAGCTTTGCTTTTATTTAGTCACAGTTTAGATTCTGCTTCAGTGTTTCCAATTGCATTTGCCATTCCATACATTAGGCTTAACTCTGTTTTTTACCACCAACTCCTTTCCATTAATTTTCTAAACATTTCCATTGTGAATATAAAAATCACCAAAAGACCAAAAACATCATAAATCATCACAAAAGACCAAAAACATCACAAAACACTACACACAACGCATTAGGAAACAAGCACCTAGGTACATATGGTACACTTCACTTCAGCAGTTTACAAATCCTGGTTGACAATTAAATGAGCTCAGTTTAGGAGACTAGACTGAGACCCAACATTTTGGCGCTGTTGCCGGGGAAGTGAAAACTAGGTAACCTTTGTTTCTTAGCATCCAAAAACAATTTTATGCGTAGGGAGAGAGATTCAAGGGGAAGATTTATAAGCAGCAGAGGCAGAAGTCTGATATCTAGAACACCACTTGTTTCATCTAGATCCAGAGCTAGTACACCTTCAACTCAAACCCATCTTCCATCCTTTACTGATCCTGGACTTCTAGAAGATCTAAGGTCACCTATTCCAGTAGAGAAACCTTCCACTTCATCCACTGAACCTGCTATAGAAGAAGATCTAAAGACTCCTGTTAGGGACACAAACCTTTCTACTTCCACAGGAGAGTCAACCATGGCAGAAGAAGGAGGAGGAGGAGTTGTTAATGGAGAACACACATTATTTGGAGGAGGTAGAGGTAGAGGTAGAGGAGAAGGAGGAAGAGGAGGTAGAGGTGAAGATGGAGGAAGAGGTAGAATAGGAAGCTCTTTTGGGTTCCCTATACTTGATGAAGAAACCAATACAACCATGAAAAACATTTCACCTTCTGTCCTTCCGAACTTCTATGGACTTAAAACTGAGGATCCCGAAACTTTCTTATTCGAATATGAAGTGCTGTGTAGGACTTATGACTATCTTCAAGATGCTCAAAAATTGAAATTATTTCCTTCAACTCTGAAAGGAGCAACATTGAAGTGGTTTATGAGTTTAAACAGTAGTTCTATTAGAACATGGGAAGACATGAAACAAGCATTTCTAGAGAGATACTTGGATTATTGTATGCCGGTTAATCATAAGGAAGAAGTGTTCAAGATGTTACAAAAGAAGATGAAAACTTAGAAGATTTGTTGGAAAGATTTAAATACAACATAAAAAGGGCACAAATGGAAAACCTAGATCAAGACACTTTAAAAGCTCTTTTGTTGAAAGCCATTAGGGATGAATGGTTGGATATCCTTAACATGATGGGAAAAGGGGACATATCACAACTCACATTACCTGAAATATCTGAGTTATGTATCAACCTTTCAAGAGGGAAATCTAAAACTGTCAAAGGTCCAAGAGATCCTGCTCTCGCAAGGGCAAGTAAATCGCTTCGGGACAAGATGCAGATCGAAATAGGACATATGCTTGATGATTTAACCATACCTTAGGGAGTCTTAGTGAACAACAGACACCCTCAAGATAATAAACAAGCAAAAGGTCAACCGATGCTCGGCAATCTTTTGTCCCAAATGTAGGAAGAAACATGCTTAGAGTGTCCTCTAGATGTAAAAGTTGTACAAACCTCATGTTATTTGTTCTCGAGAAACATGAGACCGAAGAATTGTCCTTCTCTTCTCGGTCTCAAGGCCGTTTTTCAAGAATAAACTCCCGCGACTCCGCAACTTTAACTTTGTATTCAGAAACTCGTGGACCCCACACAAGGATTCCATTATCAAATGTATAATCAACCTCCACCTTGTTCTTTGAGAACCTGGCCCCAATTTCAAAATCAATCTCAAGCTTGGGCACAAGGATCACAAGGTCCCTATGGAAGATACTCTCCATATTATCAGTATCCACCATCCTATCCACCATATCCACATTTTTGTCCTCAAAATTCCCAACAAAATTTTCCTCAAAATCTTCAACAAATTTTTCAACAAAATCCTCAACAACATCATCCGAACCAACCTCATCAAAATCAACCACTTCCATTACCATTCCCTCAAAAATCCAATCAATTGCCAGCTCCGCCTATACCAAACCCCAATAATAAGAACCCTCAGAATACATACATGATAGAAGGACAACAATTTCCAACTTATTTAATTACTCCTCTAGACCTTAGTGATGTTCAACTTAGGTCTGGAAGAATACTTGAGAAGAGGAAACCTTCTGTGATCATACAAGAACAAGACAATTCTGAGGAAGACTCCCTACGGGTTAATAAAAGTCTTGAGGAAGATACATCCTTTCAAGACCAAAACATTGAAAAACTGAAACAAAAAGATTCAATAAATCCAACTCCAGTATTAGAGCAACCATCCACATCTACTTCTATACCTCCCTTTCCGGAAAGACTACAAATTGATAAAGGTGTAGAAAAACAAATAATGGTGCCTAATTATGATTTTTTGGATGAATTGAGAAATGTTTGCATTAAAATTCCATTATTGCAAGCCATCAAGGAAATCCCAATTTTAGCCAAAACAATAAAGGAGTTGAGTATGAAGACAACAAAGAAAAGAATAAGAGAAACCAAGAAAATTCAACCGGTAGGACAAATAGCAGACATTATGATGGGTAAGACTACTATTCCAAAGTACCTTGACCCAGGAAATCCAGTTGTCAAAATTCACATCAATGGAATTGAAATTCAAAACACACTCATTGACTTAGGAGCAGCAATAAATATCATGAGTAGACAAATTATGGACAAACTGAAACTTCCTAATCTTCTCTTTACACCCACACTATTACAATTAGCAGATAGATCTGTGATCAGACCAGATGGGGTAATAGAAGACATTCCAGTGTCCCTAGACTCTTGGGAGTACCCTGTGGATTTCATGATCCTAACACCCAATAATAATCTGGAGAGCCATCTGTTATGCTAAGAAGACCTTGATTTGGCTAAATTTGATACTTTTATTAGTTGTAGGTCCGAAATTGATATGTATATTTCTGATGGAATTTCAACAAAGAAATTCACTTTATATCCTCCAGCTAGGACAATTACAGATCTAGATGACACTCAATGGATAGAGGATGAAGAATATTTGCAACCACTCTTCACAATTTTAGAAATTAGTGAAGACAATCAAATTCTGAATACTCTAGAAAATTTTGAATCTTCTCCAGAGCACAAACAAGAATCATTTCAAGAGAGATCCAATATTGAGTTCTTGTCATCTAGATAGATGTCCCTTCATTCTATGGACAAATTTGGCAGTTCTACAAGTGAAATTTTTCCAGGCAAAACCTTGAACATAAACAAAAACCTGAAAAAAACTCAACAAGAAGAGCTAGTCAAAGTATTACAGAGACATTCTTCTGCATATGCATGGGAATATACTGACATGAAAGGGATAAGTCCCAAGAATTGTACTCATCACATCTATATAGAGGCAAATTGCAAACCAATTAGACAACCTCAAAGACGGATGAATCCAAATCTTAGGGAAATTGTCAAGGAAGAATTACAAAAATTGTTAAATGTTAATTTAATCTATCCTATTTCAGATAGTCGTTGGGTTTCTCCTTTGGTGATTGTGCACAAAAAAAATGGAAAATGGAGGGTGTGTGTTGACTACCGAAGGCGAATGGCCTCTTTCAAGACCATTTTCCTTACCCTTTTTCCCATAGATCAGGTATTAGATACATTAGCAGGTAAAAAGTACTTTTCATTTTTGGATGGTTTTAGTGGCTATAATCAAATACAGGTAGCACCTGAAGATCAAGATAAGAACACATTTACTTGTCCATGGGGAACTTTTGCCTACCGAGTGCTTCCTTTTGGGTTATGTAATGCACCAGCAACATTCCAAAGAGCAGTACTAGGAATTTTTTCTGATCTAATCCATGATTGTGTAGAGGTGTATATGGATGATTTTACAGTTTATGGTAATTCATTTGAAGAGGCATTAGAAAATTTGGAAAAAGTCCTTATAAGATGTAAAGAAACAAACCTTTCATTAAGCCATGAAAAATGCTTTATGATGTTTACTGAAGGTATTGTTTTGGAGCATCATATTTCAGGAGATGGGATTAAGGTTGATAGATCAAAAGTTGAAGTCATCTCCAAGTTGCCTATTCCAAATTGTCAAAGAGATGTTAGAAGTTTTCTAGGATTTACAGTGTTATCGGAGATTTATGAAAACTTCCTGGAAATGTCTCCTCTTGGAGTACTTACCAAAGATTGTGAATTTAAGTGGACTTACGATTGCCGGTTAAGCACCCAAACACAAAAGCCAAAATTTACCGAAGCACCTGTATTAAGGGACCTAGCGGAAGTTGCCTTTTCATGTCTCGACGGATACTTCCGATACGACTTTGAGAGCAGTGTTGGGACGAGAAAGATTTGATTCCCTATGCCATCTATTATATCGGTAAAAATTTGACTCCTGCAGAGTTAAACTATACTGTAACTGAAAAAGAGTTTTTAGCTGTTGTTCATGCCATAAACAAATTTAGACACTATATAACAGGCTATGAAACTTTTATTCACACTGATCATTCTGCAATTAGATATTTAATGAATAAATCAATCACTAATGGCAGAGTTATAAGATGGTTGTTACTATTGCAAGAATTCAACATTACTATTCTAGATAGGCCTGGAAAACAAAACACTGTGGCTGATTTCCTATCTAGAATCCAAAATATCAAAGATGACACTCCGGTTGAAGATCAATTTCTTGATGAATATCTTTTTGCAATCTCTACTCAAACTCCATGGTTTGCTGATATTGCTAATTATTTAGTTTCAGGAAAATTTCCTTCAATTATGAATGCAAGGGATAAAATAAAAATCATTAATGATAGTGCAAAATATTCATGGGTCGCTAATGAGTTGTACAAGACAAGTCTAGATTTGATTATTAGAAGGTGTGTTCGTGAAGATGAGATGCATGAGATTCTCAAGGCATGTCATGATGAACCTTGTGGTGGACACTTTGCAGATAAGAGGACAGCCTATAAGATCCTTAATTTAGGATATTATTGGCCATCCTTGTTTAAAGATGCTAAAGAGTATGTCAAAAGGTGTGACAGTTGCCAAAGGGTAGGGAAACCTTCTCCTTCGGGTGAGATGCCATTACAACCTCAGGTACATATTGAACCTTTTGAAAAATGGGCTTTGGATTTTGTAGGACCTATTAGTCCTCCATCAAGACAAAAGAAATATATATTAGTTTGCACTGATTATGTTACTAAGTGGGTAGAAGCTAAACCATTACTTGTTGCTAATGAATCATCTGTGGTTACTTTTCTTTTTGAGGATATTTTTACTCGTTTTGGTGTCCCAAGGGAAATTGTTACAGATCAAGGAGCTCAATTTACATCAAGGCTAGTGGAGCAAATGATGGAGAAGTACAAAATCGGACATAGAACATCTACTCCTTATCATCCACAAGCAAATGGTCAGGTGGAATCCACTAATAAAGTCATTGAAGGAATCCTAACAAAGACTGTTCATCTACATAGAAGAGATTGGGTAGATAGGCTTCCTGAAGCCTTGTGGGCCTATAGAACTACATGGAGAAACACAACAGGCCATAATCCTTATGAGCTTGTTTATGGAAAGCAAGTTTTGTTTCCCATAGAGTTCCAAATTCAAACATTCAAGATGGCAGTTCAGCTAGGACTTGATCTAACGGAGGCACAAAAGCATAGATTGGAGCAAATTAATGAGTTGGATGAGATCAGACAAGATGCAGTTCAGAAAACAAGTCTAGTCCAACAACAAAGGGCTAGATGGCATGACAAGTACATCAAGGAGAAGAAATTTAAAGAGGGTGATTGGGCTCTCTTGTTTGATTCAAAATTCAAGGATTTTCAAGGGAAATTTCAGACACATTGGCTTGGGCCATATGAAATTGTTTGAATTTTTGATAATGGGGCAGTAAAAATCGGAACTATAGATGAAGAAGAGGTCACTTTTCTTGTGAATGGTCATAGACTGAAGCTATACCACAAGCCACTCTCAAGAGAAGAGTTTGTCAAGAAGTTCCAAGAAGACAATGATGTGAAGTTAATGAAGAAGAGTCTCTCTTCTTCATCAACTTGATTAAATTTTCTGAAGCATTTCTATTCTAAAAAAAAATTTAAAAAATAAAAAAATAAAAAAAAAATAAAATAAAAAAAAGGTATAAACATGAAAACCAATCATTGATTGGCATGTTTATACAGAAAAGATAGGGTGAAAATCAGAGTCTCTCTGACACTCTAACTTTTCCCATTTTTGTTTTTATAAGCAGCTGTTATAAAAATCATAAGTTCAGTTCCATAGTGCTTATGATTCATTTCATCTCACTCCATTCACTTATTCATCCATACTCCATATCATCCATCATTCATATTTCACTCTATTCCACACTTCACCCATCTCATTTCATCTTCCATCCATCTCATTTTCATATCAAAATACAAAATTTGATATCTTGCTATAAGTGAATAAAATATGTCATGAATTGCAGTACAGCCCTTATGTTCCTTCATTCCATTTCATGAACTGAATCCATTCCATTCCATTATCCACTTCATACATATCATAATCCATCATCCATTTTCATTCATACCACATAACATTTCACCCATACTCCAAAAACATTCCATTTTCATGATTAAAGTGTTCTACAGGAACATTTTGCAGCTCAGTGGACATTCTGCAGCTGATCAGCCTTTCTGCAGCCCGATAGTCTTTCCGCAGCTACAAATCCTGAAGGCATCAACTAGCAGACATCAGAATTGAAACAAAGTGACCCAGTGTATTCATGAATCAAAAGCATCAAGAAAATTATGAAGATTCCTCCAAAGATGAGCAGAGAAGACAAAGGCTACAAAAATCAAATAAAGGGCAGAGGTAACAAGTTTAAAATTATAATGGCATTTCATAAAAGTTTAGCATAGTTTAGTTATGGATTATTCGAAAAGGTTATTTTAATTGCTTTTATTGATCAATACCAACAAACCCTCTACAGACTTTGGATTAAAATCTTCATTTCAAATTTCATATCCGATAGCATTTAAGCGGTTAAATGGCCGAGGAGTTTGAATTTTCCACGTCTCTTAACCAAATCATTCAATGATGATTCCCTCTGCCGTCGTAAAATCCTCCGCCATCTCTTCAATCATTAATACAATCCCTCCACCTCACTCCACTACTCCATTCCGTGACCACTACCATAACTTCATTCCGTAGCTGGCATTCCATTCCGAAGACAGAGATATTATTATCACCAGGAGCAGAGCTAAAGGATTTCAGTTTGAATAGCATTGAGCATTGTAAATACAGAGCAGAGCAGAAGGGTAAATTTGGAAGTATAACAGTGTGAGGACTTGAAGCCACTTGATCCCGTGGGCAGATAAAATATCACTGTGGACGGAGTTTGAAGCATTTTCACTATAAACACAGAATTGTAGCAGTGTGGAGTTTGAAGTCTTTTGTTACCAAAAGACAGAGGTGTTAAAATTGAAACCATTTGCTATCAGAGACAGAGGTGTTGCAGTGATTGAGTTTGAAGTCTTTTGTTACCAGAGACAGAGGTGTTGCAGTGTTGAGTTTGAAGTCTTTTGCTACTAAGAGCCAGAGGTATTGCACAAAAAGAAAATTGAAGCCATCTGCCACTGTCTATCAGAGACATATCAGCTCGAAATTTGAAACTGCTTTCATTATCAAACAGAGGCATATCACTCCAAAGTTCAATTGTCAACAGAAGCATATCAGTCCGAGGTTTTGAAGGAATTTTTTATTATCAATCAGAGGTATGTCATTCCAAAATTGAAGCCATTTTCATTTAGAGCTTGAAGCCATTTCAATCCGAAAGTGAAAGTCATTGTTTTGTGGGTAGAAGAGTGTTAATTTGATATTGAAAAAAATCATGGGTTTCATCGTAAGGACTGAACCTGTGGGTTCAAAATATTTAGAAGGTTACCCACAATGCAAAGAAATGTTACAAAAAATAGGATGGCTTCAATTTTTGGAAAAATTTAATGGCTTCCATAAGGAAGTCACTAAAACATTTGCAAGAGCATTTCAAGGAACCGAAGTTAAAGTAGGGGATGTTAAGTTTACTGTCACTGAAGTTTTTATTGCAGAGGCTACAGGATTGCTCAGAACTGGAGAGAGATGGTTTAAAAATAGAGAATTCCATAATGACTCCTGGAAACAAATTTTAAAATCACCAAATATGGATGTTAGTGTGTTCAAGAAAGGAATTCCCAGTACTGCATTGAAAAGCAAATGGAGAAACATACTAATTCTTTTACAAAAATTTGTTACATGTGAGGGTAGATATGGGACATTTTATGTCTACCACATTAGACTAATGATGCATTTTCTGGGAGAAGATTTAAACCTACCATATTTCTTGCTTCAAAGTCTGAAGAAGATGGCTTCCTGTGTTCAGAGAAGAGTTCAATTTTTAGAGACAACCCTGTATCATCATGGTTTGGTCAAAATCTTGATTGAACATCATCTAGCTAAAACAAATGATACATGGGATGATTTCTTAATAAGAAATCATTTTTAAGAAGCAAAAGAACCATCACCTGAACCACAGCCTACAAAGAGAAGTAGGAAATGGAGGGCTTCAAAAGTTGAAATTGACAAACCAGTCCAAGAGAGCAGTGAGGAAATCATTTTAGAGAAGTTGACTCGAATAAAGAGGCAACTTAAGGAAGAGAAGATAATCAAGGAATCTACCACAGAGAAAGGAGAGGGATCCTCTCAGCCTAGGAGAAGCCACAGATTAAAAGGAAAACTGAAGAAAACACTAATCAAACAAATAGGGGTAATCAATATAGAAGATGAAGAAACACCCATTGAAGAGGATGATGAAGAGGATTTTTATGAAGGAACCCCTGAAATTGATCCTGCTCAACAGGAAATTTATGATTATGTGGAAAGTTTAGAGAGGACAACTTCAGAAAGCAGAGAGAGAACCCCCAGTCCTCCACTGTCTGAAATAGATATATTAAGAAGGGATAGGTATGAGTTGGAATTACTGAATAGACACATCAAAAATGAGAATGAAATTCTCAAGGATCAAATCAAGCTCAAAACTGATATGAACTCAACCTTATCCCTGCATATAGACAAGGTGGAGAAGACCAATGGGAAGTTGAAGACAAGGAACAACAAGCTAATCAGGGCACTCACCAACCTCAGGTTCAAAATTGTTATCAGGAAACCCAGAAGACCTCTAGCTTCCAGACAAAGGAGAAGAAGGGGATTAGATGTCCTTGCAGAAGCCTCTGAATTCATAGGATAATTTGCATGAGGACATGCAAAGAGACAGCAGTGGGGGTATGTTGAGCCTCAAAATTGTGCTTTCCTTCACCTCATTTTACCTCATTTTCCCTTGTCCATTGCTATCTTAGACCCAATTGATCAATAAATATAGTTAAAATTACTTCTAGAATGATTTACATGACTGACTTGTTGAATTTTGTGATTTTTGCCATTGTTAAACATTTTGACCGGAACTAGCTGCAGAATGCAGACATTCCGTAGCTAACCGGCGATTCTGCAGCTGCCTTCATGTTTGAGTATGTGCCAGGTGGCCTCTTGAGAAAAACCGCATATGGGCATGATCCATGTCATATCTACATGGTTCGTTGCTCATCATGGAGGAAGAAATGAATTCTGGGTATGGTTTTGAACGTGGGGAACACATTTATGAAGGAAGACTTCTATTAGGACTGTCTCAGTCCAGATGTCTTTTCTTCTTCATGCAGCCACCTCAAAGAGTCCTAACGTGATTCGGATAAGGAAAGACATTGTTCCTAAATTGTTGTAATTATTGTTACGTGCATTTGCTTTATAAACTCTTGGGAGACCGAGAGCTATGTTAGAGATTTTATGTTAGATTTGCTGCTAGATTTTATTTAAACTCTGTGATACATTCCTGAAAACACAGAGTGTTATGTTCAAACTATTGCATCGTTAATGGAGCAGACAAAGTTATTTTGAAGACGTGATTTAAATTGGAGTTGAATGCCGTCAAGTGGTAGAGGGCCCTTGCCTCTTGCACGGATTTATTTTGCGTAAATTAGATAAGTTTTTCTAGATGCCTTTACACTTTGCATTTGAATTAATAGTTGTTTTTGTTAGCTACTGTAGTCGTGCTCATTCTAACTCTTCCACCAGAAGATACTCTTCCAAAAGACTATAATGATGAATGTTGAATGACTATAGTATTGTAGGATTAGGAGTTGAATTTGTAGTTGTTTTAACTAGCTACTGTAGTTATATTCATTCTAGCTCTTCCACAAGAAGACACTCTTCCAACAGATTATAATGATGAATGATGAATAGCTATGGTACTGTAGGAATTAGTTGTAGTTTTTGCTATTCACTATCACAGTTACACTTGTTATAATCACTCTTCCACAAGAAGAAACTCTTCCAAGACATCCTTAAGAAGTTCAAGACATGACCGTGATAATGAATGATTTAGTTGTGTGTTTGTACTAAGTATCATCTCTGTTCTTGCTCTTAAACGCTTGCCCAAGACATCATAATGACGAGTAGGGTATGGATGTGATATCTTAGTTTTTCATTTGCTTTCAGTGTATTTGCTTACAATTGCACTCAATTACACAGTTAGAATTGTTCTACCCCTTCCAAAAGAAGGAACTCTTCCAAAATATCACTAATGATGAACAAGCAGTTAGCAACTATAGAATAATGCATGTTAGTATAGTTAGAATGCTCCGGAGTTTCATTGCATTTAATTCATGTTCAGTTACTTTGTTTCAAGTTTGATGATGACTTATAGTTCAACATTGTTCTAGATTAGTGGCATCTTAAGTTCATTCTTAGATTAACTCATTGCACTTGCACTTCATATTCAAATTGTCATCCATTGCACAATAGATTACTTCAGTTGTTAGGATTAACAAGACAGCCTTCATTATTCACAAACTTCTTCTTGTTCTAAAATCCATAACTGATCTATAACCATATGAACAGAAGACAACATCATTTTAAGGGCTGAAGTACCTCTGCAGTTTCCTCATCATTTTATAAACAGAGCTCTTTCTCAAAATACTACTTTGAAAAGAAATTAGTAACTCTTGAGTAAAGGTTTTGTGACATTCAATTAAATTGTAGAATAGAGATAGGGAATTAGTCATAGAATAGAAGAGCTTAGGATAGAGTATTGCATCATTGTAAGTTAGTTGTTTCACTGTCTATGTAGAGAATTTGCATACTTAGTGATCATTTCTCAAGTTTAGTTTGTGTCATTTGCCTAAAAGTCATTATCAAGCTTTGCTTTTATTTAGTCACAATTTAGATTCTGCTTCAGTGTTTCCAATTGCATTTTCCATTCCATACATTAGGCTTAACTCTGTTTTTGACCACCAACTCCTTTCCATTAATTTTCAAGACATTTCCATTGTGAATATAAAAATCACCAAAATACCAAAAACATCATAAATCATCACAAAAGACCAAAAAAACATCACAAAACACTACACACAACGCATTAGGAAACAAGCACCTAGGTACATATGGTACACTTCACTTCAGCAGTTTACAAATCCTGGTTGACAATTAAATGAGCTCAGTTTAGGAGACTATATTGAGACCCAACAAGGACCTTGATGGTATACTCAGAATCAGTATCCTGGTCCTCATCCCCCATATTGTCAGAATCCTTCGGGATAGAACCAATGGGGGAAATTTTTTTCCTCAAACAGGGTGGAATGTGAATTCAGGTTCTTATCAGGGACCTGCAATGCCTTTTAACCCTCAAATACCATTTCTCACCACATTGGAGTTACCGGATGTGTCAAAGTTAATGAATGATCCTATTCTTCATAACCCATATTGGCCTCTGGTTTCGACTAATATTCTTGGTGATTGTCCCAAATTTGAGGGAAAGTCTGAAGAAGACCCCCAAGCACATGTTATGACTTACCACTTATGGTGTTCCTCTAATTCTTGGGTTGACGATTCTATTCGGCTTCATCTTTTCCAACGAACTCTTACTGGTGCTGCTACTAAGTGGTATATCGAGCTCTCTCATGGTATATTTAAAGATTTCAACTCTCTCTCCATGGCGTTCCTTACTCATTTTCAGTTACCAGTTCGTTATGAAGCCGGGATGCATCTCCTTACCTCCTTGAAATAGGATCGGGCTACTCATATCTCAGACCATATTCATGAATGAAGACGTCATCGTTGCTTGATCAAATTTGAAATTCCTGATCAACTTCTTATTCATTGGTTCACTACCTCCTTTGTCAATCATATTGCGAAAGACATAGCCATGGGGGCATGTGTAATCAAGGAACGAGCCATTGCTCGTGCCCAGTACCTTGATCTCGTGTACTCTCAATCGGGCATATTGTATGATATTTTGACTGATGCCCCTCGACCTGGAACTTCTAAAGCATCGGTGACCCCATCCGTCGAGGATATTATTGGTTTTGTGTCTCAGACTTTGCATAAGTCTTCTTCTTCCAACCCTGGGAAGAAAAATTCTAATTCTTCCAATGATATTTCTCCTCAGTCTAGCCCGAATCCTGGTAAAACATCGGAGGTCAATGCCGTTCAGGCCAATCCTGCAGATAATAATTCTAAAGCAAAAAAGAAGGGTAAAGGTAAGGCCAAGGCCAATGCCTCGAAACCAGATTCGTCCAAATCTCGTGCTGATGATGGTTCACAGCATAAGCCGAAGTACCCTTGTATGATTTGTGATGAAGAGAACTACACCAAGGACTATCCCCGACGGGCCGAAGTGAGTAGATTACTCAAGGGAACTCATGGTACTCCTGCTATCCTTAAAGAACCTTTTCCGTCTCAGCAAACTCAGATGGTTGAGAAGCCTTAGTCATCTGCCCCATTTGGCTCTCAAGTGTTCATGATGAATGAAACTGCATCCATTTCTATCGCTACTCGGTCGAAAGATTATGCTAGGTTGCACCAAGAAACGGGGAGGGAGATCGCTGATGGTCCTCCTCCCCCACCTGTTTCCGGCCCTCTTGAGATTGAAAGGCCCAATGCTAAACCCGTTATGCAACCACCTTCCAAAGGTGTTCTCCGGAAGTCTTCTTATAATCCCAATGCCCATGCTACTCAACATTACAGTATTGTTGAGGATTTGGCATAGGCACCATCTGCGATGTCTGCATTAGAAGTAATTCAGAGTTGTCCGTCTCAGTGGAAATATTTATTATATGTGATCGATGAGGTTGATCCTGCTGATACTAGCATTCTCACTTTCAATCTAGAGAATTTTTCCCCACAACTTCCACACCACATTGCGTTCATTATACAAGTTGTTATTAATGGTCTCAACATCCATCAAGCCATTTTGGATGAAGGTGCATCAACCTGTGCCATGTCAGCTTCTTGTTGGAAGGCCATTAGCTCTCCGGCCTTGAATTCCTCACCAAATGCCCTTGAAGCATTTGATGGAAGGGAATCAAAACCTTTGGGTGCTCTCACAAGTTTTCCGATTACCTTGAAAGGGAAGATAGTCAATCTTGAAGTAGAAGTAGTTGATTCCAAACTCAATTATAATCTTCTACTTGGTCGCAGTTGGACTCACGCTTGCTTTGCGTTCCATCCACCCTTTCGTGTTTTGAAATTTCCACACGAGGGAAATATTGTGACTGTCAATCAATTGTTATTCTTCACCTCTTCTTTCGAGAACAACATTCCATATGTGGATAAGATCCCTACTGCCTTCAAGAGCGTTGGGCCAGGTCTCTTCAAGGATCCAGCCCTCATTGGTATTTTTCCCCTTTCACCACCAAATACTGTTCAATTTAATATGATCTCTTGGTCCAATGACCCACAGATTATTCCTTTGCCTGAAAAAGTCAATTCATTTGGAGATTCAATGCCTTTGAGTCCGATTGAAATTGATTATTGTGAACTCATTGTTGCATCGGATACTCCACCCTCTGATGGTGCTCCCTTGAGCTTGTCTCTTGACATGTATTATCAATCCCCCTGGCTCAACGATTCAGACTCACTTGATCCTTTGAAAGAAGTGTTTCCTTCCGATGAAGCCATCGTGCAAACCATGTCTCTCGAAGACCTGTCATGGGTCGATGGTCATCATATTTCTTTGTTTATGCCTAGCCTAGGGGCTATGTCTACATGTCTTGAGCGTTTTTCATCTCAAGTTCCTTCTCCTCCGCTTCAAACAACAATCCTAACACATGAAGTCTTTACAGAAGGAAACTTGAGCAATATCACATAGACGATGCCTATTGACATTTCCGTGAAGTCGGGAATCGTCGAGAACATCCATGTGGGGGTCACTTGTTCTTTAGATGAAGTCCAAGTTTATACTAGCATTTTTCACAAATTATGTGATGTCTTCGCATGGTCCTATGAATAAATGCCCGACATTGATTCTAGTATAGTGGTGCATGAAATCCCTACCTATCCTGGTTCGGAGCCTGTTCGCCAGCGTCTTCGTCCGGTGCACCCTAGAAAGGCTATGACCATTAAAGGTGAAGTTGAAAAACTTCTCAAAGCTAGTTTCATTTATCCAATTCCCTTGATAGAATGGGTTTCGAACATCGTTCCTGTCAATAAGAAACAAGGAAATATTAGTGTCTGTGTTGATTACCGTGACATAAATCAGGCCTGTCCTAAGGATAATTATCCTACTCCCTTCATCGATCAGATCATTGACGACTGTGCTAGGAGTGATATTTTTTCCCTTATGGACGACTTTTCTGGATATAATCAGATTAACATTCTCCCGACTGATCAGCATAAGATGGATTTTATCTATCCTTGGGGTACCTTCGCATACAAGAAGCTCCCTTTTGGCTTGAAGAATGCCGGGGCCACATTCCAGCGAGTGATGTCCTATGCTTTCCATGACATTCATCACATCGTTCAGCCTTACCTAGATGACCTTCCGGCTCATTTAGCTAAGCATAGGGACCATCTGGACCATCTTCATAAGATATTTCTTTGTTGTCGACACTACAACATTCGGCTTAATCTGCATAAATGTGTCTTCTGCGTTGATTTCGGTAGAATTTTAGGGTTTATAGTGTCTAAAGATGGAATTCGCCTTGATCCACTCAAGGTTGAGGCTATTGTCAATCTTCCCTCTCCATCCTCATTACATTAGTTGCAGAGTCTACAAGGAAAGGTGAATTTTCTACGTCGTTTTATACCGAACTATGCAGAAGTAGCTAAAGGATTCACATGACTTTTGAAATAGGACGTCCCTTTCTATTGGGATGAGATTGCTCAACAATCTTTTGATGCACTCAAGATGTTGCTAGTCAACACTCCTTTGCTACATCTTGTGAACTATCACCGTGAATTTTCCCTCTATTTAGCTACCGCTTTTAGTACAATTGCCATGGTTTTGGTACAAGACAATGATGATGGTAATGAACATGTCATTTATTACTTGTCTCGTAACCTTCTCGATCTTGAAACATGTTATGCTCATGTCGAGAAGCTAGCACTAGCTGCGGTCCAACCCGTCCAGCGTTTTCGCCATTATATCCTTTTGCATATGGTGACTGTGATTTTCGATTGCAACCTCATGACCTATATTTTGTCTCGACAATTGCTGGGGGGAAATACTCGAAGTGGATCATTATCCTTCAAGAGTTCGATTTGGAATTTACTGCTACCAAATCAAAGAAATCACTAGTTTTTGCTGATTTGATTTGTTACCTCCCTTCCAACTTCGCTCCGTCTCGTTCTAAGGACCGTATTCCGGATGATACAATTTTCTTGATTATCACCCTCGACCCATGGTACGGTGATATAATCGTATATCTCCAGACTTCCACATTTCGATCTTAGGTGACAAAGGATGCCTGCCGCCATATCTAGCATCACTCGCAACCTTATCGTATAGTCAGAGATATGCTCTATCACGTTGGAGTTGATTACGTACTCCGCCAATGTTTGACCCTCGAGGAAGATGAGAATGTATTGAATTATTGTCACAGTGGCATCGGTGATGGTCACATGTTTGGTTATGCCACTGCACAAAAGATACTTTGTGCTAGTTATTTTTGGCCTTCCATTTTCAAACAATGTATTGTCGCAATTCGTAATTGTCATGATTTCCAGATTTATCAACGAAAATTGCGTGCGCCCCCTGTTCCTCTTCACCCTGTCATTACCATTGGTCCCTTTGTGAAGTGGGGCATCGATTTTATGACGTGTAACCCTCACTCGGCCGAGGGGCATGCTTATATCATCGTAGCCGTGGACTACTTCACCAAATGGTTCGAAGCAATGCCTACACTTGCCGCTGACGGTAAGACCGCTGCTTAGTTCATATTCAATCATATTATTGCTAGGTTTGGTGTCCCTCAAGCCATCGTTACCGATCATGGTTCCCATTTTCGGTATTATATGGTGGCAGAGTTGACTTTTAAGTTGGGTCTGCGTCACGACAGCTCAACGCCCTACTACCCTCAAGCCAATGGCCAGGTTGGAGCTGTGAACAAAGTTCTTGTCACAATGCTTCAGCGTACGATTGGGATCCACAAATAAAATTGGCATCTCATGTTATTTTCGGCTCTCTGGGCATACCGAACATCGACTAAGAGTGCGACCAGATTCACCCCTTTTCAGTTGGTTTACGGTCTGGAAGCTACTCTCCTGATAGAGTGTGAAATACCTTCGCTCAAGTTAGCTATGGAATTACTGCCAAACACTTCGCTAGAAGAAGAGCGTCTCCTCTAATTAGAGAGGTTGGATGAAACTCTTCACTTAGCCGCTTTGGTCATCGAAGCACAAAAGAAGTGAGTCAAAGCTCATTTTGATCAATCAGTTTCCCCTCGTTCTTTTGTTGAAGGAGATCTCATCCTCCTGTATGACCAAGCTCATGATAAGCTGGGGGCAGGAAAATTTCAACCTATGTGGCATGGCCCTACATCATTAAATGTGTGTTGTAAAATGGGGCCTATGAGCTAATTGACTACGAAGGTCATCCTCTTGAACAACCCAGAAATGGGTTGTATCTAAAAAATATTATGCATGAGTCATTCATGCATAACAGGTGTTATTTTCATTTTTGTACATGTTTTTGGGTTTGGTGTGCTTTGTGATCATTTTCCTACTTATTAGGTCTTGCTTATTGTGTAGATGTCTATTTATGTCGATTTCGTGGATGGTGCTTCCTGCAGTACCAGGAATTTGTCTTCGACAGCCTAGGTAATTTATGATCCTGCTGGTGAGTTGATAGATCTGCAAGGTATTTTTCTAGGACGAACTACAAATAATATCGCTGAATATAGCATTGTCATTGAGCTATTAACCAAGGCAATCAACCTCGACATACACGCATTGCTTCTAAATCTAGATTCATAGCTTGTTGTTCTGCAACTCAATAATCATTATTCGGTTATAAATCCACACATTCTGAGATTGTATTTACGTATTAGTTTGTTGGAAAGACATTTTGATTTTATTACTTATCAACATATTCCTAGATTAATGAACACATTAACTGATACAGTGGCTAAAATTGTATTAGATAGACATTTGCATAATTTGTAAAAGCATCATCATATGTAAGAAATTCATGTAAGGAAATATCTATATCTATATATATATATATATATATATATATATATATATATATATATATATATATATATATATATATATATCGCATGTTTTCAACTGTGTGCATCATAAACGTCAAAAAATATATGTATGTTTCCGTTACATCCTGAGACATCGTGTCTTGAAAAATATGCAGATAAAATAAACCTAGGTGTCTAATCAGCATGATGCTCATGATAACATGTCACGACCCATATTAGCCGCCTCAGAAAGCAGTGGATTCGGCTGGGCACCCCTACAATATGTCTCTGATAGGCGTGAGGAACATCATCAAAACGTGTATGATCTAGGACTCCTTTGGTGATCCCCTCCAGGTTGGACACTATCTCATCTTCCTCGCCACCCTCGCCTTGAGGGTCAAAATCGTGAGGGATTCGCCTCACTATCGGTGACATACCGACAGGTCTCTCAGGGCCAACATCTGCATCACATGGATTTAATGTCAGAACATACATAAATAAACAAAAAAATCATAATACTCAAAAACTTAAAAATTGAGTCTCACCCAAATCTTCATCCCAATCTTCTCCCTCCGAGAGTGGGAGGTCTGGAACATCAGTGAAATCTGTGCCAAATTAGGGTCAATCCTCCACAACAATTAGTTGTTGATGGAGCCAATCAAAAAATTCCGGCCTCCAAGACATCTGTTGGCCACCCCCTGCCCTTGGCATCAGTGCTGCCCATCGAGCCATCCATGGTTCTCTTGCTAGTGGTGTCGGAACTATGACCTCCCATCGCTGAAAAATTGGTAATTGTTCCAAGAAGAACGATACCAGGATGGATCCATAACCAAAATTCTTCAGTTTGGTATTCTTGCATTTGGTTAGTTGGCACTTCATGTTTATGGTCACGGCCTCTGCCCAGTTGTAGATGGTCGGAGCCATGCAGTCCACAACAAGAAGAAACTGTGTCTTTATTGTTTCGTGCGGTGCTTGTGATCCCACAGCCCATGTGATGGTATGCAATACCACGCGTAGTGTCGAATCTGGGATAGTTTGTATATCAAATTTCCCACTACCTGATCCTTTTCATGCTCCTCAACATACCCTGTCTATCACCATGGTCATGTTTTCCATGCAGGGCCGGGTACCGGTTAGGAGTGGTGCTGCACCTCTCTGCGATAATCCTATGATGAAGTACTCGTCAGAAACATAAATATCAAGTTCTTGATACCGTAGGATGAACTTCTCTTGGTTTTTGTCCCATATACTAATCAGATACTGTAAAAATTCTGGTTGGGCTCAGAGACATGGTGTTAAAAATAATTTTTTCAAACCACAGTTTCTAAGGGCTTCCATAACTCCCTCATTTTCCATGGCTATCTCATATTCTTCACTATGTTCCCATTCTTTCCATTCAATGACCATTTTGCCTCTTTCTACCTGCAAACACACACATATGAGTGGTATTAGTCAATTTTAGCCCTTAAATGTGTAAACAATTGGAGTATTTGATGTATATTTTTGCTAGAAATTGGTTTTCACCATTGGTGTGACTGTTTCTAAAACAGTCGTGCCAATGGGCGTGCCTTAGTGTTAAAAATCGAGCGGTTGGCGCAACTCTGTGTCCGAAACCCGCGCCAACCGCGTAACTTTAATGTTTACATTTCCTCCCCCGAAATTCAAAATTGACAAATGCAGGAAGCAAGGAATAGCTTAAAATAACAAGAGGGATCTCAGCTCTTACCTGGAGTTGATAGATTTGCGATTGATCTACTGGATTGGCCACTATCGACGCCGCAAGATTGCACTGTAAAATGGGTAACTATTGCTCCAAAAGAGGTAAAAAGTGAAAGGTAATTATTTTTACCATTTGGCATTTTATAACTTTTTCACAACCCTAATTAGGTTTTAAGACATGTTTTTTGATTATTTTATTGTATTATTTTCAAAAAATGGGTTTTATACATGTCTCTTGTGCAGCAAGAGGTTTTCATGTGACAATGATGAAGTAATAAGTTATATTTTATACTTTTTTCGGACTCGGTAAAAACATGAAAAATTCACTACTGGAGTCATCTTTCAACTCTTTTCTGACTCTATAAAATTGAAAATATTTCTAAGACACTTGTCGTTTTGAACTCGTCAAATGGCTGTGAAACTATATCTACCCAATATATGTTTACCCCTTTTTCGGGCTGCGATGGATTATTTACGAAAAAGGAATACCTTAGCCTATCACGACTAAGAGGTTTTTTCAGACTTTGTTTTCTACCTTTTTGGATCTCTGAGACTACCTACGAAAAGGGACTGCTGGAGTTTTTCTTTTATGCCTTATTTTCAAACTCTCTAAACGTGAAAAGATGTCGAGTTCTTCCTTTTTCAGACTCGTTAAAATCTGATGACATTGGACTTCGTCACCATGACGTTATTCGAGTTCCTCCTTCCTAGGGCTTGTAAAATGTACTAGGATGGATTTGTCTGAAGGACAAACTTACAGTGAAAGCATATGCTATCCCCTTCAAGCTTGTTTTCAAAAATAATTGGGGTACTTGCCAGACATGGTGGGGGAAAATGGAACCAGATTTTAGTTGTGTTGGCAGTATGTCACTCTTGAACATGGCACTTGTCTGCATTCGTGTCGGGTTGGGGACATCTCATTTTTTCATTTTTGCCTCCATGAGTTTGGGTAATCTCTTTTGACCTCTCATTTTCTCTTTTCCATGTCATGATGACCTCAGATCCTTTGATGTCAAATACTGCCAAATCCAGTGTTGTGCTGCTGATATGTTCAAGAGAAGTTTTCCTCTACAGTTTTCAGCCTCCCTCTGATTCTCTATTGGTCCTGATTCACAAACATCATATTCCTCTGTCTCGTGTCGATGATGTGGGAAAAATTATGGCCCTCCTTTGACCAGGTCACTTCCTGTCGACTTCAGCTCATTATCCAGGAAACTGATCTAGAGACTCCCTTCCGGTGCCATGGAGCATGCATGCCTTCATGGCAGGTTCTTCGCATTCAACGCAAGGTCCACATCAATTGGCCTTCGATCGAATGAATCCGGGGGTGTTCGACGCCAGATCACTTTTCAAATTTCGCAGATTGTACCTTATGTACCTTGAGAGCCATTTCCATTATTAGTGGTTCCTCTCGCGCCTGTTAACAGATTTCATCATTGGCTGGTAATCAAACAATTTTCTTGCATGTTAAACTTTAACTCATATATTCGCATGCTTGAATTTGTACTTGTTCGGATCGAGATGGAGCGCAAGACCCTGGGTTTTTTCTGTTAAAATCCAGGTTGCGGGTTCTTTTTGGATTATCATGACTTGTTGCATGACTCTTTGATTGGATGGCCGTGACCATACCTGAGTCTATTTGTTGATCTTTACTGCAGGATGGTTGTGTCCATACCTCGATCTTAGTTTTATATACTCTATTATGGATGGTTGAGCCCATGCCACATGTTCATGTATCAGAGATATCAGTTGTATTTGTAATTGCAGGTTTTTCGACAGTGGTGTTTGGTTCAAATGCGTTCTCATAAATCATTTCGCCCCTCCCTCTCCCTCGGACCTCATGCTTTAGGGGGAATCTGTTACACAACATTTTGTCACTATCCTTGCGATCCCCATCCCGCACATTGGAGGGTAATTTATGTGACTTATGAAAAGTGTCATGCCTTGCAAAGACCTTCATTGCATCCCTCTACATGAAGGTAGCATTCCTCTTGTTGACAATTTCCTGAACAGAGCATCAAAAACCCCTGTTTTTGCCTTGGCGCAAGTAGCCAGTTCTACCCTCGTGTCGATGTGGAAGATCAACACTAGGGCCTGCACCACCTGGCACTCTGTCCTAGTGTAATACCCATGCCAAGATGTTTTGGGAATTTAAAAAAAAATAGAGGCAGAGGTTCCATTCCAACAACCTTGAGGATGAGTCATTGGGAGTGGTTGAACTAAACATCCACGGGTTTCCTCCTTTGGTTAGTGGTTTCCACCTCCCTTGGAACACTCCTAAAGGATAGGCCTCCCTTCCACCTTTGTAGGGATCCAAACCTCCTCCTTTTCCTCTATATAAACAAGCCATCTCCCTTTATGAAAGCTAGCTGAACTTGGAGAATTGAACTATAGTTGAATAACTGAGTTATTAAGAAGGTAGATAAAAAAGGAACTCCATCGAGAGAGTCCTCATCCCATCTGAATTCCCCGACGAGCTTTGAGACGTGCTTCTCTTGAACCCCACTAGAGGAGACTGCAATGTCAGAGCATGGCTGTATCTCTTCTTTATACCTAATAATATAAGTGACTATTGTCTAGTTCCCATCTTGTATTTTGTCTTTATCAAATGAAATATGCTTAGTCTTCTCTAACTGACTAGTAGTTTTTGGATGAAATTATTTTGTGGTATGTGGTTATCGTTTTCTGATCTCTGTGTAGGTGTACAAACACGATAATCGAATGGGTTGTGACTTGCCAAATCAGGAGTGAGAGGTTCTCATCACCACTACAATTTTTGATGATAGCATTGGACCACAAGTAGGTCATCTTACTGTGTCCTATTTCATTCAAATATCTAGGAACCTACACTCTAGCATGATTCCATGTTACTAGACCCACTCTAGGGCTAGAGGGATCATCTTTGTCCGCAGAGAGGATTTACCTACATAACAGATGCCTTGGTATTATTTTCTACGATTGTCTGAACGACTGTACTTAGCTGCTACTACAATCGGCAGTCTATGTGTTGGATTTCCTCAAAGAGGGATGTGTGGAGAACATGCAGCAGCCCATGCGGAAGCCGAGCCAATTCAAAATGTACTTGTGTGTAGGCCTGGATTTGCGCACATAAGGCAGGTGGACTCAAAGTGATTGCTGCACCTGGAAACAGAACCATTTGTTGGCTTGAGGGGACATAACCCAGGTTTGGATTTAAGGTTTGCCAAAAACCCATATACTACTGGCCCTTTCGGCAATGACCTACTTTCGCAGGCCAAAGTCTCATCTAAAGTAGTATGGGTGGGTGCTAGAACCAGGTTTCTGCACCCTAGGAGAGAGTGGGTAATTAAGGCAGATCTTGTTGAGTTCTATCGGTTTGCACATAAACAAGCTTATTACTGAACCCTTAACTATATAACAACATGTAAACATAAACAAAGCTACTATTATTAAGCAAATATCAGCAACAACTTCACATCCACGTGCGCATCAAAAATTATCATCATAGAATAAAATAATCGTAGCTTATTCATATATCACAGACATAATCACAGATTATTCAAATAATGCAAAGGTACTTCAACAGTCAATACAACCAGTTTAGATAACATAAAGACACTTCAATAGATTCCGTGCTCATTATCGTCCAAAATCCTAGTTACAAACCCAAGTCATAGCCCGCGCACATAGCCAGTGGGGTCTGCACACAACAGGATTGAGGATCTCCGCGCACACAGCCGGTAAGAGTTCTTACCCAAAACTACCCAAAACAGATCTCAACAGTTCATACGTAGCATCAATCTTACTTCTAGACGCAAACTATCTATCTATTTATATCATCATAGCTTGCGCTACCCTGTGGTCCAAAAATCGTGGTTTGCAGACTCTAGGTCTACCCTTTGACCCATTAAAACAAATTTGGGGCTTTGACCCACCCCAAAGCCCCTGCGCTAGACTAATTACTACAAAAATATATAAAAAATGCAGCTAGGGGACCCCGTTCCAACACCATGAATGAAATGTTCTTCACTTAGGTCATATAACAACTGAAATATAAGGGAATTATAGACCCTATTTCATTGGTCCTGGGGATGATGTCCAATTTGACCAGGTCTTGGGGGATGATGCCCAAATTGACCTATAACAACTTCCTCATAAAGCATGAAGTCAAAATAATAATGATATTTGGATGAGATGCTTTACGATGTGATGAGTCAGAACTGAAGTGGACAGTGACCTGCATCAATATTACAATACATTACATCATGATATTTTCATTTTTATCATGAATGTTTGAGGGAGGCATTCCCATGCTCAACACATAAAATAGCTAATAACATGTACATAATTCAGAAAGTCATCTACATTGGAATGTTCCCAAATATAGAATTTCCTACAGATATAGGCCCATGTTTGGATGATGATTTGTATGTAAAGCCATCGTATATATGATGTGTACAACAATCCTAAAATCGCAGCCTAGATGGATGAACCTAGATCCAAGGTCTTCTTATCTCATTCAATCGATCATTAAGGTACAAGTCTAACCATGCGAATATATGATTTGAAGTCGAACATGGTAAGACATCGTTTGATTACCAGCCAATGACGTGAGCTGTTAACAAACATGAGAGAACCACCATTGATGTTAATGGCTCTCAAGGTAATATAATACAATTTTCAAGGCGTGAATATATGATTTGATGTCGAACAACAAATTTTTTTTTTGGTCAAAGGTTCAGAAGTGAGAAACTTTCCGATGATGTAACAAGCCTCATGGTACTGGAATATGTTTCTAGGTAAACTTCCTAGATGATGAGCTGATGTCGATAGGAAGCAAATTTATCACGAAACGAGAGTTACTGATTTCAGAGACAAAATGTGACTTGATATAGAAATGTTCAGGGATGACTGTCATGAAAATGAAGGTTTATGAGTATTGTAGAAGGATGAGGATTTTACTGGATGACTTCATTTGAACATATCGATGACACTAAGATGAGTTGGCAGCATTGACCCAAAAACAAAGTGAAGGTATGATGAACCATAGGTATGAATGAATCGTCAAGAAGATTACCCAACCCAAAAGTCATGACGATGGAGTGAAAGTGTCATGTTCAAGAGCGACCTGCTACCATAAAGTGCTCTGTTTTTTTTCTCAAATTTTCCCCGGTAATTTGTCCACCAATACCTCTTTATTTCTTAACAATGTTAAGGAGGGTAACATATGCTTGATCTAAAATTCAAACCTTCAGGTGAATGCATCACTATTTAATAATTTAATGAGTCTAGTGATAAATGAAACTCGATTATTTCCATGATCGAAAATTCCATCACTATTTTATGTTTTAAGGAGCCTAACGATAGTGACAACCCAATACTTTTTCATATTTAGATAGTTTGAAAAACATGAAAAAAGAAAACTTGATAAGTCATTTTTTGTAAATTTGTTGCTCAGGTCCAAAAAAGTGTATAATGATACTTGAGAAAACCTCTTAGCCATGTTCCACTAAGGTTTTCCTTTTTCGTAAATAATATATCTCAGTCTGGAAAATGGTTAAATTTATACTGAGTAGATGTCATTTCATTTACTTTTACGAGCTCGGAAAGACAAGTGCTTAGAAATATTTTCACATTATCAGAGTCTGAAAAGAGCTAAAAGAAGACTCCATCGGTTCATTTTTCGCTGTTATTGAAGCTAGAAAAAGAGATAAAAGTGCGCTTCAAGTCCTTTTTCATTTTTATCAAAGCTTGAAAAATAAGGATAAAAGTATGCTTTGTGGTAAAATCATTATTTGAATAAGTGTGCATGACTAATCTATTGTATTAGCTGTAAAATCTATTCATAAAACCATCAAACAGATTAAAATTACCTATTTCATAGAAAAAATGAATCAACACCATAGTCAGAACATTAAATATGATTCAAATTGACTAATTAAAAGTGTTTTTTGTAATATTCCCAAATGGGAAAAGCAAGAATATATCTCATAATAATGGAAATAGCAACAAGTATTAACACATTACATGTGAGCCAAATGATAGATCCATGGTATTATGTCTAACATAAATAAATAAGTACAAGATCTTGGGGATCAAGCCCGTCAAGATAGGCAAAAGAAGCCTCCAATGCCAAAATGCACCCAAAACATGTAGTACATTGCTACACAAAGTACTGAAGAAAGAAAATCACAGTTTTAGTGACTATTACTGCAGTTGGGACATATAAATAAATGGATCTGATAAGATCATGCTCATACAAGGCAAAAAATGGATATCTATGCTCCCATACACTTTTCCAAGACAACCTAGGAAGGGTTTTCGAAAATACACAAAATATAAATGGTGGATCTAAAGCCCTAGGGCTGAAGATTCATTGCAACTGAAGAACATAGAAGGAGGTGGCTGAATCTGATGTAGTTCTGAAAGAACTCCTCCAAAAGACTCTCTCTATGAAGGGCTGAACCCTTCAATGGGAAGCAAACACTCCAAATGGAGCACTGAACTTGCCACTGCAACAACTCACTAAAATAACATAGATATAGACTGGAACTACGTTGTAGGGGATAAAATCACCTTGGAATGATGCAAAATATATCAAATAATCCCAAGGGGATCCTTTATTGGCCTTCCAATGGAAAGAAACCTTCCTCCACTGCAAAAATAGCTCAGAAAACACCCAATAAGATCTTCCACTACTGCACCTTGCAACTCAGCACATCTCTCAACAGAAACTGCGTTGTACCACAAGACTGAAGCTTGGTTTGAACCCTAAATGTGGAAATTTAGTGCAAATCTCTTCCAAGAGGCCTCTCAAGGATAGAGGTTGGATTCCCGATCAGGAACACCCGGTGCTAAACATCACTGCAATCTTAGCTAAACAACCAAAGAAAGCTATATGTCTAAACATACCATATATTCATAAATATAAAATAAAAATTCCTAATCAACATGGTTGCCATCCTCTTCCTTTTATCAGAAATGAGCTTCCAAACCCTAAGCCCCATTCATTTATGACACTACTTCCATGCAAGGTGTCTCCATCTAAAACTGCGTTGTCTCTCCATAAATGTCCATTCCTCCATGGCAGTGCTGTTGATTTGGTCAAAGTTGACCCAGTCCACATGCTCTAGTCCCTGTTCACACCTGAGGGTGCTTTATTAAGCTAAAAATATGATCCAATTTCACATGAGAAGTGGTTTTATTCCTAATAAAGAGATTTATGGGTCTGCCTACCCATTTATTCATCAAACAAGAAAGAAAAATTAGATTTTAATATTCCAATTAGCTGCATGCTAATTTAGAAATATTACAATACTCCCCTCCCAAATGTTGCTTGTCCTCAAGAAACTACAAGGATAGATCTGAAAAATATAGGGAACCTTCATCCCCATGTGAAGCTCCATCCTCCAAGCTATCATCCATATAAAATGAATCACCCCCCACAATGGTAATTCATAGAAAAACTCCTCCCATCTACTCATGAGAGGCACCTCCCAAGTGATCAAGTTACCCAAATGGCTCATCCCATAAGGAAACAAGAGACCCAATTTAAAAATCATGGATGGTCCAATGCTCTTCTAGAAATATGAAACATAAGAACCATGGAGAATCTCTCTCCCAAAGGGCACATCCAATCCTCCCATCCTCCCTCCAATCATTCCCATAAAAAGAATAAGTACATCATCAATATATAGGATTAAAACCAGTGATACATAAAAAACAAATGCAATAATGGAGGTGGATCATAGTCCCACATGTGGAACCAGCATAGTACATCTCCTAGATGTCTCAGATCATGATAAGGTAAGTGGTTTCCCCACCACTTACTTGCTGCCATAGTTTTCTCACAAGTTCTGAATAGGTGAGAAATGTTTGGTGCCTTTGGTGCACACCCGGAATGATATATCATCTCCCTATATACTGCTAGGGAGTGGCCATGTTCAGGAATGTTTATGGCCCAAAGTTAGCCATGAAGTTTGTAAGGAAGAATGCTCCTACTTGGAGCAATGGCCTGCATATACATGGTAAAGGAGAGCAAATAATCATGAAGTAAAACATCATGCTCATAAATATGTTCCTTACAATAATCTCTGCTCATAAAAATGGAGTGGTCCATAGATAGATACCCTCTCATTCCAAAAGAGGAAAGAGGTGGCTGTGATAAATCTTCCATAGAGCTATGTATCTCCCCCATCTCCACATGAAACATGCATCTTCTAAAATGCTGATATGCCTCCTCTTCAAATCCTTCCCAAATGTAGCTCTCCATGATGGTGTTGTAGGCTCTCATGGAATAAGTGTGGCTGAAGAGAAATTATTCATAAGCTCTTTGTAGTAGCTTCTCCTTGAGCTTGGAAGCTCTAGACAAGAATATCCTACCATGATAGTAGATGACATCATCTCTAACTGAATATCCCTCCTCTTGTAGCTGGTCATCAAGTATCATACATGTGAAAAGATCCTTGGAATAATCCACCAATAGCTGGGATTTCCAATATGGATCTATCCTTCAAAGTGACAACGTTGATGATCTGTCATAAAAAGCATATTTCATGTATTCATCCTCCTCTTTGACATCTCCCATGCCAAAGTGACATATTGGAAGGCTACTATTGTTGGAATCACGATTGCTGTTAGACCAAAACCCACAGGCGTTAGTCTCCACTACAATCACCAGAGTTAGGATCCACAAGAGGTGGTTAGTCCATGTAGCTAAAAACACGGGGAGCGTTGAAACCAATGTCCAACATTCTCCCCCCCCAATGCGATCCAGGTGAGTTTTGAAATCGAGACCTGTCGCTCTGATACCACTTGTTGGAATCACAATTTTTGTTAGACCAAAACCCACATGCATTAGTCTCTGCTACAATTTCCAGAGTTAGGATCCACGAGAGGGGGTTAGTCCATGTCTCTAAACACACAGGGGAGCATTGAAACCAATGTCCAATAACTATCCTCCCCTTGTTTCTCCTTTATCAGCACAAAATCTGAAATGAGAGTGGGTGATGATGTTGAGAGAATGTATCCCTTCTCCTTGAGTCCACCCAAGATTCTCAACGCTGTACAATGACCTCCCAATTCTCCCACTTCTCCTGGATCTATGAGTGGTGCAACATGTTGAGAGAAATATTTGATTATCCTCTAATCAGGGGGTCTCCCTTGTGGAATGCCTCCATGTAATGAAACATCAAGGCCCAGAGTAGGCTGTGTATGTGTGTGGACTGATTTTTCCCTGCCCTCACTGAGCAAATGATCCTCCTGCTTCTGTGCATAAACCTCTTGAAAAGGATGGATGTGTATGTTTCCAATCACTGGATGTTGGCCCTCCTTCTCATCTTCTCCTACCTCCTGCAAGATCTCACAGTCTAAGGTATTTTATTCAAATTTAATCAACCCATATACACCCAACATCTCCTTGGTGTCAAGAGTCTTGATCACAAAGGAATGATCTATCAAAGTGTGTGTTCCCAAGACTGTATTCAATGTTGGAAAACACTTCCTCCATTGTTTTGTCTCACTGCCTATCAACATAGACACATGCTGCTCCTGATCTTGATATGTAAGATCACTTGGAGCTTCTTGCAAAGATACAAGAGCTCCTCTAGTTGAAGCAACTACTTCATCTACATCTCCAAATAGAAGTAGATCTCCTACTGCTGTCACAATGCTGGAGGATCTTTCTAGCTCTTCCTCTTCCTTCTCCTCATTAATGGAGAATACCTCATCATTAAGATATCCTTTGCCTTGATCTCCTCTTGAAGGAGGAATCCTCAAGTATTCTTCTTGAGAAGAAAGTTCTTGCTGAAGTGGGGCTTTTCCCTTGGCAAATCATGTTGCAGATATTTAACCTTCTTAATAATGTTCTGAAATGGAGTTGGTTTCATGGATCCTTCCAACTCATGCAATGGTTCTGATTTCTTGGGTTTGGTTTGCTCTCCCAAGGAAGTTTCAAATTGTTTCAAATAAAATATTTTCACTAACCTCCTAGTGAACTTTGCATAAGTAGATATATTTTCATTATTCAATGAATAAGATTCAAATAAACAATATGAATAAGCCTTACCTTTAAGATGCAGTGCTGCTACTCTAATGGCTTCCTCTTTTGAAACTTGATGTAGCTAAAAATATGTGTCTAGCTTCCTTACCGAAGCCTTGGTTGTGCTCTTGGATAACCCATCAAAATTGGGTAGAAGGAATCTACCCAAAGTGTGCTGCATGCACCCTCTTCTTCTATTGTAGTTACTAGGTCTTCTATCTTCCTTGATTTGAAAAAACCCTTGGAAGCTTAGATTCTCCTTGAATATTCTAGACTGAGATTAATATTCTTGGAGATAGTAACCAAGAGTGTAATATTCCCAAATGGGAAAAGTAGGAATATAGTGCAACATGTTAGAACAATATTGTTGATCATCATTTATAAATCAAGAGGCCAATATGGAGACCTTTCATATGTTATTACACCAGCAACATGTACATAAGAAATGGGCCATAAGATTCCTAACAGGAAATACAAGCCTCCAATGAACAAAATCCCTCAATAAGAGGTGTTGCAATCATGTAGAAAAGATGGAAGACCCTTACAACGTTATTTTATTAGCTCTGTTACAAAAAATGATTATACATCAGACCTAGAGCTGATATGTGTCTCAAAAGTTAGATCTATATTAGATCCATGCACTATACAAGCTCCTTTAAAGAACCCCTCAAGGGTTTTCAGCAAAACACCAAGTACAAGTTGTAGATCTGAGATCTAAGACTGCAGATCTACTGAAAAATATAAATCTTGAAAGTGTGGCTGTTCTGATATGATCAATAAAATAGCCTCCTCCAATAGATCCTCAAAGTGAAGGCAGATCCCCTTCACTAGAAAATCATCTCTCCAAATGGTGTGCTAAACCACCCTGCAACTCCTCCTATATAAATAATGCAGATCTGGAAGTAAATTGCACTGTAGGGATCAAAATATGGTTGCCCTGATGCCAAGATCCAAAAATAAGCTCAATGGCCTTCAAGATTGTCCTCCCAATGGAAAGGAAGCCTCCTCCACTAAAAATAAGCAATGATATGGTCTAGATCTAGAGATATAATCACCACTTGCTGCAACCTACAAAAACAACCAAACCCTCAACAGGATATGTGCTATATTTGAAAGAAGACGCTTGGCCTTAATCCAGATAGTGGACAATGTAGTGCAAGACTCCTCCAAGAGCTCCTCAATGGAAGAGGTGGGATTCTCGATCATGAATACTCTGTGCTAAACAACACTCTATCTCAACTAAACAACAAGAGAAAGATAGATGTTTAAACATACCATATATTCAAAAATATAATATACATCCACCACCTCCATATGGCTGCCATCCTCTTCCTTAAATAGAATATGAGCTTGCAAACCCTAATACCCATCCAAAAATATCACTACATTCACACAATGCATCTCCATCTAAAAATGCATTGTCCCTCATTGATTACCAATCCTCCATGACAACGTTGTTGATTTGGTCAAGGTTGAGCCAGTCAAAGTGATCCAACCCCTTTCACACTAAGGGTGTTTTAATTAATCTACCAAGATTTGTATTTTTCACATTTGGCATTGATTTATTCATTATTAAGGAGAATTATGGACCTCCTTTTCCCTCTTATTCTTTAAACAAAGCAATAAAACAAAATTTAATATTCCAATTAGCTCATGACTAATTTGGAATATTACAGTCCTCCCTTCCCAAATGTTGCTTGTCCTAAAGAAACTGACAAAGTGAGTGCTGCAAACCTCTATCACTGGTGGCACCAACATGTGATAAGCTTCCCTCATAAGCTAAGTGTTCACCAATCCATCCCTTCGTGAATTGCTCCTCCAAAGTTCTCGTGAGATGCAAATAATCCATCCCATAAGGAGACAATAGTTCAAATGAAACAAACATGGTTTTCCCAATGTTCTATCTGAAACATGTAGCATATTGAACATGGAGAATCTCCATCCCATAGGGCACATACATACCTCCCATCCTACCTCCATACATTCCCGTAAAAAGTACAAGTACATCATCAATGTATGGGATCAAAACTAAATACATACAAACAGAAATTTGTGCATATGGAGGAGGGTCATAGTCCCACATGTGGAACCAACGTAGTAAATCCCCTAACTACCTTAGATAATGAGGTGGTAAGTGGTTTCCACACCACTTACTTGCTTCCCAATTCATCTCACCATGGTTGAAAGTGTGAGATATGTTTGGTGCCTTTGGAGTGCACCCATCATGATACAAAATCTCTATTTGATCTCTAAGGGAGTGGCCATGTTCAGAAATTTTTGTGGCCCAAAGTTGGCCAAGAAGTTTATATGGTATAGTGCTCCTCCTTTGAGCTATGGCCTGCATAAACATAGTAAAATAATTCATATGTTCATAAAATAAAACACTAGTTACACAAGCATATCTTTCACCAAAATTCCTCCTTAAACAAATGGAGTGGTGCATAGATCTATCTCCTCTCTCCAAAGAAGAAAGAGGTGGTTGAATTAACTCCTTTATAGAGTTATGTTGTTGTCCCAACTCCACATGGTTCATGCATCTTTCAAAATTGTGATATAGTTCTCTTTCAAAGCCCTTCTAAGTGTAGCTTCTCATGATAATGTTGTAGAATCAATGTTGTAGAATCTCATGGAATATATGTGGCTGAAAAAGAACTATTCATAAGCCCTTTGTAGCAACTTCTCCTTGAGCTTGGAGGCTCTAGATAAGAAGATTCTACCATGATAGTAGGCGACTCCTTCTTGGACTGAATAGCCCTCTGGTCATCAAGTATCATGCATGTGTGAAGATCCTTGGAATAATCCACCAACAGTTGGAATTTCCGATATGGATCAATCTCCCATAATGACAGCGCTGATGAGAGTGGTTAATGATGATTTTGGGAGAATATCTCCCTCCTCCTTGAGCCTACCCAAGACTCCTAGTTTTGTATCATTGCCTTTTAATGCTCCCATCCCTCTTGGATCTATTCTTGGAGCATCATGTTGTGAGATGTCTCTCACCAAATCTGAATCAGGTGGTCTCCTAGGTGGTTTACCATAAGATAATGATGTCTCATGGATAATCCTCATGTGCATAATAGATGGGATCATCATATCCCTACTTCCACTGTGCAAATTCATCTATGTTTTTTGTGTGGAATTTTCATGACAGTTGGTTATCACTCTTAGTGATGCAAGAGTTCCTCTAATTGGAGAAATTACTCCATCCTCACCTCTAGGTGGTGGTGGATCATCTCTTGCTACTCCAGCGCTGTGACCCCTCCCTTCTTCTTCTTCTTCTTCCTCCTCATCATCTGAGAAGACCTCTATGTAATTTGATTTTCCAGCTTTACATCTATGTTCGGGTGCCCAAGCTTCTTGGAAAGTGAATCAAAGCTTCATCCTCCTCAAATCTCTTCAGACATCATCATCAAGAGGTTTTTTATGTTGAATCTCCTTTCAAGGAGCAGCCTTTTCTTTTTTTCCCTTTGATGGAAAAGAGGGCTTATGCTGAAATGTTGCCTTTGCTTTTGGCAAGGCATCTTGAAGGTCTCTAGCCCTTTCAATGGAATCATGTAGGGTAGTGGGCTTGGTAGACTTAACCAACCCATGAAGAGGTTCATCTAACCCATCAATGAACATATACACCCTTCTTGCTGTAGATAAATCAGGAACCATAATTAGAGGTCTTAAGAATTCAGAAACGTAAGTTTTTGCATTACCTGATTGTTTTAGCTTTGCAAGGCTCATCAATGGTGCTTCAGGATCTCTTCTATCAAACCTTTCCACTAGCCTTCTAGTGAACTCTGAATAAGCAATCACATTGGAATGACCCAATGTAGACAAGCCATGGAACCCTTGGTCATGTGCTTCACCTTCAAGGTGCAGTGCTCCAATCTTAATGGCCTCCATTTCTGGAACCTTGTTCAACTGAAAGTAGATGTCAAGTTTTTCTAGCCAAGATTTGGCAGTACATTTTGATGACCCATCAAAATTGGGTAAAAATAATCTGCCCATAGTGTGGCGTTGATCATGAGTATGAATGAATTCACCACTTCTATGATGACGCCTTGGTCTTCTATTGTCCTTTATTTGAAAAAACTCCTGAAAAACTCAAGTGATCCTTGAATCTCTGAGTTTGAGATTCATACTCCATAAAATAGTCTTCAAGGGATTCTTGCTCTTGAAACCCTTCATTTCCCACAACCAAAAGTGTAGGCATGGTAGAGTATTGGGAAACTTGTGGTTGATGCACTGGTTGTTCATTCCAATGATGAGACATGTTAGAGCCTTCTCCATGATGAAATACTTTAGGGGATTCCTTGAATCTATCCATTTTCATCTCCTTGATCTCTCTAGCAATGTCTTGCATGGATCTAAGAAGGATCTTAGGGAACTCCTTCTCTTCATCTTCACCTCCAGATATAGGGGTTTTACCCTTGTCTTCTTTCTCATCTGTATAATAAAAATTTATGTGTCTTCTCCTTTGACACCTCTTCTCTTTATCAGTAAGAGGCTCTCCTTCTTTAGATGACATATTGGCTTTCTAGAATTCACAGGCTATGCCAAGATTATGCTCTGATACCACTGTAATATTCCCAAATGGGAAACACAGGAATATGGTGCAAAATGTTGGAACAATATTGCTGATCATCATTTATAAAGCAAGAGGCCAATATGGAGAACTTTCATATGTTATTACACCAGAAAAATGTACATAAGAAATGGGCCATAAGATGCATAACAGGAAATACAAGCCTCCAGTGAACAAAATCCCTCAATAAGAGGTGCTGCAATCATGTAGAAAAGCTAGAAGATAATTACAAATTTATTTTATTAGCTCTGGTAGAAAAAATGATTATACATCAGATCTAGAGCTAATATGCACCTCAGATTTTAGATCTATATTAGATCCATGCACTATACAAGATCCTTTAAAAAACCCCTCAAGGGTTTTCAACAAAACACCAAGTACAAGTTGTAGATCTGAGATCTAAGACTGCATATATACTGAAAAATATAGATCTAGAAAGTGTGGCTGATCTAATAAGATTAATAAAATAGCCTCCGGCCCTCCTCTAATAGATTTTCAAAGTGAAGGTAGATCCCCTTCACTAGAAAATCATCTCTCCAAATGGTGTGCTAAACCACATTGCAACTCCTCCTACATAAATAACGCATATTTGGAAGTAAATTACACTATAGGGATCAAAATATGGTTGGCTTGATGCCAAGATCTGAAAATAAGCTCAATGGCCTTCAATACTGTCCTCCCAATGGAAATGAAGCCTCCTCCACTGAAAATAAGCAATGAGATGGCCTAGATCTAGAGATCTAATCACCACTTGATGCAACCTACAAAAACAACCAAACCCTTAACAGGATTTGCACTGTAGTTGAAAGAAGAAGCTTGGACTTAAGCGAGATAGTGGAAAATGTAGTGCAATACTCCTCCAAGAGCTCCTCAATGGAAGAGGAGGGATTCTCGATCAAGAACACCCTATGCTAAAAACACTCTATCTCAGCTAAACAACAAAAGAAAGATATATGTCTAAACAGACCATATATTTAGAAATAGAATATACATCCACTACCTCCATATGGCTATCATCCTCTTCCTTAAATAGAATATGAACTTGCAAACCCTAAGCCCCATCCAAAAATATCACTACATTCATGCAATGCATCTCCATCTAAAACTGCACTGTCCCTCATTGATGACCACTCCTCCATGACAACACTGTTGATTTGGTCAATATTGACCTAGTCAAAGTGATCCAGTCCCTTTCACACCAAGGGTGTTTTAATTAAGCTGCCAAGATTTGTCTTTTTCACATTTGGCATTGATTTATTCATTATTAAGGAGAATTATGGACCTCCTTTGCCCTCTTATTCTTTAAACAAAGCAATAAAACAAAATTGAATATTCCAATTAGTTCATGACTAATTGGGAATATTACAAAGAGTCTCCTCCTTTGGTGTTTCTCCTTCTTCTTCTTCTCTTGCCAAGAATGTAGGCATGGTACCACGTTGTAGATCTGATTGTGTGGCTGAATGCTCACACACATAATATGAAGAACTGGAGCTTTCTTCATGTGTAAATCTTCGTGAGGGATCTTTATGTCTTTCTCTCCTCATTCCATTGATTTCTCTTTTAAGCTCATGCATAGTTTAGAGAAGAAGTTCTGAAAATATCTTTCCTTCCATTTCTCGAAATAATGGAGAATTTCCTTTGTCTCTTCTGCGAGTCTTCTCTTTTTTGTGAGAATATTCTTCTTCTTCTGATAACATAGATGCAATGTCTTCACAGGCTGAGCCAAGATTATGTTCTGATACCACTGTAATATTCTCAAATGGGAATAGCAAGGATATAGGTCATAATAATCGAAATAGTAGCAAATATTAACACATTACATGTGAGCCAAATGATAGATCCATGGTATTATGTATAACGTCAATAAATAAGTACAATATCTTGGATATCAAGCCCCTCAATATAGGCAAAAGAAGCCTCCAATGCAAAAATGCACCCAAAACATGTAATACACTGCTACACAAAGTACTGAAGAAAGAACATCACAGTTTTAGTGACTATTATTGTAGTTGGGACATATAAATAAATGGATCTGATAATAACATGCTCATACAAGGCCAAAAATGGAGATCTATGCTCCCATACACTTTTCCAAGACAACCCAAGAAGGGTTTCCAGAAATACACAAAATATAAATGGAGATTCACTGCAACTGAAGCACATAGAAGGAGGTGGCTGAATCTAATGTAGATATGAAATAAATCTTCCAAAATACTCTCTCCATTAAGGACTGATCCCTTCAATGGAAATCGAACACTCCAAATGGAGCACTAAACTTGCCACTACAACAGCTCACTAAAATAACACAGATTTGGACTGGAACTGCACTATAGGGGATAAAATCACCTTGGAATGATGCCAAATATATCAAATAAGCCCAAGGGGCTCCTTTAATAGCCTTCCAATCGAAGGAAAACTTCCTCCACTGCAAAACTAGCTCAGAAAACACCCAATAAGATCTTGCACTACTGCACCCTGCAACTCAGCACATCTCTCAACAGAAACTGCGTTGTACCACAAGTCTAAAGCTTGTTCTGAACCCTAAATGTGGAAATGTAGTGCAAATATCTTCCAAGAGACCTCTCAAGGATAGAGGTGGGATCCCCGGTCAGGAACACCCGATGCTAAACAACACTGCAATCTTAGCTAAATAGCCAAAGAAACCTATATGTCTAAACAGACCATATATTCAGAAATATAAAATACCAATTCCTAATCAATATGGCTGCCATCCTCTTCCTTTTATCAGAAATGAGCTTCCAAACCCTAAACCCCATTCATTTATGACACTACTTCCATGCAAGGTGTCTCCATCTAAAACTACGTTGTCTCTCCCCAGTCCACAAGCTCTAGTCCCTGTTCACACCTTAGGGTGCTTTATTAAGATGAAAAGATGATCCACTTCACATGAAAAGTGGTTTTATTCCTAATAAAGAGATTTGTGGGTCTCCCTACCCAGTTATTCATCAAACAAGAAAGCAAAATTAGATTTTAATATTCCAATTAGTTGCATGCTAATTTAGGAATATTAGATTTTTACCATTCATTTTTACTATTTCAAAGTTACCATTTGAAAATTAGGAGCTCTGAACCAATTTTTCCCCCCAAAATTTAGCAGTTGATTGTGGAGATTCTGTGGACAATTTCTCTCGCCGTTCGATCTAGGTTGGAGCTATGAACCTTCTCTTTCTTTTAGTATCATTTTCATTGCATTTCATGGTAAATTTTTAGGGTTTTGAGCCCCTTAGGGTAAATATATTATGCTCAGAGGGAAACACACCCTTGAATGTTGAAAGGTGCATTGCAATGCACTTAAATTGAAGGTCAAATGCACTGCAACGCTCCGTCCCTTGACCTGGGGTGCGTTGGGTAGAATTCTCATTCTTGTTTTTTGCTGTGTGCCCAAAATTTCCCATGTTTTTAAAATGAAATGGATCCTAATGAAGCTTATGATTATGTTTCAGGTATTCATCGGATATGATTTTTCTAGCATTGTCCCAGCAACATATCAGTACTTTCACTCTCTTATCAAATGAGAATCCAACAACATAACTTTGCACAAAATTCTTCCTCCCTAGCACTAGGATGAGTGCTCAATTTATAGGGAAACTAATGGTAGTTTCTGAATAGATAAATTTCTAATAATAGGCAAGACATGTTTCCAAGTTTAGAGGTGTTATATGGACACTTGGATTCAAATTTTGTCACATATGGACTCTTCTAGAAGGCACTGGCCATGTGGAGATTCCAAGAACAATGAGAATTATGCTCCCAGGTGACCAAAGCACCCTTGAATATGATGGTCTATCAATTTTATGTGAGATATACCATTGTATTCTCAACCATAGAATTTTATTTATCTTACTCAAATTAAAATGATTAGATCTGAAATACATACATTATTGAAGATACATTGCACAAGAAATAGGAACATATGTATGGGAAAATGAACAACATTTTTTATTAAAGAGTAGGAGGAGAAGATTACAACCAATATGGATCGATTTGTCGTCAACCTACTCCAACTTCATTCCAGCCTCATCACATCCAGCATTATCCCAAAAACATATCAGTACTTTCACTCTCGTATCAAATGAGAATCCAACATCATAACTTTGCAAAAATTGTTCCTCCGTAGCACTAGGATGAGTGCTCAATTTATAGGGAAACTGATGGTAGTTTCTCAATGAATGAATTTATAATAATAGGAAAGACATGTTTCCAAGTTTAGAGGTGTTAGATGGACACTTGGATTCAAATTTTGACACATATGGACTCTTCTAGACGACACTTTCCATGTGGAGATTCCAGGAACAATGAAAATTCCGCTCCCAGGTGACAAACAAACCCTTGAGTGTCGGGAAGTGCACTGTAGTGCACCATTGCATGGAGGATTTAGCACTACAATGTAGTTTGTCCCTTGCAGATGAGCGTTGGTGAGTCAGTGGGTCATATAACATATACTTCAAACCTTGGAAATCTCACAATAAAACCCATGAATGAAATTTTCTTCACTTAGGGCATATAGAAACTGAAATATAAGGGAATGATAGACCTTATTTCATCGGTCCTGGGGATGATGTCCAGTTTGACCAGGTCTTGAGGGATGATGCCCATATTCACCTATAACAGCTATCGCCTAAATCATGAAGTAGAAATAATAATAGTATTTGAATGAGATTCTTTACAATGTGATGAGTCAAAAATAAAGTGGATGGTGGCCTGCATCAATCTTACAATAAATTACATCATGATATTTTCATTTTGATCACGAATTTCTGAGGGGGGCATTCCCATGATCAACACATAAACTATCTAATAACATGTACATAATTCAGAAAGTCGTCTACATTGGAATGTTGCCCAATATATACATGCCTAAAGATATGATATAGGCCCATGTTTGGCAAGGAGAATTTTAAGAACCCCCCTAAATTTATATATATAATAAATGGGCGAATCCACATGATACATAGGAAAAATGGAAGACGATTTTATTAATAATATAATATGTATATATAATTTTTTAGCGAATCTCTCACGAGATTATATTATCTTGTAAAATCATGGCGAATCAATAGTACAAATGGAGAATCACTACTACAAAATGGTGAATCGTTGTCTAGTGGAGTTCGGGGTGTTGGTTCCAATGAAGATATGGTAGTTGAACTAGGAGTTGAAGGAAGAGAACCACCGAGACCAAGGATGGCACATGGTGACTCATGAGGGAAGTAGTTCTCATGCAGTTTGGAAAACGCGTTCTTCTAGTTATGCTAAGCATAGTGTTGTTTCTCATGCTACTACTGGCACTGATATTAAGGTTGGAGAGGAATTTGAGGAAGCATGGAAGGTAGCAGTGGTGGGGAATTACAAAGAGTACCCCATGATGGGATCCATTTTTCCCTTTGGTATTTGTTCCTACAAGATCTTATGTCCATTGAACCAACAATTAATCGTTCAACCAACAATCAACTTGAATAAGTTGAATAGGTACGAGTCAACTTAGACTAATCTTAAAAAATATGCTTTGCACTATCCCATATTTATCATACTAATGCTACACAACATTGTGCATTTGCACCCAACTCTCATGCACGCACACAAAATTTTCCTTAACATCTATAACCCTAACAAAGTGAGAATTAATCAACAATTTGCACCAAAGTTTGTTATAGTGTTGAAAGTTCATAAGAAATTTAGATCCATGGTAACGATAACCACCACAAATTCGACCACAATAGAGAAAACTTGTGATAAATTTTAAACCTACAAAAATTAGAATTCATGTTCCTAGGAACGATCATAAGAAGTAGTTGGCATATAGGTCGAGTTGTGAGCCTTGACACATTGATAATGCAATGGCTTAGGTCAAAACTCACACATTGAAAAGTCATCAATGAAGAGAAGAGAAGATCATTATGAATTACACATACTCCAAACTTCCTACTAAATTCTACTTAGTTGTCCGCAACTCAAATATACATAATCTTATAGTAAATAAAAATTCCACAAAGCCTTCTTAACATAGCTAATAAATGGCCATTGGAAGAGCACCCCTTATATAATAGTAATAGTAGAAATCAATAGATTATTTCATATTGAACTTCATAGCCATAACGCTCCTATGTATTGTATGATGTATTCAACTTGCATTATCAAATATAGATAAAATCATACTTTTGATTGATACATTTAAAACATACTTGTGCACAATGTTGAATGCAATGCCAGTCAAGGAGTAAAGTTGGTTTAATGTGTATTGATCTATAAAATAATGAAGAAACTTAGTAACGCATCACAACTTTCATGTTTGAAAATATTATAAAGCTTTCATGCAAATCCATTGTTGTTATAGTTCCTTCTCTTGACCATGTTCCACGTAAGCATGGAAAATCAAGTAATACTAGCATTTGCATTGAGAGGTGCACAATAACGTCGAGGAGTGGGGATACATCTTCCATGCGAGATAAAGGTGATGTAGGTGATAAATTTGGAGGAAATACAAAATGTTTTGGAAGAATGGGTGGTTTTTTTATCAACTTTTTTGAGTTATCTTGAAAATTTCTTTGTTCTCTTCATGCCTACCTCTAAAACCTTCAAAAAAACTATCCACAAAATGCATATTAAACGACCTCTACGGAATATGTACCTAGTTCGTGAGAGGAGCATTAATCTTTGTTTAAAATATAATAAACTGAAAGTATAAGATAGTGAACAACTTCAACTCCTCCCTAATCTTAAAAATTTTATATTTATCTAAATATTATCATTTCCCTAAAATAAAATTGGTCACAGATCTTTAATATAATAAAATAAAAAAATTAATTAAACAAATATATACATCAAAACATAATTGACCAAATTGCTATCTATTATCCAAACCCGTCACCTTTCGTATCCCATTCATTTAAATACACTTAGTTGCATTAACTTAAATTAAAATATGTTCATATGTATAATACAAAGTGCTTCACCCTAAAATATAGTTTTTCTCCCCCTTCATTTGGGTTCTCTGGGTTGCATTGGTCCTGAATTCATGATATACTTACTATATAGTAACCAAAAAGACAAAGAAAAAAATCGGTTCTATTTTAAGATAAGTTTGAGCTTTTAGAAAAGATGTAGCCAAAGGCAACAGACTGGTTTCATTTAGATATAGGTAACCCTCTGAATGTAGACCATTCCTTGAAGAACATTTTTATTAATGAGGAATTTAATACAATATTCATTTTTCGAACTAAAAATATTATTTATATAGATTTATGTATGGGGTAAACAATAAATAAAAAATTTAACTAGCCTTGGGGTGGTCAATATTTATAAATTTTATTTATACTTGCTTTACCATGTATATCATATACCTATCAATCACAAACACGAAAAGTTGTGGAATTCACAGTGATGATCTACTCTGGAAACACAACCAACCTTTATTATTACCAATATTAACTTTTATATAGTAGCACATATGTAGATAAAATTTCCAGCTTCCAAAGAGACAAACTTGCTTCTCCAACATGATGGCACATTCTTAACTACTAACATTTCTGATTGTTGAATGTAAGAAAGCTTTCTAAGTACATCTAATCTACTACGAGGCTCAAACTCCTAGACTATGTTCTTTTTTACCATGTGTCTATAGGTTGCAGCCTTCTTCTTGTTTGAAGAGGAGTTGTATATTATCAGAACTACCTTCCCTGCCTCTGATGCCTTGAAGGAATTGAAAATTGACTCATCAAATGAAGGCAACTTTTTGTTCTTGTCAATTAGAGTTGAATAGCTTCCCTGTGCACTCAGCACAAACTCTGGCCAATAGGAAACATCCCACCCACCAACTATGAGGTCCCACAAAATTGTTGTTTTTAGTTGTATCTAGATTAACTGCCACCTCCAACTTTTTTTCATTATTAGGCTTATTATAGATTTTTCTAGAATTTTTTCCTTGGACATGTTGCTACCCTTACAAAGACCACACAAAATAATAAACTTCTACTGATGAGAGAAAAATCCTGTGCTCCAAAGCTGTGACACTTCCTTTCAAATATCCTACTACACATGCTTTATAGACAATCTCAGCAGAGTATTTCTTCTTGTTTTTTGATGATGGAAACTGTGCCCATCCCGAACATTTTCTTGTCATTCAACGCATCTTCAACACCCAGTTATTGTTGTGCAATTATTTTTTGATCTTGAAGCATATGATAAGAGTGTTTTCCTGCTGCATGTATGGCAATGTCAGCAACTACATTAGTCCCAAGGTCAAATGAATGGGTTCAATGATCCATCTGTTGTTCCTCACCACGGTAGTAGGATAAATTGTCCTCAAAATGAGAGTCCACTTCCCACGAAAAACATCTCTGCACCTTTTCTCTCATTTGGTGACTGGTGTTGTAGTTCATTCCATGACATTTTTATAAAACACCCTTTCATCATGATGCTCACCAGCACAAACAGGTGGTCCATCAAAGTACAATGAATTACCATTGCTATATTTTAGGCACAGATATAGATAAATGGATATTCCATGGCCACAGTTGTATTCTTCAAGATTTTTAGTGTTGTTTTTAGTTGTATCTAGATTAACTACCACCTCCAACTTTTTTTCATTATTAGGCTTATTATAGATTTTTCTAGAATGTTTTCCTTGGACCTGTTGCTAACCTTACAAAGACCACACAAAATAATAAACTTCTATTGATGAGAGAAAAATCATGTGTTCCAAATCTGTTACACTTCCTTTCAAATATCCTGCTACACATGCTTTCTAGACAATCTCGGCAGAGTATTTCTTCTTGTTTTTTGATAATGGAAACTGTGCCCATCCTGAACATTTTCTTTTCATTCAACACATCTTCAGCACTCAGTTATTGTTGAGCACTTATTTTTTGATCTTGAAGCATATAATAAGAGTGTCGCATCCATTGCTAGGTCAAACACCCATCTCCTTTGGGTTCAGCTCCAAAACATCCAATCCCTCTAAATTAGAATGATAATTAATGTATTTCTGTTGTTTGCTTGTGTGGTTTGTTTTTTAACAATGTGTGTCAATTATGGTTTGTAGGTTGTCTCTCTGGCAATACACTTTGTAATTAGGCATGCCTCCGTTGGCCAATAAATTTTATCTAGTAAAAGTGAGGCCAACAACCGTGAAGCAATATACTCTATTAAAGTAATGGAAATCATGAAATCATGGAAATCCTTGATTTACATTAAATAATTAAATTCAAAAAACAAAATCGATAACTTCAAATGAAAAGTATTCACTGAATTGATTTTCAATAAAACTTAAATTTAGTCAAGAAACAAAAGCTACAATAGCTTTGGTAATCTGATCAAAAGATCCTATTAATTAAAAACCAGAGATCACTTGAACTCTCAAATTAAATCTTATGCAACTAAGCTTTTATGGTCCAGGCCAACATACTACCGAGTACTAAGTCAAAGTAACTTCAATTAAAAACAACTTTAAAGTGAAAAGTAACTCTCCTTGAAATATATACCTAAAATATTCACCCTTGCCTGATAGATCAGGTTTTTCTACTCTTAGATACAAGATCCATAAATCAATAATATATTCTCTATATGCAACGACACTACTATGAAAATTTTATAAACTCCCGGGGCATCATGGCAGTTACATGAATCCTTTTTAGTCGATTTTTTTCACCGCAGTCATCCTCGTCTTTGCAATGCCACCTGCCATATATAACGCTATCACACTGGGAACAAATCACACGCTTGACGTCATACTCTTTGCCTTTTACAAATGTTTTGCTTGTAATTGCCCAACAACTATTTATATTTCCTTCTTGGTACCTCTAGACCAAAAGAAAATTGCAAAAAAATCCATAATCTACAGGGAAAATACCATATCAAACATATATATATATATATGAAATGCACTAAAAGCATATGCTTTCAATTCAACAACTTTTATAAAATTAATGTACCCCGAGAGGGCTCATACATGTGCACGAGAGCTTTTACATTACCCTTCTTGATACTCTAAGAGAATTTTTAAAATCACCAGAAGAAAATTGCAAATCAATCCTTAACCTAGAAAATTCCAGAGAGAACTTTTATTTACGCTATAGATATGCATCCATCTAACCACTTTTACAAAGATTATGCCAACACGCTATAAGCTATTTAGACCTTCCAGGATCAAAACAATCGTGCCCATCACGATCGTTGCAGCAGACCTACAAGGCACAAAGATTGGCCCAAGAATGCCCGAACAAGGTTTAAATGTATAAATAGATAATTATTTGATATCGGTCCATATAGCATATTCAAATAATATTGAAAAAAAACTCTGGAAATAAATCTCATGTAACTCAGGACCTTACAAAAGACTGAAATGTGCAACTAAATTTTCGGGTGTTACCATTGCTCATATCCAAGCTAGAAGGGTACGGCCGACGTCAAATGCCTCCTGAGATTACCTCTCTTCCCAATGGAGGCCTCTATTTATCGATACAAACAATTAAAGAACACTACCATATGTAATCATATTAATGTCAATGTTGCTTCCACAAACAAAACGCTCTACTACCTGGAACTTTTCTCAACCATAGAAAAGAGAATAGTAATATTAGTTCTCACCAAGTGATTCTCTGGAAAACAACCGCAATGATTTGCAACCATTTTATCAATCTATAAAGGAATAAAGAATGCTTCCAAATCCCAAAATGACTGTTCTATAAAATTACAAGAGAATGCATGAATACACTGAAAAATATATATCTATCTATGTATGATTCCCCACGTACAAAAAACATGAAAACACCAGGAGAACACTTTGGATTCGTAAGAAAATTTGAGATTATCCTTCATGATACTCCAAATACAATGTAGGAACTGTACCTGTACCTAAAAAATGTGAGACCTTAACCCTTCGAAAGTTCAGATACAAGTTGAGAAAAAGTCAGAGACTTCACAACTACGTTACAAGGGAAAATCTCATGGCTTGGAGACGTATTATTAATAAATTATAAGAATATGGAGTTGTAAAAGAAAATGGTTGTCTTTCAGATATCTTGGCCATTTGCAAGGCGTAAGTTCATGCAAAGGTGGCCATTTGCAAGGCGTAAGTTCATGCAAAGGTGGCCATTTGCAAGGCGTAAGTTCATGCAAAGGTGATTATCTGGCACCTGACAAGAATTTCTCAACACAGAGGTGCCATAGAAAGAAGTTAACATATCATGGTGTGCTGTTGCTCCAAATTCACACCTTGCATATTACATAAATTCAGAAATTCCCAGCTCCTTTGGAAACATGGAATCTGTAAAACAACAGACAAAAGAATAATACTATTTATTTCTTAAATTCAAGAGGTTTAAAATACTTTACAGTATAATAGTCCAAGTTAATCTATTTTTCCTTCTCTTAAAGAAAGGAGACTATCAAATGAAACACTGAAAATATCTTTTCTTGAAGATAAAAAGGACATACAAAGGAAAGAGGAGAGTCAAAATACAACAAATTTATGATCAGAAAATAATTAAACAAAAATTATGACCATCAATAGCTCAAACAACAAAATCTTCAATCACTTGTACCAATATATTATAAAACGAGGTTTACAAAGTCTTAACTCATAGTCTGTGTTTATATAACGTGCCATTGGGCAGTCACAAGTAACTTGTGTCCAGGTAATATTTTCTGCATCTCACTTAAAATGTGCACAGAACCGTTCACATAAATTTTAAAGTTTAAATGAATTAACATATAATAAACCTTGTCATATTTCATGCTTTTCTTTAACCATAGAAGGCTGAGTATTTATCAATTCTTAATTAAATAAGTTAACGAAAAAAGTCTACTGGACGTTCTGTGCTTTTAAACAGTTAACAGATAATATCTCAATCAAAATTTCAAAGACTAGATACAGCCTTATAGCAGAAAAAATAGAGTGTAAAGAAAAAAAGGTCATTTGTCCCTATTATTATGATTCATTAGTAGATCCAATAAAAGGAAAAATATACATCAAATGACAAATTATGATTATAGCAACCTTATAAGCATCATTGAAGAAAAAGATATCGTTAATTTTGAAGAAATTATTTCTTTCTGGATATACTACAATCATTATGTTCATGACATTATTCAGGTTAGAATTAGTCTCAATGTGAAAGATGAAAATTAGCACACCTACAGTAATTAACTGAAGCCATTAAAAAACTTATTGTTAGTGAATTAAGAAGGATCCATATTCACCAGTATGAAAAGGAACACATCCCCTGTATGAAAGGGAACACATACCCTTCTTTTCGTTGGAGATAAGAAGACACCTAGAAAGCATCCCTGGTCATCCATTTATTGGCTAGGAACTGTCCCTGTGACATTCCCTACAAAAAATAGGGTAGCCAAAATATCCCCATTCTCTGATTTCCCCCCTAAAGAAATTTGGAACAGTAACTGTTCGATGATCTAGTGCAGATCTTTGACATATCATCACCACAATTGTGGATCAAAACTAAGTAGAGAGAAAAAGGTAAGCAACTCAGAAAAAACATGTTATTAAGAGTAAGCAGACTCAAATAACTTGTTTGATATGCTAAATGAGAGGAGTGACTCCAAAGAAACCTGTCACTAAGTTACCAAACTTGAAGAACCTATTTTATATGATAAATGAGATCCATCAAAATGCCATTGATGGGACTGTACATGACGTTACAGAGAAGGGTCAGAAATGGTATTAAGTGGGAGTTAATCTGAGAGGAAAGGATACTAAGGAGATATGAAAATTCTCAAGCTAAAGAAATCCCAAAGATTCCAGGGTCAGGGGAACATTGATTTGGTTATAACAAGTACAGGTAAAAGGTTCATAAAGCCATAGCAGGGCTAAGCGAAAGAATGATTCATTATTAGGCTTATTATAGATTTTTCTAGAATGTTTTCCTTGGACCTGTTGCTAACCTTACAAAGACCACACAAAATAATAAACTTCTACTGATGAGAGAAAAATCATGTTCTCCAAATATGTGACACTTCCTTTCAAATATCCTGCTACACATGCTTTCTAGAAAATCTCGCCAGAGTATTTCTTCTTGTTTTTTGATAATTGAAACTTTGCCCATCACAAAAATTTTCTTTTCATTCAACACATCTTCAACACTCAGTTATTGTTGTGCACTTATTTTTTGATCTTGAAGCATATAATAAGAGTGTTTTCCTGCTGCATATATGGAAATGTCACCAACTACATTAGTCCCAAGGTCAAATGAATGGGTTCAATGATCCATCTATTCTTAATTTTAGTGTTATCTTCCATATTGTTGAATTTTCCTTATATCCCAGATCTGGTCTATGTCTATACCAGATCAGAAACACACTAAAGTTACTCAATTACAAGCACTTTGCATAGTGGAAATATAAGAATGTTAAATCAATTATGCACACAGATCCATTTGGCCCAAATATTGAATTTTAGTATTCCATTAACACCTTGGACTTGTTGCTAACATTACAAAGACCACTGAAAATAATCATATTAAAAGTATAATTCTACTTCAGTAGTTTTGAGTGTTGACATTTCAGACTTTTTTAGATACAGAAAGATTATCCCTCTTCCATATGAATTCTTGAACTTTTAGATGGTTATTCTACAATAACTTATTGGGGTTACAATGGACATGCTTAGAAATATTATTTTCTTTGGATTGATGAGATTGAGTGAGCTTATATGAATTGGTGGGGGTAGAAATTTATATAGCTGTGTTATGTATCAAGTACATGAGCACAACCAAAATAACACTAGACAATTTCACAGACCTCATTGAATAACAAATCACCAATAAAAGGGCCAGAGAATCAAAGAATGAAAAAAGGATAGATTGTAGAAATTTTGAAAATCTGCTCTATATATGAATGTGCCATCTACAAATACCACCTAAGAAAAAGAAATAAAGCTAGAATTTTGAGGTATTACAGCTTTCACACTTTCACCAACTATGGAAATAACTGGGTCAACTGAAAAACAGTAAAATGCATACAATGAATGTTGTTGAACCACTCTTGGGGACAAGGTTGGACACTATAAGGCTACTAAGGGCAGTGTGAAATGCAATATAATTAAAAAAAACATAGAGACTACAATCTTATATTGAATTCAACGAATATCTTGAGGATTTTTTAGGCCTTTGATACCACTTACTCCACTAAAAAACACTCATGTTGTAGTGCTTGAAAATATGGAAGAAACATCAATTCAGGACTGGAATCACAAAAATAAGCAGCTCTTTTGTTACCAGGCATAGGGGAAACCATGGATGATTGAAAATAATGAAAGTAAAACAAGGTATCCATATAACATAATGACATTAGCTTACAACTATTAAATAGTCTAGGATTGTAGATGTAATATTTATTAGTTTAAGTTTGAAAATTTAGAATATAAAAGAAGCATCATTTCAGGATTGGATTCACGATAGTACTAACTAGCTCTTTTTTCACTAGAGATGTTCGTAATCTGGAATATAATGGAAGTAAAGTAAAGCAAAACATAGCAACAACATCTTACTATATTAAACTGCCTAGGGACATAGATGCAATATTTATTTGTTGATTCAGATATTGAATCAAAGTAATTTCAATGTCAAACAGTCTTGGCACACAAGGCTCCACTAAGAAAACCTGTGCAGCCACAGATCATCTAGTTTACAAAAGAAAAAATTTGAACCCATTTCATTTCACACAAACAAGGTAGTGAAATTTTCAGGAATATCTCTACAAGAAAACATTTCAGACTTCAGTAAACTAATCCCTTTGGACAACATCTTTGAAGTGCACAAATACATTAGCTCTTGTTACCTGTTCAAGGAGTCGAATCTTTTGGATATATTGCTTGGCCTTGTTTTGTGAGCTAACAGAATTTCTAGATAGCATTCAACCAAACACATAATTTGCATACTGAATGGTATCATAGTATGCAACCCAATGAAAATTCAGTGAAAAATCATAGAAAATTTAGCATACCCATCTAAGCATGTGATTCATACAAGTGCAGGGCCTCTTCTCGTCAGAACATTCACATCAACGAATCTACCATTATCAAGGCCAATGAAGCCTATTGTAGGTAGAGAAGTATCCATTACATGCTCGATTTAAATAAATAGAAAATCAAGCATGCCAGCTCGCTTCAAGATGAAAATGAAAATTATGACAATCCATACCAACATAGATATTGCCCAGTAGTTATTAATACCCTGAATTAAACCCCATACAATAACATAACCAACAGTAATCCCATACAAGTGCCCCAAAAATCTTTCCTACAACACTATTGTAGATGTGAAGACAAGGGATTCAAAACAGGAAAAACTAATGGGCAGGGAAAGAAATCCAAAAATATCCAATTTAGAAGATGGTTTCTTCACTGCAAGGATATCCATCCACCAAAACACTACACATGAGTAACCCACAACAGTGACTCTGCTGAAATAATCAAGCTTGAATCTCTGGACCAAGATATGGTAAGCTCCAATGATTAAAAGGCCTGATAAGATGACAAAAACTAAAGTATAGTGAAGATAAAATTGAACTACCAAACCCATATGTCTCAGGCTCTCTATAACACCTAGGCTCCAAAGGGCACTCATGTTGAAAATCAAATGAAGAATATTAATATGTGAAAAGTCTGAAGTTATTAGTCTCCAGTGTTGCCCCTCAACAGCTGCGTCATAATTCAAAACCCCATCTCCATATCAAATATTATTCCTTTGTATGTAAAACCATATTGCTCCGCACAAACCAATCACGCAACTCGTTGCAGGATTCTCAAGAATTTGATAAAACAATGACCTACCCATTTCAAGCCCTTCTCAAAATCCCCCAATTTTTAATTATACCCTAAAATTTATTGAAATCCCCCTTCATGAATCCTGATCACATGGCATCCCCTTCAAAGCTCCAACTTTGTACATACCCTCGACAATCCAACAAATACAAAAATAGAAGTCTCCATTATAATCAAATCACTGTCAAATATTCATCAAAACTCATCCAACTCAAAATCTGGAAGTGTCATAACATGATAAATTAATTTTATTTTCTGGTACAATTTAAATAATTAAAAAAAATAAAATTTGTGCAGACCTTGCTTATTTTCACTCAAGGAACGACATTGGCCATGATTTACGAAAATTTTTGTAATCACTGCTTCATTTAAAGGCTACTAGCTAATAAATTGAATTATCAGATGGTTCTCAATGGAGGGAGGCTCAAATACGACAATTAGTACCTGGTTTTGACAATATATTCATGGAATTTTTGTGTAGAGCGCTCCTATGAAGTAAAATACTATCAAAATTTAAGCACCGAACTACCTCTTCTCGTCATCTGATGTCGATCTTTGTTAATGGGCCGCAAATCGATCACTGCCTACAGTTATCGTTACATGTTGTATAATTGTTCTAGTACACTCCATGGCCCTTTAATGACCTAGCCGAAAAACGATTACCTGGCTGGACTGGTAAGGCCGACAAATGATAAAATGGATTTTGAAAACCCTACTGTAGAGAGCCCAATTTATCCAAACCAGTTTATCTACCTTGTTCTTTTTTTTTCTTCAGATTTTTTTAACAGTAATGAAGATTTGATTAAAATATGTGCATGATAGAACATAACCATATTCCAAAATGTTGTATTCAATGTTCATTGAAAATAACATCGATGCTTTTCAAAAACATGCAGGTTCAATTATTACTATGGCACATAACACTAACTTCTATGCAAATTTATAATAAAAAAAATTAGAACAAATACAAAACGAAGCTATCTTGCAAGGAATTGACTCTCCAGTAGGTATGAATCTACGCATCAAAAAACCCAAGTTCAGAAAACTTCAGATGAGCTTCCGTGTAGTCAACAAAGAAAGCATCTTCATCCTGTTCATACTTCTTAAAATAAACTACAAAACTAGGATCAGCAAGCAGTGCCTTATCATATGGCAGCTAAAGCAGGGCTTCCTTCTCTCTAGTCACAAGTTCTCTGAAGTAAGAGTTGTCAAAGAGAAGAGGGTTAGAGGTCCATGTTCCTTGAAAACCAAATCTCTCCTTGTGGCATTGCCCCAAGGTGTGGGCACCAGACAAGGCCACAATTTCCTTATCACTCAACCCCATGTGACCAAAAGCATCCCTCAGATGATCAATTCCTTTTGTAGCATCAAGAAGGCGACCTTCTTCTAGAGGCTTAGGCTTGTCTTCTCTTCCGGGATGGAATGGAATGTCAGGTCCTCCGGTCACTTCAACAGCCACCACACCAGCCAACTGATAAAGACCAGCATAGGTGATTATGGGGAACTATTCCTTGATTGACTCCAGGAGCCTCACAGAAATGTCCAAACCGTTGTTAGCACCATGAGAAAGCTCGGCCCCATATCTGATCGTCCTAAAAGGCCCTCTGGTCTTGTTCTTGACATCATAAGTCCCAGCGTTGTGCCATGCGATTCGAACCATGATCGGCACACAGTTCTTCTCTGCAATGAGAGCAAGGAGCTTCCTCTTGGCTTTGTCAATGGCAGCCTTGTACACCTCGCTTACAGTGGTACTCCTCGCTTACGGTGGGATAAGCCTTCACCATGGTTTCTTAACCTGCAAATGACAAATCTAGGAGGAAATCAAGCCTTCACCATGGTTTCTACCTTGTTCTAGCCTGAAATGTAGCGAAAATTAATCCTTGAAGAACAAACTGCCAATGCCTGGGCCGCCCTAAAATAAAAATACAGGGCGAACTTGATTTTCAAGGAATGGAGAGGGAGAAATACCCACAACCAGTCCCATTTGTAGAAATCGGGCGATCTGAAGAAAATTTTACAAGAAAACAAGGAGAAATCACGCGATCTGAAGAAAATTTTACAAAAAAACAAGGTGAATAGGGCTAGGAAAGTTTATCCGCACCTATTTTTTGATGGGCTAAAATATAATAATAAATTATTTATTAGATATTTTTTGGGCTAATTATTGAAATTATTGAAAATGTGTGTAATTTAAAAAATTCTCCCCTTCAAAATAGGAAATCCCTTAAATTTCGCCCATGGGCTAAGATTCGCCCCTAAAATTTTCTATGATGTTTGGATGACGATCTTTATGTAAAGCCATCGTACAAATGATGTGTACAACAATCCTGAAATCATAGCCTGGATGGATGAAACTAGATCTGCATTTTTCTTATCTCATTCACTCAATCGTTCAGGTACAAGTCTAACCATGTGAATATATGATTTGAAGTCGAACATGGTAAGCCATTGCTTGATTACCAGCCAATGATGTGAGCTACTAACAAATGCGAGAGAACCACCATTGACGTTAATGGATATCAAGGTTATGTAGTATAGTTTGCAAGGCATGCATAGATGATTTGATTTCAAACACCAAACAAAATATTTTGGTCAAAGGTCTAGAAGCGAGAAACTTGTCGATGATGTAATAAGCCTCAAGGTACTAGAAGATGTTTCTAATTAAAATTCCTAGATGATGAGCTGATTACCACAAGAAGCAACTTTATCGCGAAACAAGAGTTACTGATTTCAGAGACAAAATGTGACTTGATATAGAAATGTTCAGGGATTAATTTCATGAAAATGAAGATTTATGAGTATTCCAAAAGGATGAGGATTTTAATCAATGACTTCTCTTGAACATATCGACGAAACTGAGATGAGATGGCAACATTGTCCCAAAATCGAAGTAAAGGTATGATGAACCATAGGTATGAATGAAACGTCAAGAAGATTACCTAACCCAAAAGTCACGATGATGGAGTGAAAGTGTCATGTTCAAGAGTGACCTGCTACCATAAGGTGTTTTTTTATTTATCCCAAATTTTCCCCGGTCATTTGTCGACCAATACCTCTTTATTTTTTAACAAGCTTGAGGAGGGTAACATATGCTTGATATATAATTCAACCCTTCAGGCGAATGCATCACTATTTAACAATTTAATGAGTCTAGCGATAAATGAAACTTGATTCTTGTCATGATCGACAAACGAGCCTAACGACAGTGAAAACCCAGTACTTTTTTATATTTAGAGAGTTTGAAAAAGAGGAAAAAAGAAAACTCCATGAGTCCTTTTTCATAAATTTGTCGCTTAGGTCCGAAAAAGTGTAAAATGATACTTGAGAAAACCTCTTAGACATGTTCGACTAAGGTTTTCCTTTTTCATAAATAATCTATCTTAGTCCGGAAAAGGGTTAAACTTATACTGAGTAGATGCCATTTCATTTACTTTTGCAAGCTCGAAAAGGCAAGTGCTCAACAATATTTCCACATTATCAGAGTCTGAAAAGAGCTAAAAGAAGACTCCAGGGATTCCTTTTTCGCCGTTATCGAAGCTCAAAAAAGAGAGAAAAGTGAGCTTCATGTCCTTTTTCATTTTTATCAAAGCTAGAAAAATAAGGATAAAAATATGAGTTGTTTTCAAATCATTATTTGAATAAGTGTGCATGACTAATCTGCTGTATCAGCTGTAAAAACTGTTCAGAAAACCATCAAACGATTAAAAATTGTAGAAATTATACAAAAAAAATGTATATCATGGATTCAATACGATCTAACAATGTACTAAAGTCAAATACTGAATCACTTCTACAAATAAATTTCAGAATTTAAAACACAATCGCCAATCACATGGAGAAAAGAAGAATCAATCAAACCACAACACAGATAATTTCTTGGGGAAATCTTGCTGCTCAAAACCCCACTATCTTCTATTGTATATTCATCATGGATACATGAAACAATTACATACAACTCTTCTCGCAAGAGCCCTCCTATACTCAAATAATTTTCTCACATTGTCTCAGATAAAACTGACCAATACTTAGCCAATTTACTGCCTCCAGATAGCTTGCCTTGCTTCCGCAATTTTTGTGGAATGAAATCCCTATTCCATAGAGATTTTGGCATTCCTAAACTATGCAAGGATCATGGGTAATACAATGGGTGTTTGGTTGCATGGTTCAACCCAATAATCCTACAACTGATAGTCAACTTCCCTTTCACCTAGATCTCAACTAGGTCTCCACTGGAATTGAAATGCATGCAACTAATAACAGTAAATCCTCAGTCGCATGTGAGATCACTAATTGCGAATTAATCAATATTTAATTCACTTGATCTCTCACTAGTGTATCAAACAATTACAACTAGCACAACTTATTTTAACTCACTTAACTGAGTTAAATTGATTACAACCTACATTAACTAATGCACTACTGTACTTTGAACTTTGTTACAACTAGAATTACTTTGCATGCCTCACCAACTACCCTCAACTAGAAATTCATGAGCTAACTGAGTTTATCACACTAAGTTAACTATTACAAGTTATTTTTAGATTAGATTACATTTTATTTCCCATCTTAATTAAGGGATAACTAAAATAAACATGGACCAAATTTATCCCACACCAGTGTAGGTGATGCTAAGACCTGTGGTCCCACACTAGTGTAGGTGCTGCTTGGACCTCCTGGTCCCACGCTAGCGTGGGTGTTGAAATTTCCTGTTGAACTTCAACACTCCCTCTCAACAAGAAAGGGATTATCCTTCACCCCCACCCTACCTCTATGGTATTTGAATTTGCTCCCGGTGAGTGCCTTCGTTAGAATATCTGCATCCTGATCTTCTGTGGGAATCTAATGGAGTAACATTATTCTCCTGTGCACAAAAAAATTGAGATGGTGGTACTAGATATTTATGTTCTTAGACCTATCATGAAACACAAGATTAATCGAGAGTTTAATGCAACTCTGATTATCACAATCAATCACTGTCAGATCCATCTGAGAACCAAACAAACCAACCAAGATATTTCTCATCCAGATATCCTCACATGCAACTCAACTTGCTGCCATGTACTCTATTTTCGCTAAAATGAGTGCCACAGATCACTGCTTCCTGTTGTACCAAGAAACTACTGTCGATCCTATGCTGAATATCCCTCCTGATGTGCTCTTTTTGTCTGATGGAATCCTTGCCCAATCTGCATTTGTGAAGCCTTGAAGCTTCACTCCCTCTGTCTGTTTGTACCATAATCCATACTCTGATGTGCCCCTCAGGTATCTCAAGACATGCTTCCCCACCTTCCAAAAGAGCTTGGTAGGCTTAACCACAGCTTGACTCATCTAGTTAACTACGTAGCAAATGTATGGTTTGGTGTTCACTAAATACATCATTGAACCAACTAACTTCCTATAGACAGTAGCATCCAATACCTCTCCAGAAGTAGCATCCTCTTTCCTCCAATTTCCTAGAAGAGGAATGTCCATGTATTTGCAGCTCTCTATGTGAAACTTACCCATTATCTCTTTAGTGTACTTGCCTTGAGAAATGAAAATTTCACCATCTCGCTGCCATATTTCCAAACCAAGGAAATAATGAAGGAGTCCCATGTCCTTCATTTAGAATTCCCATGCAAGATCTTCCTTGCATGAGTGTATCGACTTCTCATCACCAGTCAAAATTACATCATAAACATAAAGAAAAATAATAAATAGCTTACCCTCAACCACGATCTAGTATAGGTTTGCATCAGCTTCACTTTTGGTGAAGCCCTGTCCAGTGAAATAATTGTCTATTCGAGTGTACCAAACACGAAGTGCTTTCTTCAGGCCATACAATGCTCTCTTGAGTCGACACACATGCGAATCACTGTTGAAGATCTCGAAACCTTCTTGTTGTTGTATGTACACTTCTTCCTTAATGACTCCATTGAGAAACACAATTTTCACATCCATCTGATGAATGCGCCAGCCCATCTGCACTGAGAGTGAAAGGATGGATCTAATGGAAGATTACATTGAAACTGTTGCAAAACTCTCATCATAATCGATCCCCTCAATCTGTGAGAATCCCCGAGCCATAAATCTAAGCTTGTATTTCTCCACACTACCACCAGCAACTTGCTTTACCTTGTAGATCCATCTAGATCCAACCACTGATTTTCCAACACGTCTTGGGACAATCTCCCATTCGTTGTTCTTGACAATGGAGTCATACTCCTCCACCATTGCATCAACCCAAATTGGTTGCTGCACTTCCTCCTGAAAGGAAGATGGCTCAGTCACAATACATTTTCTCATAAGATCCATGTATCTAGTAAAACTATTTGGAGACTGTCTCTATCTGAGCCATAACCTATCTGGAGAGGGGCTCCTACATTCTATGCAACATCAAGTCTTAATCTATCAGATTCTGTGGTGTGCCTTATACCATTTCTGATGGATGGATATGTTAGCACCCTGTAATCAGCAAGATTGGAAAAAGTCCGACTGCAGGGAGAACATTATTTCAACCACTTTGGGATTCTAGGATCTAGCCCTCCTGAATCTGGAGAGGGATCTCTCCAATAAGTGCAAATATGGATTTGTCTTTGAAGTTTTGGGTAATGATATTAGGCTAGTTATGAAGGCCAAGGGTTTGTTTTGTTTTTGGATGGTTGAGCATGATTACTGTTTGAGGTGGAAAGTTCTAAGTCCAAAGAGTTTCAAAGGTGTGAAGTTGCGAGCAATCAGAACAAGCTTTGGCCAGAAAGATAGATAATTGCAGGTTTTAGTCCATTGGGCTATGGAGTCATAATAGGGTTTAATTGAAATAGCAAGGGGCAAGAGTGGTCCATGGGGAAAGTCATCTATGTCAAAGGATCTCTTTGAAGTTTGATTTATGGAATGAAATGAGACAAAAAGAGGGGGAATTTAAACAGATGAAGAACAAAGAGCAACCCAGGATTTGGTAAGTACTTTGAAACTAGCCAGACTTTGACAAACAATTAAGAAAAACATAAAATAAATCAGGATCTACTAAGTACTTCAAAAATATCCAGCCTTTGATCCACTTTCAATAGAAAAACATAATAAAAATAGAGGGAAACTTGAAGGCAACTTGAAGTAGAAACTAGTGGGCCGGGCTCACCAAAAATCCTCTCCTAGCTCTGCTTTACTTGGTTACTTTCAAGACAAACACAAAGATAACAAAGAATGGCCTAAGATCTGGTAAGTACATTTAAACTAGCCAGCTTTTAACACATTCCAAGGGAAACTTTCAGATAGTCTTTTGAGATAAAACTAGGACCAGGGCACACCATATCTTCCTTAGTTCATCTCTACTTAACATATACTAAAAATAACATTTAAGAATAACAACTAGCTCAGATAGTAGGACGAGGGAACGCCAGCATTCCTATGCTTGAACTGAATTAGATCATTCCTAAAAAACATAAATTGGAAGAAAACATGTAGATAAATATTTTCAGTCAGAGAAGGGTACTGATATACAGTAGGTCCTAACTCTATGCATGTTGTTCCTTATAAGAGAAAATGAACACAGTGAAAAAAGAAATAAAACAACAATTCACAATAAGAAATAACATCATCGTTGACATAGACCAGGATCCCATAAATTAGCTTGTATTGATGCTCCAAACCAGTTACAGCTTTAAGTCCAATGCTTTAGTTTAGAAATCATCTACACTTCCCAGACTAACTTATCTATCACAAGCATAGCTCCAAGAGCCAGTGAACACTATTTACAGGTAGAAGTCTCAAGCTCAATTACATTTCAAAGTTCAACAAACAACTCAACCAACCCCTCTCTCATCTTCTCCAGTAGTATTTATAGAAGAATGAGGAGGTGAGATCAGATAAAATATCTCCAAAGATAATTAATACAGACTTAATGGCTTCTCAGCCTTTGGGGGGGCTCGATGAAGAAGCTTACATAGGTGTCCTCTGTATTAAATAATTTACATTAATATTTAAGCTTGGTGGGAGATCTTTTTGACTTTTTAGGCTCTCTATTATGTTAAAGTAACTCTGCTGATATTTTTTCATTAAGTTCATATGCAAAATTAACTTTCTGGCTGCGTTGAAGTGAATATCTGATCTTGATTAATAACTTCAACCTCTGTTTGAATGCTTTGAGGCACAGGTGGCACTTGCAGTAGCTGGGAGGAATCAATTTGCCTCAGATGTGGCAGTGGAGGCTTTCTATCTGATAAAACCCTTCTGATTTTCCTTTAATTCTATTTTAATTTGGAGGATTAGGATTTTGATAATCAATCTTAGCCGTAATCCCCAAATTGTTTTCAATCTTCTGTTCTGCTGTGTTCTGTCTTCGACACTGATACTCTTTCAATTCATTTAACTATGTCTTGTTGATGTGCAGGCTGCGCAGGGCTCGTATGGCATCAATGCCTCATGAAACACTAACGAAACGTGGAGCTTGAACCCTGTGAATGATTCCTTTTGATGAATCGAAGGCAGGAGAATCGTCATTCTCAGCCTTCGGCTTTTCTTTTGATATAATGGAAAACCATTGAAAACCCTGCACAATACGAAAAATATTATAAAATCCTGCGTTATATAGGTTTTATTGCTTCAGAGGGCATAGGGAGAGAGCATGGCCATTGGATGGCATCATCCAACAGTCGAGATATGTTTTGGGAGGTTAAAAAAGGAAAGCGGGTGAAAAATAAGTCAGAACCGTCGATCGTGGAATGATCGACGGTCAGGATTGATCGAGAGGAAGTAAAGCGAAGGAGTCACTTTACGAATAAATGGTGAAAATTTGATGGGATAAGGTTAAAAACCTTTGTTATGAGACAAAATGGTTAAAAATGGTGTTTGGGGTTCGGGATGATCGTGGGCCGTCGGATGAGATTAGCCCACAAGATCAACCGCTGAGGAGGCATGCGGAAAACGCACATGGAATGAGGGAAAATGGTTTTGGGGATGGAAACCACCGTTTTCACGTGAGGAAAGGTGGGTAGGTGGTATTTCCCTTTGGAACGTGATACGCATCCCTACTCGACACGTGTCATTAGAAAACCAACCATTTCGTGTGGCCTTGGGAGAAATAAACTTTGCACTGAAAGTCACGCGACTTGGAAAGAGGGCCGTCAGATCTGGGGCCTTAGATCTGACGGTGGAGAGCGAGTGTGATTCTGGAAAGATGCGCAGGCAGAAGCAAAGGAAGGGGGAGTTTATCCCTCGAGCATCTTTTGGGCGCGATCACCGTCTGATGAGTCGGCCTCAGATCGGACGACGCACACAATATCGCGCCGGTCCCATAGTCAACTTTTAATGCACGATGAGGGAGGTATCTCCAAACCGCTTGAGGGCACGTGTCGGCCTATGGCAGTGATCGCTGCCGAATGGGGAAAACCGCTTTCCTCTTAAAAGAGGTGCGATAAAAACTGCCCGGCTTTGAACAGTGAGTGACTGCGGGGACCACCAAGGCAATGGTTTGTGAGTCGTCGATCTGCAGATCAGATTGACGGTGGAGAGCAAATGGAACTTTGCACCGGCGGAAAACTTTATGATATAATACAACCCAAAAAATTAATGTAAACGAAGGTTTATACTTCGGGGGAGGAATATTTATTTACAATATGGCTTGGCGCCTAGTTCCAGCACCAGGGCATGTGTAGTGGAAATGGTTAAGGACTTAGCCCAAGGGGGCTTAAACCTTTACACAAAAATATGTGTTTTTTATGAAGTTTTCAATGTTTTTCAAGGGTTGTGAGGGTTTCGATAAGGCAAAGAAAGAGTCTTAAACCTTATTAAAAGGGGTTTTGAGGGAGGGGAAAGGGGAAAAATATGAAAATGAAGGATTTTTTTATGGAGAATAAAGGGGTAAAAATGAGGTTAGTTTTTTAATGGAGGAAGGGGAAAAAGGGATTTTGCAGCAGTCTCTCATGAAATTAGCAGAATTCCAGAGTATAAAATGGGCACAGTAGGGAAGATTTTGGACAGAGGCATGAGGCCTTTATGAGTCTTCAAGAGCCAACACTTTTTGCAATAAAATTTGTTTCTTGAAGTCTCCAAAAATGATTTAGCCACCTTTTGGTATAACAAATTTCATAGGTGGCTAACAGTGGCTCCACTTGGGGATGGTGCCTTCTTGAAGGCATCAAGAACTTCAGACTTGTATTCTCTGGGAGGCTGATTAGTGCCTTATCCATTGGGCTACATTTATTTCATTGAATTATCCTCTTTTGCTCTGAAATCAGGTTATCAGCCATAAAAACAATGGATTTTTTATCAACAATCTTTCTACCTACCCAATCCTACTGATCTAACATTTTTTATTCATTAGAGTGCACTTGGATTGGAAAACTCTTTCACAACATTTTATTCTTTTGAAAGCAGGAAATCTAAACTATTTCTACTCCTTATTTCTCCATGGAATCAGATTAAACAGTTGAGCCCATATGATTCTCTACCTAATCTACTATCTGTTGGGGTTAAACTGTCCAACAGATTTTTATTCTCTACATTCTACAACAGAAATTTAAAAGCATACAAGTCAGGATTGAATAGTCTAACTTGTTGTTGATCTATGGCATAAAAAAAAAGCTGCACATAGATCATTTATTTTACAGAAATTTAAATCAAAATGGAAGGCATAAGATCTGAAAATTCATAGCACTTCCTTCATCTTTTCTTCAGCTCTGTTTTGACTCTTTCTTGAGTTGTTTTTCTTTTTCAACTGGTCCAGATTTTGAGCTGATTAGAACCAGATTACCTCTATTTTTGACTCATGAAATAAACAGATTTGAGTCATCTCTCTTTTGTAAACTAAGGTTCAGATTTTGAGCATGTTTGAACCTTTAATTTCTATCCTAATCTATCTACTGATAAGCCAAGATTAAACAGTTTGGCAAATCGAATTCACTTTCCTATCAGTAGTCAATTTAAAACTAATTAGTCAAGATTAGGCAGCATGACTAATTAGAAGTGTGTTCTTCAGGAGTGGCATTTAAGCTTGTACACTTTCAAATTTGTTTCTCTTTTTTGGCATGGGGCTGTACCTTTCTTGTTTTTACGATCTGCCTTCTTTTCTTTCTTTCATTTTTTTGTATTTTTATATTTTTTATTTTCCTTCGGAGACAAAAATCAACAACTATCTAACTGCTCAAAACTGAGCTTTATTGACATTCCTATCTAACCTAATCTAACATGGAGTATTTACATCTTCATATCATACAAAAATGCTAATGTAGCCAGTTGAGTAATGTCATAAAGAAGAAGAAACTCTGGCTGTTTTTTAGAGGTATCCATAGTACATTTTGAAGATTAATCTTCAAAATCAAGACTATCGCAGGAGGTGATAGCTTTTCATGTCTCTGGCTCTTGCAAAGGATCACTGTTTGATAATTTGAGTTAGTTGGGATTTCCACATACTTGTCCAAAGGATCAACAAAGAAAGGATGAGGATTCTCCTCCTTTTGGTCCTCCATGTCTGGTAGATTGTCTGCTTCCAAGACTTCAGCTTTGAGAACTGTGTCTTCATTATATTCCTTGGAAGTATCATCATCCTTAACCTGTAAAATAGAAAACAGTGAAATTTCTTCTTTCTCTAAATTTATGCTTGCTTCTGATATAAGTTTAGGTTCTTTGAATGGCAGATTAACATTAGTGAAGGGAGAAGTTTCTTCTTGGAAAAATGGTATATCCATAGCAGGATAGTCTTCTATTTATTTTTCTCCCTCTTCATCATCATCGTCTGAACTGGAGGACTCATCATATTTGGCAATGTTGTCCTCTTGTAGCCCTGGTATGCTTGGATTCAGTGGGCTGAAATCTGTGAAGATATTATTATTTTCTTGAGAAGGGGTGTATTCAAAGGTCTCCTCTTGCTCAAAAATTTCTTCATTACTCTTCTCTTCACCTTCTGAGTAGAAAGGCTACCGATTCCCAATTATGTGAAAGCCATTTATGATAGATCAAAATGGATGTTTTTGGCTCTCAAGCTGATGATGGTGAAACTCATAACACCAATCGAATGCTGGTTGCCCTGCGTGATTAGTTTCTTCTTGAAACTCATCATCATCATCAGACTAATTAAAATTTGGGAAATTATCAGAATAAATAATTTCATTAGTCAAACATATTGGGTCATTAGTTTTCTCTTCTTTTAGTCGATCTACATGTTTATTTTTTGTATCAAGACAAACAGATGGAGTACGTAGATGAGGGGAAGCGTTTTGTTCAAATGAAGGTTTGGAGGTTGGTATTCTGTTCAATACTAAATCAATCTTTTCCTCTGTTAGAAGAGAAGGAGTTTTCTTTTTGCTTAGAACAGAGGTACAGGAGTCCTCCTTGTCTTGTATTGGCTGATTTTGAGGCTTGATGTCATCTTGAGCCTCTTCTAGGAGAACTTCACTTGTGTTTGCAGGGACACTTCGAGGTTTTTCTATTATTTCCTGATCTTCTTGTGTTTTAGAAAATTCCTCATGATAGTTATGATACTTAGTTTGAATACAAGGTTCATGAGTTGTTTTCTCTTCATTATCAGGATGCCATTCTTGTTGTATAACCTGAACTGAGTTATAACACAAAGGAAGGTTTTCTATATGTGTTGGTGTCTCTTCAGTTTCAGGTTTCATGTTTTCCAAATGACTACTTGTCTCCTCGAAGCACTGAGTCACTATTATTATTTTCGTTTCGGTCATGAAGATCTCTTATCAGCATTGTACAAGACATATGAAAGCAATTTAAACTTTGTTGACAACCTTCTTCATTGCTTTCTTCGTAAGTTTTCTCATCATATTTTATAAAGTGCTGATCATAATACATGTCTTGGTCAGAGTCTTGGTCTTGAGGTGATTGGGATTGTGTTTGATCAAGAGAAAGCGTTGCTCGCTCGAGATCATCAGCATTCATATTATCCATCAACCTATCCATTCTCTTCCCAAGCATCTACATCATCTTTTCCATCATGATTAGAAATTTTTCTTGATTATTTTCTTCATGTTCATCATACATGTCTTGTAGTGGCAGAGGTTTTGTTTGCTTAGAGAAAAGAATTTGTTCTTCTTGATAACCAATATTCATATTGGCTATAAACCTATCCACTCTTTTTCCAAGCATGTACATTAATTTCTCCATCATGAACATATGTCTGTCTTCTAGGCCTATATCTAAATCCATGTTTATAAGTCAGAAAAGAGGTCACTGCATCTGGTCAATCAGTTCTAGGTCTTCTATTAGTGGAGTCATTTGGTCTTTTGGGAGTTTCAGAGTGTCGAGTCTCCAGGTGGAAGATTTTTAACTCGTAAGGAGGTAAAAGGTTTAGTGGTCCACCACCATGTTTATTGAATACCAATCTGAAATATTTTTGGGTTTTTCCTGAGTTTCTGTGGTTGTATGGAAAACTAAAGAGTCTATAAAAGCTGGCCAAGCAACTATGAACTCAAAAATTCCCCAGCGGAGTCGCCAGAGATGTTAGCACCCTGTAATCAGCAAGATTGGAAAAATTCTGACTGCAGGGAGAACATTATTTCAACCACTTTGGGAATCTAGGATCTAGCCCTCCTAAATCCAGAGAGGGATCTCTCAAATAAGTGCAAAGATGGATCTGTCTTTGAAGTTTTGGGTAATGATATTAGGCTAGTTATGAAGGCCAAGGGTTTTTTTTTTTTTTGGATGGTTGAGCATGATTACTGTTTGAGGTGGAAAGTTCTAAGTGCAAAGAGTTTCAAAGGTGTGAAGTTGCAAGCAATCAGGACAAGCTTTGGCCAGAAAGATAGATAATTGCAGGTTTTAGTCCATTGGGCTATGGAGTCATAATAGGGTTTAATTGAAACATCAAGGGGAAAGAGTGGTCCATGGGGCAAGTCATCTATGTCTAAGGATCTCTTTGAAGTTTGATTTATGGAATGAAATGAGACAAAAAGAGGGGGAATTTAAACAGATGAAGAAAAAAGAGCAGCCCAGGATCTGGTAAGTACTTTGAAACTAGGCAGCCTTTGACAAAAACTTAAGAAAAACATAAAAGCAATCCAGGATATGGTAATTACTTCGAAACTAGCCAGCCTTTGATCCACTTTCAATAGAAAAACATAATAAAAACAGAGGGAAAATTGAAGGCAACTATTGAAGTAGAAACTAGCGGGCCGGGCTCACCACAAATGCTCTCCTAGCTCTGCTTTACTTGGTTACTTTCAAGACAAACACAAAGATAACAAAGAATGGCCTAAGATCTGGTAAGTAATTTTAAACTAGCCAGCTTTTAACACATTCCAAGGGAAAATTTCAGACAACCTTTTGAGATAAAACTAGGACCAGGGCACACCATATCTTCCTTAGTTCATCTCTACTTAACATATACTGAAAATAACATTTAAGAATAACAACTAGTTCAGACAGTAGGATGAGGGAACGCCAACATTCCTATGCTTGAACTAAATTAGATCATTCCTAAATAACACAAATTGGAAGAAAACATGTAGATAAATATTTTAAGTTAGAGAAGGGTACTGATATACAGTAGGTCCTAACTCTATGCATGTTGTTCCTTATAAGAAAAAATGAACACAGTGAAAAAAGAAATAAAACAACAATTCACAATAAGAAATAACATCACCATCGACATAGACCAGGATCCCATAAATTAGATTGTATTGATGCTCCAAACCAGTTACAGCTTTAAGTCCAGTGCTTTAGTTTAGCAATCATCTACACTTCCTAGACTAACTTATCTATCACAAGCAGAGCTCCAAGAGCCAGTGAACACTATTTACAGGTAGAAGTCTCAAGCTCAATTACATTTCAAAGTTCAACAAACAACTCAACCAACCCCTCTCTCATCTTCTCCAGTAGTATTTATAGAAGAATGAGGAGGTGAGATCTGATAAAAGATCTCCAAAGACAATTAATACAAACTTAATGGCTTCTCAGCCTTTGGGGGGCTCGATGAAGAAGCTTACATAGGTGTCCTCTGTATTAAATAATTTACATTAAGATTTAAGCTTGGTGGGAGCTCTTTTTGACTTTTGAGGCTCTCTGTTATGTTAAAGTAACTCTGCTGATATTTTTTCATTAAGTTCATTTGCAAAATTAACTTTCTGGCTGCGCTGAGGTGAATATCTGATCTTGATCAATAACTTCGGCCTCTGTTTGAATGCTTTGAGGAATAGGTGGCACTTGTGGTAGCTGGGAGGAATCAATTTTCCTCAGATGTGGCGGTGGAGGCTTTCTATCTGATAAAACCCTTCTAATTTTCCTTTAATTCTATTTTAATTTGGAGGATTAGGCTTTTGATAATCAATCATAACTGTAATCCCCAAATTGTTTTCAATCTTCTGTTCTGCTGTGTTCTATCTTCGACATTGATACTCCTTCAATTCATTTAACTGTGTCTTGTTGATGTGTAGGCCGCGCAGGGATCGTATGGCATAAATGCCTCATGAAACACTAACGAAACGTGGAGCTTGAACCTTGTGAATGATTCCTTTTGATGAATCGAAGGCGGGAGAATCATCATTCTCAGCCTTCGGCTTTTCTTTTGATATAATGGAAAACCATTGAAAACCCTGCACAATACGAAAAATATTATAAAATCCTGTGTTATATAGGTTTTACTGCTTCAGAGGGCGTAGGGAGAGAGCATGGCCATTGGATGTCATCATCCAATGGTCGAGATCTATTTTGGGAGGTTAAAAAAGGAATGCGGGTGAAAAATAAGTCAGAACCGTCGATCGCAGAATGATCGACGGTCAAGATTGATCGGGAGGAAGTAAAGCAAAGGAGTCACTTTACAAAGAAATGGCAAAAAATTGATGGGATAAGGTTAAAAACCTTTGTTATGAGACAAAATGGTTAAAAATGGTGTTTGGGGTTTGTCTGTTCAACTTAGTGTTCCTAAATTGATGTCATAAACTGTCAACCAGAGCTAGTAAACTGTTGAAGTGAAGTGCACTATATGTGCCTAGGTATCTGCTTCCTACTTCATTGTGTTTAGTGTTTTTCTAATGTTTTTTTTTGGTTTTGTCTTTTTATGCTAAGAGGAAAAGAACTAAGTGTTTGACAAAGAGAAGTTATTGGTCACACTAAAACAGAGCAAAATCTATTCTAAACTATGTATGGCACTTAAGAAACAGAAAATGCTAATTCACAGATTTCAAAACTTGACAAGAAAAATAACTCATAACATGAACTCAATCCAATTCATTTTACTAGAAGTATGTTGGAACAACATGAGAAAAGGATAAGTTCAATGAAATGAGGTTCTTCTAAGTAAACAACAACTTACAATTATCACAGAGAAAATCTCATCCATAGTTAGAAATTTGTTGGAACACATTTGGAAAAGATTATCTGCAACATAGTAAGGAACCCTACTCTAAATTAACTTATGACACTAAAATTAATCCATTCTGCAACTCAAAATGTCACTATTAAGCCTCATTCAAGGGTTAGAAATCTTTTGGAATAGTTTTGGAAAAAGGCAAGTTTGTAAAATTATGAGAAATTGCGGAATAGTCAAGACTTCAAAATGACATTACCAATTCTTGTTCCTATGATAATGATGTATTAGTAGAGATTAAGAACAAGAGAAGTTTATAAATAATGAAGGCCTTTAAGTCTAATGTAACAGAACTATAATACAACTAGCTAATAAAACTTAAAATACATTAAACAGAACCAAACTAATATGCAATTAACCTCCGAAATACTACAGCTGAACTAAAATGCAATTAATTTCTGAAATACTACAGCTCTATCTCATTCAGTGTTAGTGGTATTTTGGAACAATTCATAAGAACAAGACTAGTTGTAACATTCAATGTAAGTGAGCATAAAACATAAAGTTCAGAAAACTGCCTAAATTAGGAACGAAACAGAGCTAAAGTTACTTATCTAAACAATATGCACAGAGCCTCTCGGGTAGTAGGGGCCCTCTACCACCAGATTAGCACACGAATCTCCTCAAGATTGATTCCGATCATTTTTTAAAGTTTCTCTTCTTTCATTAAAGGATAATGCTTCAAAAACAGAGTATTACGGTCTTAGACAACTTAACAATAAAACATCAATCTAGCTAACTGTCTCTCGGTTTCCCGAGTTATTCTTATAAGAGAAATACATAACTGTCTTGGAGAAGAAGTAGGGATAAGTGTATTTTTCAATTAAAATCAAATTAGAACTCTTGTGGAGGCCTCGTACTTTGCTGAAGACATTTGTAGAGTCCTTGTTCTGGTAGGAATCCACTTCTTAGTTTTGGTTTCCTCCACGTGCATAACCACCTGTAGATTTTTGCTTAGACTTTGTAGAGGGCAAGAAATGATGTAGGAGTGTTGTGGAATTCAACCATAAGCGTTTTTCATTTAAGTGACACCTGTAACCTATGTGAACATGAAGATAGCTGCGGAATAGGTGACTAGCTACAGAATGGTTGCATTCTGTAGCTAAGTATGATAAAAAATCACTATAACAACATAACCATAAAAGTATAGCAAGGAAGTCTTTGTATGCATTATTAAAGTCACTTTAATCAATCCTATTGATCTTTTAAGCCTATAACTGATAAAGGACAAAGGAAATGAAGTGAAATTTGGTGAAAGAAAAGGACATCTTTGGGGCTCAACATACCCCCACTGCAAAACTTTTGCATGTCCTCATGCAATCAATCCATGTATTCTGAAGCTTCTGCTAGGACATCTAACCTCCTTTTTCTGCTTTGCTTGGTGTTCAATTGCATTCTAGGTTTCCTTATGACCAACTTGAATCTCAAATTTATAAGTGCCCTGCTCAACTTTTTGTTTTTCTTCTTCAGCTTTTTACTAGCCTTGTACAATTTTTCCATTTGCAGAGAGAGAGTTGTGTTCATGTTACTCTTCAGTTTGACTTGTTCCTTTAAAATTTCATTTTCATTCTTTATATGCCTATTGAGTACTTATAATTCATATTTGTCTCTTCTTAGTACTTCAATTGCAGATATTGGTGGACTAGGAGTTCTTCCTCTGCTTTCCGAGGCTCTCTTTTCTAATGACTCAACATAATTATAGATTTTTTGTTGTGCTGGGTCTATCTCCGGAGCTCCTTCATCAAGATCCTCTTCGTACTGGTACTCAGGAGATCTATCAGTTGGTGTCTCTTCATCTTCAATGTCTATGATGCTTTTTTTCTTAACTGTTGTCTTCTTCAATATGCCTCTAAGCCTATGGCTTCATCTTAGTTTAGATGGTCCCTCACCTCTCTCCTTAGCATAATTTCTTATTATCTTCTCCTTTTTAAGCTATTTCTTGATTTCAGCCAATTTCTCAGAGATAATCTCCTCACTGTCCTCTTGTATGGACTTACCAGTTTTAAGTTCAACAGATTTGGAAATTTTCCCTCTCCTGCTTCTTCTTGCAAGTTTGCCTTCAAATCCAGATTCCTTGGGTTCTTCAAAGTGATTCCTCAAGAGGAACTCATCCCAATTGTCTCCCACCTTTCTCAAATGATGCTCAATTAGGGTTTTAACTAGGCCATGCTGATACAAGGTGGTTTCCAAGAATTGAACCCTCTTTTGGACATTAGAAGCCATTCTCTTTAGGCTATGAAGTAAGAAAAAGGGTAAATTGATTTCTTCATCTAGGAAATGCATCATAAGCCGAATGTGATAAACATATAGGGTACCAAACCTTCCCTCACAAGTTATAAACTTCTGCAAAATGAGCAACATATTTCGCCATTTATTCTTCAGTGCTGAGCTAGGAATGCCCTTCTTGAAAACTGAAATATCCATACCTGGTGTTTTGAGCATCTGCCTCCATGCCTCATTGTGAAATTCCTTGTTTTTGAACCATCGTTCACCTTGCCTTGGTAATTCTGCTACTTCTGTAATGAAGGATTCTGTCATAGTGAACTTGACATCTCCTATTTCAACTTCTGATCCGTTGAAAACCATTGAAATTTTCCAAAAACTGTAACCACCCAACCTACTGTAGCATCTCTCTAATCTGTGGGTAACCCTCTAAGTATTTGGTTCCGACTGGTTCGGACCTTACAATGAGACCCATGGCTTCTTTTCTCAGCCTTCAATTTACTGCTTCGTTACTACTCTTCTATTCACGGTAAAAATGGCTGTAGAGAGTTATTTTCACCCCAAAGATGACTTCTCTATTTATGCAGCAGGAATTGGCTACGGAAATATGACATGAAGTGGTAATGGGATGAGTGAAATACGGTGAGGGTGATTCACATGAATTAATGAGTTTGAGAGCTGTCATGGAGGAAAATACCGCGGAAAAATTTCGTGTGAATTTCAAAATCATCACTGAATACTTCGGATTAGTGACGTGACCTAATAGGTCACTTCAGTACTAACCGTTAATTTTTAATAATTGATGATTTGGTATGGCGGAATGGAAGGGATTTTGTCTAAGGTTTTTATGATAAGCTCGATCAATATGAATAATTAAAATGACTTTATGAAACACACATATAACTTAACCATACTATAACTTTCATAATCTGTTATCATAATAATTTCAAAACTTTACCTTAGCCCTTCCTTTGAGTTTTATGGTTTTAATATGCTTTATCTTCCTTTGAAAATCATTGATCCTTCATTCTTCATAATCCCTTTGATTTTTCTTGTTGACATAGGTGTGCAGGGTCAATTTGCTGCTGAACAAATAGTTGCTGGATAGTTGCCTGCAGGGTATCTGGCTGTAGAATTTCTGGTTGGCTGCAGAATGTCTGGCTGTAGAATATACTTGTAGGAGCTTTGAAACATGAAATGAAATGATTTGAAGCATGGATGGAGTGTAGTGTGAAATGAAATAAACTGGATCATGAAATATGGTGGAATGGAGCATGAGTGAAGTGAATTAAAATGGAATGAAATGGATCATAGGTGTAAGGTGGAATGAAATATGAAAAGTGGCCTGCAACTTATGATTTGTAATACTCAATTGCAGGAAGAGATCAAATTTAAAAGTCTGAAATGAAAATGAAGTGGACCATGGAATGGAGTGAATGAAGTATGGATGAATGGAGTGAATGAAATATGAATGAAGTGAGACACGATGGAGTGAAATGGATCATAAGTGGAATATGATATATAAAATGGGCTTGCACTTATGATTTTGTGATAGCTGCTTGCAAGAAAAGGACAAATTTGAAAAGCTAAAGTGTCAGAAGGATTCTGATTTTCACTTTATCTTTCTGTATAAACATGCTAATCAGTGATTATTTTTCATGTTTATACTTTATTTATTTATTTTTAATTTTTTTTCATGCTTTTGAATTCAGACAATTCAATTAAGTTGATGAAGAAGAAGAATTCTTCTTCATTAAATTCACATCACTGTTTTCCTGGAATATCTTGACGAATTCTTCTCTTGAAAGTGGCTTATGATACAACTTCAATCTATGACCATTTACAAGAAAAGTGACATTCTCTTCATCTATTGTCCTAATTTTTATTGCTCCATTGTCAAAAAATTTCATAATTTCATATGGCCCAAGACAATGTGTTTGGAATTTACCTTGAAAATCTTTGAACTTTGAATCAAACAAGAGGGCCCAGTCACCTTCTTTGAATTTCTTTTCCTTGATGTACTTATCATGCCATCTAGTCCTTTGTCGCTGGACTATACTTGTTTTCTGGACTGCATCTTGTCTGATCTCATCCAATTCATTAATCTGCTCCAATCTATAATTTTGTACCTCTGTTAGATAAAGTCCTAGCTGAACTGCCATTTTAAAAGTTTGAATCTGAAACTCTATGGGAAACAAGACTTGTTTTCCATAAAAAAGTTCATAAGGAGTATGACCTATTGTGCTTCTCCATGTAGTTCTATAGGCCCACAAAGCTTCAGGAAGCCTGTCTGCCCAATCTCTTCTATGTAAATGAATAGTCTTTGTTAGGATCCCTTCAATGACCTTATTAGTAGATTCCACTTGACAATTTGCTTGTGGATGATAGGGAGTAGATTTTCTGTGTCTGATTTTTTACGTCTCCATAATTTATTCCACTAGCCTTGATGTGAATTAAGCTCCTTGATCTATAACAATTTCTCTTGGGACACCAAAACGAGTAAAAATATCCTCAAAAAGAAAATTAACTACAGATAATTCAGTAGCAGAAAGTAATGGCTTGGCCTCTACCCATTTGGTAACATAATCAGTGCAAACTAATATATATTTCTTTTTTCTTGATGGAGGACTAATAGGTCCTACAAAATGTAAAGCCCATTTCTCAAAAGGTTCAATATGTACCTGAGGCTGCAATGGCATCTCACCTGAAGGAGAATGTTTCCCTACCCTTTGGCAACTGTCACACCTTTTGAAATACTCTTTAGCATCTTTAAAAATGGATGGCCAATAGTATCCTAAATGAAGGACCTTATAAGTTGTCCTTTTATCAGCAAAGTGTCCGCCACAAGGTTCATCATGACATGCCTTGAGGATCTCAGGCATCTCATCTTCTCGAACACATCTCCTAATGATAAAATCTGGACTTGTTTTGTATAACTCATTAGCAACCCATGAATATTTTGCACTGTCATAAATGATCTTTATTTTGTCTCTTGCATTCATTATTGAAGGAAATTTCCCTGAAACTAAATAATTAGCAATGTCAACAAACCAAGGAGTTTGAGTAGAAATTGCAAAAAGATATTCATCAGGGAATTGATCTTCAACTGGAGTATTGTCTTTGATGTTTTGGAGTCTAGATAGGAAATCAGCTACTATGTTTTGTTTCCCAGGCCTATCTAGAATGGTAATGTTGAATTCCTGTAAAAGCAATAACCATCTTATGACTCTGCCATTAGTAATTGATTTGTTCATTAGATATTTAATTGCAGAGTGATCTGTGTGAAAAAAAGTTTCATAGCCTGTTATATAGTGTCTGAATTTATTTATGGCATGAACAACAGCTAAGAACTCTTTTTCAGTTACAGTATAGTTTAACTCTGAAGGAGTCAAATTTTTACTGGTATAGTAGATGGCATAAGGAATCGGGTCTTTTTGTCCCAATACTGCTCCTAGAGCTGTATCTGAGGCATCTGTTGAAATATGAAAAGGTAACTTCCAGTTAGGTCCCCTTAAAATAGGTGCTTTAGAGATTTTTGTTTTCAGGGTCTCAAAGGCTAACTGGCAATCAGGATTCCACTTGAATTCACAGTCCTTGGTAAGTAATTTGAAAAGTGGAGATGCTATCTTGGTGAAGTTTTCTATAAACTTTCGATAATATCCTGTAAATCCTAGAAAACTCCTAACATCTTTTTGACAACTTGGAATAGATAAGTTAGAGATGACTTCAACTTTTGACTCATCAACTCTAATCCCATCCCCTGAAATGTGATGCCCCAAAACGATTCCTTCAGTAAACATCATAAAACACTTCTCATGACTCAGTGAAATATTTGCTTCTTTACATCTCTTTAAAAATTTTTCCAAGTTTGCTAAGGCTTCTTCAAATGTGTTTCCATAGACTGTGAAATCATCCATATATAACTCTACACAATCATGTATTAGATCTGAAAAGATTCCTAGTACTGCCCTTTGAAATGTTGCAGGTGCATTGCATAGTCCAAATGGAAATACTCGGTGAGCATAGGTACCCTAAGGATAGGTAAATGTGGTTTTGTCTTGATCTTCAAGTGCTACTTGAATTTGGTTATAACCACTAAACCAATCTAAAAATGAGAAGTACTTTTTTCCAGCTAATGTATCTAACACCTGATCTATGAAAGGTAGGGGAAATGATCTTTAAGAGTAGCTTTGTTTAATTCTCGATAGTCAATACATACCCTCCATTTACCATTTTTATTTGGCACAATTACCAAAGGAGAAAACCACTGACTATCTGAAATGGGATAGATAAAGTTGACATTTAACAATTTCTGCAATTCTTCTTTGAAAATCTCCCTAAGATTTGGATTCATCCGTCTCTGAGGTTGTCTAATTGGTTTACAATTTTCCTCTATGTAGATGTGATGAGTGCAAGTATTAGGGCTTATCCCTTTCATATCAGTGTACTCCCATGCATATGCAGAAGAATGTCTCTGTAATATCTTGACTAGCTTTTCTTGTTGAGATTTCTCTAGGTTGTTTATGTTTAAAGTGTTGCCTGGAAATATCTCAATTGTAGAGCTGCCAAATTTATCCATGGAGTAAAGAGACATCTGTCTTGATGATAAAAACTCAATGTTGGATTCTTCTTGAAATTGTTCATGTTTGTATTCCGAAGAGGATTCAAAATTTTCTAAGGTATTTAGAATCTGGCTATCTTCACTAATTTCTAAAATTGTGAAGAGAGGTTGTAAGTCTTCTTCATCCTCTATCCATTGAGTATCATCTAATTCTGTAATTGTCTTTGCTGGAGGATACAAGGTAAATTTCTTGGTTGAACTACCATCAGAGATGTACATATCACCGAATCTACAACTAATGAAAGCATCAGCTGTAGCTAACCAAGGTCTTCCTAATATAATAGGATGCCCTCCTAGATTATTCTTAGGAGTTAGGATCATAAAATCCACAGGATACTCCCAAGAATCTAGGGACATAGGAATGTCTTCTATTACCCCATCAGGTTTGATCACAGATCTGTCCGCTAATTGTAATAATGTAGGTGTAAAAAGAAGATTAGGAAGTTTCAGTTTATCCATGATTTGTCTACTCATGATATTGATTGCTGCTCCTAAATCAATAAGTGTGTTTTGGATCTCAATTCCATTGATGTGTATTCTAACAACTGGATTTCCTGGGTCTAGATACTTTGGAATGGAAATCTTACCCATCATGATATCTGCTATTTTTCCTGCCAGTTGAATTTTCTTTGTCTCTTTGATTCTTTTTCCTGTTTTTTTCATGCTCAACTCCTTTATTGTTTTTGCTAAAATTGGAATTTCCTTGATAGCTTGTAATAATGGGATCTTAATACAAACATTCCTTAGCTCATCTAGGAAATCATAATTAGGCACCATAATTTGTTTTTCTATACCCCTATCAATTTGTAATCTTTCTGGAAAGGGAGGTGTAGAGGTGGATGTTGATGGCTGCTCTAATATAGGAGTTGAAATTATTGGTTCTTTTTGTTTTGATTTTTCAATGTTTGGGTCTTGAAAATATGTGTCTTCTTCAAGACTTTTATTTACCCGTAGAGAATCTTCCTCAGAGTTGTTTTGTTCTTGTATGATTACAGAAGGTTTCTTCTTTTCAAGTATTCTTCTAGACCTAAGTTGAACATCATTAAGGTCTAAAGGAGTGATCAAATAGGTTGGAAACTGTTGGCCTTCTATCATGTATGTGTTCTGAGGATTCTTATTGTTGGGGTTTGGTATGGGTTGGGCAGGCAACTGATTTTTTTTCTGAGGAAATGGTAATGGAAGTGGTGAATTTTGATGTTGTGGATTTTGAGGATTCTGTTGAGGGTTTTGTTGAAGATTTTGTTGAGGAGGGAAATGTGGATATGGTGGATAGGATGGTGGATATTGATAGTACTGAGAGTATCTTCCATAGGGATTTTGTGCTCCTTGTGCCCAAGTTTGAGATTGATTTTGGAATTGGAGCCAAGGTTGTTGCCAAGAATTCCAATTTGGTGGGGGTTGATTATACAGATGATCATGGAATCCTTGTGTTTGAGGTCCTTGCCAAGGCCTCCTAGAGACAAAATTGAGAGATTTTGTGGAATTTGTAGGGGTTTCTTCTTGAAAGACAGCTTTAAGACTGGGAAGTGAAGGAAAACTCTTGGTCTCATGTTTTTCTGAACAAATTACACAAGTCTCTACTAATTTTGCATCCAAAGGGCACTCTCTCAAGGCATGCTTCTTTCTACATTTGGGAGAAAAGATTGCTAAGGCATCATATTCAGCTTTTTGCTTGTTTTGTAATTTAAGGGTGTTTATTTGTTCACTAAGACTCCCTAAAATATCAGATTTGAATTCATCAAGCATATGTCATATTTCTGCCCTACTTACTATCCCAGAAGCAGACTTACTTGCCCTTGCAAGAGCAGGGTCTCTTGGTCCTTTTACAGTTTTAGATTTCCCTCTTGAAAGGTTGATACATAATTCAGCTATTTCAGGTAATGTGAGCTGAGATATATCCCCTTTTCCCATCATGTTGAGGATATCTAACCATTCATCCCTGATTGTCTTCAACAAGAGAGCTTTCAAAGTATCTTGGTCTAAGTTTTCCATTTTTTCTCTTTTAATGTTGTAGTTAAACCTCTCCAACAAATCTTCTAGGTTTTCATCCTCTTTTTGTAGCATTTTAAACACTTCCTCCTTATGGTTGACTGGCATACAGTAATCCAAATACCTCTCTAGAAATGCATGTTTCATGTCTTCCCATGTCCTAATAGAACTGTTGATCAAACTCATAAACCATTTTAATGCCGCTCCTTTCAATGTTGAAGGGAATAGTTTAAGTTTTTGGGCATCTTGTAAGTAATCATAGGTTCTACATAGGACTTCAAATTCAAATAGGAAGGTTTCAGGATCTTCACTTTTGAGTCCATAAAAGTTTGGAAGGACAGAGGGTGAAATGTTTTTCATAGTTGCATTGGTTTCTTCATCTACTATAGGAAACCAAAAAGAGCTTCCCATTTCCCTTCTACCTCTTCCTCTGCCTCCTTCTTCACCTCTACCTCCTTCTCCTTCTGCACCTCTACCTCCTTCTCCTCTACCTCTACCTCTACCCCCTCCAAATAGTGTATGTTCTCCATTAAAGACTCCTCCTCCTCCTTCTTCTGCTATGGTTGATTCTCCCGTGAAAGTGGAAAAGTTTAGGTCTCTAGCAGGGGTCCTTGAATCTTCTTCTAAGACAAGTTCAGTGGATGAAGTGGAAGGTCTCTCTGATGGAATATCTAATCTTAAGCCTTCTAGAAGTCTGTGATCAGTATAGGATGGGATGTGGGTTTGAGTTGGAGGTGTGCTACATCTTGGTCTTGGTGGAACAAGTGGTGTTCTAGGAATCAAGCTTCTGCTTTTTATGAATCTACCCCTTGAGTCCCTTTCTCTACGCATATCATTGTTTTTGGGAGGTAAGAAACAAGGCTACCTAGTTACACTTCCTCGGAAACGGCGCCAAAATGTCTGCTCAACTTAGTGTTCCTAAAATGATGTCATAAATTGTCAACTAGGGCTAGTAAACTGTTGAAGTGAAGTGCACTATATGTGCCTAGGTATCTGCTTCCTACTTTGTTGTGTTGTGTTTTTCTAATGGTTTTTTTTTGGTTTTGTGTTTTTATGCTAAGAGGAAAATAACTAAGTATTTGACAAAGAGAAGTTATTGGTCACACTAAAACAGAGAAAATTCTATTCTAAACTATATATGGCACCTAAGAAACAGAAAATGCTAATTCACATATTTCAAAACTTGACAAGAAAAATAACTCATAACATGAACTCAATCCAATTCATTTCACTAGAAGTATGTTGGAACAACCTGAGAAAAGGATAAGTTTAATGCAATGATGTTCTTCTAAGTAAACAACAACTTAAAATTATCACCGAGAAAATCTCATCCATAGTTAGAAATTTGCTGGAACACATTTGGAAAAGATTATCTGCAACATAGTAAGGAAACCTACTCTAAATTAACTTATGACACTAAAATTAATCCATTCTGCAACTCAAAATGTCACTATCAAACCTCATTCAAAGGTAAGAAATATTTTGGAATTGTTTTGGAAAGAGGCAAGTTTGTAAAATTATGAGAGATTGCAGAACAGTCAAGACTTCAAAATGAGATTACCAATTCTTGTTCCTATGAAAATGATGTATTAGCAGAGATTAAGAACAAGAGCAGTTTGTAAATAATGAAGGCCTTTAAGTCCAATTTAACAGAACTAGAATACAACTAGCTAATAAAACTTAAAATACATTAAACAGAACTGAACTAATATGCAATTAACCTCCGAAATACTACAGATGAACTAAAATGAAATTAATTTATGAAATACTACAGCTCTATCTCATTCAGTGTTAGTGGTATTTTGGAACAATTCATAAGAAAAATACTGGCTGTAACATTCAATGTAAGTGAACATAAAACATAAAGTTCAGAAAACTGCCTAAAATAGGAACGAAACAGAGCTAAAGTTACTTATCTAAACAATATGCACAGAGCCTCTCGGGAAGTAGGGGCCCTCTACCACCAGATTAGCACACGAATCTCCTTAATATTGCTTCAGATCATGTATTAAAGTTTCTCTTCTTTCATTAACGGAAAATGCTTCAAAAACAAAGTATTACGGTCTTGGACAACTTAACAATAAAACATCAATCTAGCTAACTGTCTCTCAGTTTCCCGAGTTATTCTTATAAGAGAAATACATAACTGTCCTGGAGAAGAAGTAGGGATAAGTGTATTTTTCAATTAAAATCAAATTAGAACTCCTGTGGAGGCCTCGTACTTTGCTGAAGACATCTGTAGAGTTCTTGTCCTGGTAGGAATCCACTTCTTAGTTTTGGTTTCCTCCACGTGCATAACCACCTGTAGATTTTTGCTCAGACTTCGTAGAGGGCAAGAAATGATGTAGGAGTGTTGTGGAATTCAACCATATGCATTTTTCCTTTAAGTGACACCTGTAACCTGTGTGAACATGAAGATAGCTGCGGAATAGGTGACTAGCTACAGAATGGTTGCATTCTGTAGCTAAGTCTGATAAAAAATCACTATAACAACATAACCATAAAAGTATAGCAAGTCAGTCTTTGTATGCATTCTTAAAGTAACTTTAATCAATCCTATTGATCTTTTAAGCCTATAACTGATAAAGGACAAAGGAAATGAAGTGAAATTTGGTTAAAAAAAAGGACATCTTTGGGGCTGAATAGGGTTTGAGATGATTGTGGGCCGTCGGATGAGATCGGCCCACAAGATCAATGGCTGAGGAGGCACGTGGAAAATGCACATGGAAAGAGGGAAAATGGTTTCGGGGAAGGAAACCACCGTTTTCGCGTGAGGAAAGGTGGGTAGGCTGTATTTCCCTTTGGAACGTGATACGCGTCCCCGCCCGACATGTGTCATTAGAAAACCACCCATTTCGCGTGGCCTTGGGAGAAATAAACTTTGCGCTGAAAGTCATGCGACTTGGAACGAGGGCCGTCAGATCTCGGGCCTCAGATCTGACGGTGGAGAATGAGCACGATTCTAGAAAGATGCGCGGGCGGAAGCAAAGGGAGGGGGAGTTTATCCCTCGAGCATATTTTGGGCGCGATCACCGTCCGATGAGCCAGCCTCAGATTGGACGGCGCACGTCAATATCGCGTCGGGCCCATAGTCTACTTTTAATGCGTGATGAGGGCGGTATCTCCAAACTGCTTGAGGCCACATGTCGGCCTGTGGCGCTGATCATTGCCGAACAAGGAAAACCACTTTCCTCTTAAAAGCAGTGCGATAAAAACTACCCGGCTTTGAACAGTGAGTGACTGTGGGGACCACCGAGGCGATGATTTGTGAGCCATCTATCTACAGATCAGATCGACGATGGAGAGCGAATGGAACTTTGCACCGGCGGAAAAATTTATGATATAAGAAAACCCAAAAAATTAATATAAACGAAGGTTTATACTTTGGGGGCAGAATATTTATTTACAATATGGCTTGGCGCCTGGTTCCAGCACTTAAACCTTTACACAAAAATATGTATTTTTTATGAAGTTTTTAATGTTTTTCAAGGGTTGTGAGGGTTTCGATAAGGCAAAGAAAGAGTCTTAAACCTTATTAAAAGGGGTTTTGAGGGAGGGAAAAGGGGAAAAATATGAAAATGAAGGATTTTTTTATGGAGAATAAAGGGGTAAAAATGAGGTTAGTTATTTAATGGAGGAAGGGGAAAAGGGGATTTTGCAGCAGTCTCTCATGAAATTAGCAGAATTCCAGAGTATAAAATGGGCGTAGTAGGGAAAATTTTGGACAGAGGCATGAGGCCTTTATGAGTCTTCAAGAGCCAACACTTTTTGCAATAAAATTTGTTCCTTGAAGGCTCCAAAAATGATTTAGCCACCTTTTGGTATAACAAATTTCATAGGTGGATAACAGGATCTGCATGAGTGTTTTTCGTCACTCCATGATCCTCCGCATGTGGCTGCTCCACATCTTGAGGCTCATCCTTGGGAACCAAGAGTTCCTCCTCTGCATGAAAATCTATCTCCATCTCAAGGTAAAATCGCATGGATTTCTCCTCATCAAATTTTATATCCTGTCACATAACAATCATTCTTTTGTTTAGAAAATAGACCCGATAATTTTGGGGAGTTTCATTGTACCCCACAAAAATCCCAATCTTAGCTATCAGTCCCAGCTCCTTCCTGGTGTCTTTGGTCACATGCACATAAAAATATGAGCCATAATTCTTAAAATGTGAAATATTAGGTTTCTTACCAGTGAAAGCCTCTTCTGGTGTACTCATGCCAATTATCCTATGAGGACAACGGTTCTGCAAAAATTACGCAATGTTGCATGATTTCGCCCACAGATGCATCAGTAAGCATTGATCATGCAACATCGCTCTTGCTGCACCCACAATAATTATGTTCTTTCTTTAAACGACCCTATTATGCTATGGGTTATGAGGCACTATCAGTTCCCTTCAAATTCCTTCTTTGCTACAGAATTTCTTGAATTCATTAGAGATGTACTCACCACCATTTTCACTCCTCAGAGCCTTCACTTGCTTCCCCGTTGTTACACAGTAATTTTTCACTGTCCCTGCAATCCCCATCTCGCCCATTGGAGGGTCATTTATGTGACCAATAAGCAGTGTCATGCCTTTCAAATACCATCATTACATCCCTTTCCATGAGGACAACATTTCTTCTGTTGATCATTTCCTGAGCAGACCCCTAAAAACGCCTGTTTTTGCCTTGGCGCTGGTAGCCCGTTATGTCCTCGCGCCAATGGGGGAAAATTAACACTGAGCCCACGCCAATTGGTGCTCTATCCTAGTTAAGCACCCACGCCAATCTACTTTTGGAATTTTTTTTAAAAAAAGAGGCGAAGTTTCGATTACAACAACTTCATGGATGAGTCATCAGGAGTGGTTTCGACTGAATAACCACGGCCTTCCTCCTTTGGCCTCTTGTTTCCACCTTATGAGGAACCTCCCAAGGGATAAGGCCTCCCTTCCACTATTGTAGGGATCCCAACCTCCTCCTCTCCTCTATAAATATAGCCTTCATCCATTGATGAAGGGGCTGAATGGCTGAATGGCTGAATAGCTAATCTCCAAGTTCCCAAGAGCCATCAGAGCCTTATGCTCCAAAAGCCTTGATTCATTCCCTTAAGGCCAAATCCAAGCAAGGAGATTATTGTCGAGACATCCGAAGAGAGAGGTTTGTGCCATCCCCGACAGGCTTTTTCGAGACGTGTTCCATTGGCGACCCTCCGAAAGAGAATTCAGCGTCAGAGCTATGGTTGTATTCTTCTTTGATTGATTAATGATAAGCGACTATTGGTTATGGTTCTACTCTTGTTCTTGATAATGATCATGAGTTATGTCTTCTTTGACTGACATATAGTTGTATGCACTGGATTTTATGCTTGCGTTTGTTTTGTTTCTTGCATGTGCAGGTGTCCGATCACGGAGATCGTGAGGATTGTGATCTGCCAGAGCTAAGGAACAGGAGTGCTACCTTCTCTACAAGCGATAGTGTTGGATTCCAGGTAAGCCTTCATCGCTAGTTGGTTTATCTGAAATTAGGAACCTACACTATAGCGTGAACGATTGTTGCTAGACCCGGTCTGGGCTAGTAGGGATCGCCTCTGTCCGTAGAGGGGATTTACCTCCACAACAAATTGGCAACTCCACTGGGGATCGTATAGCTTGTTATTGTTTTGCTTTGTAAGCTACAGACGGAGCCTGAAGTTAGCCAGATAGCCTTCGAAACGCTATTGCTCTGCATTAGCGAAGTAGATCAAAGCTGCTTCAGTCAATCTCCAGTTTAGTTTATGAACTGAACACTTGGAGTATTGTCTTGTCTCTTCGGATGTCTCAACAATAATCTCCTTGCTTGGATTTGGCCTTAAGGGAATGAATCAAGGATCTTGCAGCATAAGGCTCTGATGGCTCTTGGGAACTTGGATATTAGCTATTCAACCATTCAGCCATTCAGCCCCTTCATCAATGGATGAAGGCTATATTTATAGAGGAGAGGAGGAGGTTGGGATCCCTACAATAGTGGAAGGGAGGCCTTATCCCTTGGTAGGTTCCCCATAAGGTGGAAACAAGAGGCCAAAGAAGGAAGGTCGTGGTTATTCAGTCGAAACCACTCCTGATGACTCATCCACGAAGTTGTTGTAATCGAAACTTCGCCTCTTTTTTTAAATAACTTTCCAAAAGCAGATTGGCGCGAGTGCTTAACTGGGGCAGAGCACCAATTGGCGCGGGTTCAGTTTTAATTTTCCCCCATTGGCGCGAGGACATAATTGGCTACCAGCGCCAAGGCAAAAACATGTGTTTTTAGGGGTATGCTCAGGAAATGATCAACATAAGAAATGTTGTCCTCATGGAAAGGGATGCAATGATGGTATTTGCAAGGCATGACACTGCTTATTGGTCACTGAAATGACCCTCCAATGGGTGAGATGGGGATTTCAGGGACAATGAAAAATTACTATGTAATAGATGCCCCCTAAAGAATGAGGCTCGAAAGAGAGAGAGGGGTGAAATGCTTTACGAGAACGTGTCCAACTGAAAACACCGCCGTCGGAAAACCTACGTAGAGAAGTACAACTGATATCTCAAATACATGATATATGTGGTATGGGCACATCCATCCATAACAGAGTATACAATAATCCAGATCCAAGGCATGGACGCAACCATCCAGTGAGGATCAATAAATAGACTCAGGTATAGTCGCAGCCATCCAATCAGTGAGTCATGTAACTAATCATGATAATCCACAAAATCACAGCCTGGATCATAACAGACAGGAATCCAGGGTCTTGTGCTCCATCTCGACCCGAACAAAGTACAAGTTCAAGCATGCGAATATATGGCCAAAATCAGGCTGTAAAACATGTCCAGTGGCAGCCAGTGAGAAGCTATTAGAGCAGAAATTTCCTAAGCAATGAAAATGGTCCCTCGAGTACTATGGGGTACAGTCTCTGACATGAATCTGGCCATTTGGCATCAGACACCGCAGAATCACTCGATCGGAGGCCAATGACGAAAACCTCACGTCGAATGCGATGAACCTGCCATTGAGGCATGCAGGCTCCAAGGTACCATAAAGGAGTCTCTAGATCAGCTTCCTGGATAATGAGCTGAAGTCGACAGGAAGTGACCTTGATCGAAGGTGGGCCATAATATTTCCCACATCATCGACACGAGACAGAGGAACATGATGTTTGTTGTGAATCAGGATCGTATGAGAATCAGAGGAAGGTTATTCATGGTCTCAAACTTCTTTTGAACATATAAGCAACCTGACAGTGAGTTTAGATAATGACATGAAAAGATGAAAAGTCTGTGTAGAGCAAAGCAGATGAGAGGTCAAAAAGGATCACCCAAACCCACGGAGGCAAGTGGAAAACGAGATGAGATGTCCCCAACCCGACACGAATGCAGACTAATGCCATATTCAAGAGCGACATACTGCCGACACGACAATGATGCTGGTTCCATTTTTCCCCCACCATTTCTGGCGAGTACCTCTTTATTTTTACACAAGCTTGAAGATGATACCATATGCTTTTCATATAAGTCCGTCCTTCGGACAAACCCATCCTAGTACATTTAATGAGCCCTAGGAAGGAGAAACTCAAATAACATCATTACGACTGAATCCGATGTCATCAGGATTTAACGAGTCCGACAAAGGAAGAAATCGACGTCTTTTCATGTTTAGAGAGTTTGAAAAGACAACGGAAAAGTAAACTCCAATGGTTCCTTTTTGTAAATAGTTTCTCAGACCCGAAAAGGTAGAAAACTTTGTCTGAGAAAAACCTCCTAGTCGTGATAGGCTAGGGTATTCCTTTTTCGTAAATAATCTATCCCAACCCGAAAAAGGGGTAAACGTATACTGGGTAGATGTTGTTTTGTAGCCACTTTAACGAGATCAAAACGACAAGGGACTCGGAAATCTTTTCATGTTTAGAGAGTCAGTAAAGAGCTGAAAGATGACTCCGCCTAGAGGAACGAGTGGTATAAAGGGAAGCAACTGGTTCCGGTAATGGTGAAACTACTCTGAAAAAATAAAGGTCGAGAGGTTGGCTAACAAGACCACTCATCGTAGCAGTTCCTCAGGAATGGGTAAAAAAACCAAGTGAAGGCATATGATCGGCCAAGCAGATAGTGACGATGGAGTGAGAAAACCAAGGTTCATCTGGCAAAAACAGGCTGATAAAATGACAATCACAAGAGGTAAAATGGGGAAAGGTTTCATTTTTACACAAGCTTGAAATCAGGAAACTTTGCTTGAAGTTGGTTTCATTTTTACACAAGCTTGAAACAAAGATAAACTATGCTTGAAACCGGTTTCATTTTTACACAATCTTGAAATGGAAATAAACTATGCTTGAAAGAGTAAGCATGCCCCCCAACATGGTGACTCAATTCGAGGTACATTCCCCCCAAGCTTCAATCCATATGAGAGGTATATGGAGTGAAGGTTCAAGTTACGAGATCAAGAGAAAGACTCGACTGGGATTTTACGAGATCTAAACAAAGACTCGAATTGAACGGTAACATGTTTCATTGTTTTAACGAGGTTGACACATTAAAAGAACTATCCTCAGGACACCTTGTTTCATGGTTTAAGGAGCTTGGCACAGGACAAGGAACTCTGCTCCCCAACTTGTTTCATTTTTGAAGGAGCTTGACACAAGAAAATGAACTGTGCTCCGACTAGCTTGTTTCATTTTTGAAGGAGCTTGACACAAGAAAACGAACTGTGCTCCGAGAACCTGGTTTCACTTTTTAAGGAGCTTGACACAAGACAACGAACTCTGATCCGACGAGCTTGTTTAATTTTTTAAGGAGCTTGACACAAGAAAACGAACTGTGCTCCGATGAGCTCCTTAACCGCTATCTTTTCAAACTCTCTAAACATGAAAAGACGCCGAGTTCTTCCTTTGTCAGAATCGTTAAATCCTGATGACATCGGATTCAGTCGTAATGACGTTATTTGAGTTTCTCCTTCCTAGGGCTCGTTAAATGTACTAGGATGGGTTCATCCAAAGGACAGACTTATATGACAAGAATATGGTATCCTCTTCAAGCTTGTGTAAAAATAAAGAGGTACTCGCCAGAAATGGTGGGGGAAAAATGGAACCAGCATCATTGTCATGTCGGCAGTATGTCGCTCTTGAACATGGCACTTGTCTGCGTTCGTGTCGGGTTGGGGACATCTCATCTCGTTTTCCACTTGCCTCCGTGGGTTTGGGTGATCCTTTTTGACCTCTCATCTTCTCTTTGCCTCGTCACTATGACCTCTGATCTTTTGATGTCAAATACTGCCAAACTCACTGTCGTGCCGTTTATATGTTCAAGAGAAGTTGACCTCTGCAAATACCAACCTTCCTCTGATTCTCATCTGATCCTAATTCACAAAGACAATATGTTTCTCTGCCTCGTGTCGATGATGTGGGAAACACTATGGCCCACCTTTGATCAAGGTCACTTCCTGTCGACTTCAGCTCATTATCCAGGAAGTTGATCTAGAGACTCCCTTCTGGTACCTTGGAGCCTGCATGCCTCAATGGCAGGTTCTTCGCGTTCGACGTGAGGTTTTCATTATTGGCCTCCGATCGAGTGATTCTACGGGTGTTCGACGCCAGCTCATTGATTCACATGTCGTAGATTGTACCTATAGTACCTTGAGGGCCATTGTCATCATTGGTGTACTTTCGTCTCCGTTGTAGTCACTTTTCCTCACCGGTCGGGTACCGACGATGTTCTCATTATCTCCGCTCGCGATATTCGCATGCTCAACCGTAATTTTTTCAGCCGGGATGAGCGCAACATTCCTGACTCATTTTTGAGAATCCGCGATTTGCATTCTTGATTAGTTGCAAGGCTCCACCATTGGAGCATTTTCCATACCCGAGTTCATTTATCGATCCTCACTGGACGACGTCGCGCCATGCCCTGGATCTGGATTATTGTATACTCTGTTATGAATGGTTGCGCCTATACCACATATATATCATGTATCTAAGATATCAGTTGTATTTCTTCACTTTTAAAGCCTTCCATCACTCGTTGTTTTCGCTGACGTTTCGTAAAAGCTACTTCACCTCTTCTCTTTTCTGCCTCGATGTTTAGGGGGACCTGATGAAGACTTTTCATCATCTCTGGGTCCCCATTCATCTATTTGAGGTCATTTCACATCAACAAGGCAGTGTTCATGCTCTGCACACCATCATTGCATCCCTTTCCATGAGGACAACATTTCTTCTCGTTGATCATTTCCTCGAGTAGACCCCGCTGAAACGCCTGTTGTCCTTGGTGTCGGTGTTCCATTATGTCCCCAATGGGGGAAATTAACACTCGAGCTCGGCGTTTAATTGGCGTCTGCCCGGTGCCAAGCACCGTCAATCTGTTTTTGGAATTTTTTTTAAAAAAGAGGCGAAGTTTCGATTACAACAACTTCATGGATGAGTCATCAGGAGTGGTTTCGACTGAATAACCACGACCTTCCTCCTTTGGCCTCTTGTTTCCACCTTATGGGGAACCTCCCAAGGGATAAGGCCTCCCTTCCACTATTGTAGGGATCCCAAAATCCTCCTCTCCTCTATAAATATAGCCTTCATCCATTGATGAAGGGGTTGAATGCCTGAATGGATGAATAGCTAATCTCCAAGTTCCCAAGAGCCATCAGAGCCTTATGCTGCAAGAGCCTTGATTCATTCCATTAAGGCCAAATCCAAGCAAGGATATTATTCTCGAGACATCCGAAGAGAGAGGTTTGTCCCATCCCGGATAGGATTTTTTGAGACGTGTTCCACTGGCGACCCTCCAAAGGAGAATTTAGCGTCAGAGCTATGGTTGTATTCTTCTTTAATTGATTAATGATAAGCGACTATTGGTTATGGTTCCACTCTTTTTCTTGATAATGATCATGAGTTATGTCTTCTCTGACTAACATATAGTTGTATGCACTAGATTTTACTCTTGTGTTTGTTTTGTTTCTTGCGTGTGCAGGTGTCCAATCACGGAGATCATGAGGATTGTGATCTGCCAGAGCTAAGGAACGGGAGCTCTACCTTCTCTATGAGCGATAGCGTTGGATTCTAGGTAAGCCATCATCGATAGTTGGTTTATCTGCAATTAGGAACCTGCACTATAGCGTGAACGATTGTTGCTAGACTCGGTCTGGGCTAGTAGGGATCGCCTCTGTCCGCAGAGGGGATTTACCTCCACAACACCCGTGTCTTTCTCCACCAGTGCTTTAAACTCAATAAACTTTGAGAATGTATGATATTTCTTCTACATGAAGTAGATCCAACACTTATGAGAAAAGTCATCAACAAATATCACATAGTAATTATGTTTTGTTGTCGAAGAAATAGAGAATGGTCCACACACATCTGTGTGAACTCTCTCAAGAATCCTCGAGGCTCAGTTCTCCTTCTCATGAAAGGTGGCCATTACATATTTTCCCATAGTACATCCCTTGCATGTGTCTGACTGTGCAAGTGTACCCTTGGGAAGACAAGTAGAAATTTGATGCATGAATTTCAAGGTTCCGTGGTGAATATGCCCCAATTTATTATGCCATAACTCGACCTCATCCCAGCTCACCACTTTGTCTGCCTTTCCCATCAATGCTACGCAACAATCTACATCCAGCTTGTAGAGATTCTTAACTTGAATCCAAATATTCTTGGTTTGTCCTGTTGTTTTGTGTCCAAGAAAAGATTTTCCTTCACTAAAAACAAAATCATAGCCTCTATCCTCCAACTTTGCAACTGAGACTAAATTTTTCTTCAAACTTGGTACATTCATTACATGTTTTAATTGAAAGGGTTTACCTAGCTGTCTCTAGAAGTTAATGGTACCAATATCGGTAGCACTCTACTGCCCGTCATTACCCATTTCAATATGCGTCTAGAGATCCTTCTCCTCCAAGCTACTGAAAAGTTCCTTGTCTCCCATCATGTGAAAGAAAGCACCACTATCCAAATACCACAAAAATCCCAATGCACTTGAAACCATTCACGCGATAAATGAGAAGTCAAGCTCAAATTGCGAGGCCAAAGCCTCACCAGCTGCAGATCCTCCAAGCTTCTTGTTATTCTTCTTTTGTGGACAGTTAGTAGCATAATGCCCATGCTCGTGATAGTGAAAACACTTCACCTTGGACATATCTTTCTTCTTTCCATATTTAGACTTAGATTTGTAATGGAATTTCTTCCCCTTCCCTTTACTTTCCTTGGCAGCCAAAGCACAATCTTCTTCATATTCATTCTTAGATGAAGATCCATATCTGGTGTTTCGTCTAAACTCCTCCTACACCAAATCTGAACACATTCGTTCCCAATATAGCAGCTAAACTCACCAAATCATCATCAATGATAGTTATGCCAATGCTCCCTAGCTCATCCCAACATTTGACAAACTTTGTTAAATATTTTGGCATGGAGTCACCTTTCTCCATCTTGATCTTCCTGAGTTTATCTTTCAATTCCAATTTCCTATGGTCACTACTGCTCTGAAATATATTTGTCAAAGCCTTCCACATTTCATATGGGGCGCCTTTCCTATGGACGCTTAAGAAAATGTTGTCTCATACTCCCTCTAATAGGATCCTCCTCGCCTTTGCCACTTTCTTTTGCAATGCATCAAGATTCGCAGCATCGATTGTCACAGTGGGTTTAGGGACATCATTGTCAATGAAGTCTTTCAAGCCATTGTCTTTAAGTACTGCCTCCATCTTGTCCTTCCAAGAAATATATTTGGAGCTACCCTTGAGTGCATACTCCAATCTCAAGCCATTGAAATCCATTTCAATCCTGAATCAGTTGTAGCACCAAGAAAGTCTTTCTGCAAATTCGAATTCTATCCAGTCACAAAATGAACTCCTCCTTCACTATTATGATTTCCTGTGCTCTGATACCATGTATAAATTATATAAAAATAATGTATATCATGGATTCAATCCGATCTAACAATGTACTAAAGTTAAATACTATATCACTTCTACAAATCAATTGCAGAATTTAAAACACAATCACTAATCACACGAAGAAAAGAAGAATAAATCAAACCACAAAACATATAATTACCAGGGGAAAGCTTGCTTCTCAAAACCCCACTATCTTCTATTGTATATTCAGAATGGATACATGAAATAATTACATACAACTCTTCTCACAAGAGCCCTCCTGTACTCAGCTAACTTTCTCACACTATCTCAGATAAAAATGACGAATACTTAACCAATTTACTGCCTCCAGAAAACTTGCCTTGCTTGCACATTTTTTGTGGAATTCAATCCCTATTCCATAGGAATTTTGGCCTTCCTAAACTGCACAAGGATCATGGGAAATCCAATGGGTCTTTGGTTGCGTGGGCGCAACCCAATAATCCTACAACTGATAGTCAACTTCCCTTTCACCTAGATCTCAACTAGGTCTCCATTGGAACTGAAATGCATGAAAATAATAATAATAAATCCTCAGTTGCATGTGAGATCACTGATTTTGAATTAATAAATATTTAATTCACTTGATCTCTCAATAGTGTATAAAAAAATTACAACTAGCACAACTAAGTTTAACTCACGTAACTGAGTTAAACTCATCACAACCTGAATTAACTAATGCACCATTGAACTTCGAACTCTGTTAAAACTAGAATTACTCTGCATGCCTCACCAACTACCCTCAACTTGAAATTCATGAGCTAACTGAGTTTATCACACTCAGTTAACTATTACAAGTTATTTTGAGATTAGATTAAATTTTATTTTCCATCTTAATTAAGAGATAACTAAAATAGACATGCACCAAATTTATTCCACACCAGTATAGGTGCTGCTAAGACCTGTGGTCCCACACTAGTGTAGGTGCTGCTTGGACCTCCTAGTCCCACACTAGTGTGGGTGCTGGAATTTCTTGTTGAACTTCAACAAAAATACCTATTTCATAGCAAAAATTGATAAAAACCATAGTCACAACATTAAATATGATTCAAAATAATCAAATTGACTAATTAAAAGAGTTTTTACCATTCCAAAGTTACCATTTGAAAATTAGGAGCTCTATACCAGTTTTTCCCCCCAAAATTCAGTAGTTTATTGCGACAGATTATGTGGACGATTTCTCTCGCCGTTCGATCCAGGTTGGAGCTATGAACCTTCTCTTTCTTTTAGTATCACTTTCCTTGCATTTCATGGTAAATTTTTATGGTTTTGAGCCCCTTAGGGTAAATATACTACGCTCGGAGGGAAACACGCCCTTGAATGTCGAAAGCTGCATTGAAGTGCACTGAAATTGAAGGCCAGATGCACTGCAATGCTCTGTCACTTGACCTGGGGTGTGTTGGACGCAATTATCTTTCTTGTTTTTTCCCGTGTGCCCAAAATTTCCCAATTTATTTACATGAAATGGATCCTAATGGATCTTATGATTGTGTTTTAGGTATTCATCAGATCAAAATGACGATTACATGGAGGGAAAGAGAACATGAAGAACAAAATATGATTTCCCTAAACGATCAGGGTATAGTAAGATCCCTCAGAGATTGCGGGTTGTTAAAGTACTTTAGATTGTCAGGTATGAGTCAAAAAATGGAACTATTGGAGTTCCTTCTTCATTCATGGGATCTGGTACTACAATATTTTAACATTTGTGACAAAGTGGTCCTAATTTTAGTGGAGGTCATTTATTTTATCACTAGATTATCAAGGCAAGGTTCTCCCATTTCTCTTTCAGGGTCTTCTCTCAGAGGAGAGACAATGAGAGATTACATATTGCAGCACTGGCATCTAGGGACTGAACCAAGTAAGGATGGGAAAATAAACATCCGTGATGTACGTGATTTTCCTTTGACAACCATCCTTTTTACTATCGCAAAGCTTGCTAGTTCCGCTACACTACATGTGGCAAACGGATCATACATGCAATATGCACTAGAGTGTTTGGAACCAACAATATTTAACTGGGCTAAAGATGTCCTCTTTAAGATAAAATAATATTTGACCAAGGAAAAGGGAGGAAGGAAGAAGAATTTCAATATGGCTCGATCTTGATTTCCTTTTCCTTAGAGTGGATTCCATTGATGCAACCCCAACATGTTACACTAGGTATATATGGCCCTAGAGATCCACAGATGAAAATATGTGTAGAATTGATGTCTATACATGTTGGTAAAGTGACCACCGTATTCTCTACTACACTATTCACCTGGTTCAGATGAAAAATGATTTCCATCAATGATTATGCATATGCAAGCGTAGATATCCAAGGAGATCCAAACTTGATTCTACCAGATGACACTCAATGAGGTGCAATTGGTAAGAATGTTTTGACCATGTTTTTTGATTTTTTCTAAGGTATACACATGTTTTTGTATTTTGATGTTTCCCAAGACTAAACTAAAGTTTTTATGTATGCATATGTGGGTCGAGTTCGACCAATGGGTTAGCCAGAGTAGGGAGCAGATGAGCCAGCAGAGAGGGCTGTCAGGAAAGAAGTCCTTCAGGATTTAGATATGATCGAGACTCTTCCTGAGCTACAAAAACATGTGGAGGGATTGACTCTCGAGATTCTGGATTTCTGGATTGAAGAATTACCCATGAGACTGCAACGCCACACTTTTGGCATTCCTAACCGATGGTTGCGGTTATTTTGTAGGATATCTAGATCAGTAGCTTGTTATCACGAGCATCACTAGTCTACTTTGAAATTTTGCATACATTTTGAGGTCAGATGACCGATGTGTCTTGGGCACAAATTTTGTAAAAAACTATAACTATATGTCTATTTTTTTCAGTGTTTTCCTATGTTTATTGCGCAATCCTGTTCAATTATGTGATGTGAATTGAAAATGTCTTTACATGTGTTGCAAATGTCTGTTTATAATACAATTTTCTAAGGAATCAATTAATGTGTTCAAGTTTGTGGAAATTTTTTGATATTGAATGAAATCAAAATGTCTTTCCAAAAGTTGAACTCTTATAACATACAATGCAGTGTTGGGTTTCGAACAATATAAACTCTAGTAAGTTACAATACAATAGTTGTGATTCTAACCTAATGATGATGCAGTAAATACCAAATTAAATGGAATTAGAGAGAAGTTCGATCAATGCACTATACTCAACGATATTATTTGTATATCGACCGATACAAATCCCTTGAAAACTCACTAACTCGTCACTCAGAGAAAAAATGGCCCATGCTGTAGAGGATAGATTTTGCGTACTATGAGTAGCACCATCAGCGTACCCAATGAATGGTTCCAAAGATTCATACATCTGCGATGAAATGTAAAGCGGATTACTAACTTCAAGAAAACTCTAGAAAAACAAACTAAGACAGTAAATTCAAATCAAAAGCATATATAAAATATAATACAAAATTTTACTATGTTTCTGTTTAAGCATAGTAACATTTCAGATACAACCCATTTCGGGGCTGCGCCAATGGAATTCCATCACAATCTTCCAACTCGTAGGCACCCTTATCAAGAACTCTTTTGAAAATATAGGGGCCATGCCATAATGTCTCAAATTTTCTTGTACGTATTACATCATCTTCTTGAACAATAAGTAAGACCAAGTCACCCTCCAAGAAGATGTGAGGCTGGACTTGTTGGTTGTATTGCGCCTTAATTCGTCTCTTATATGCTTCATTGGCTAATGCGGCTTCATGATGCATTTCATCAAGATGGATGATATTAAAAAGACGCGCTTCTTCAATAGAGGTGTTAGGTAAAAAGTCAACGACGAGTTTTAATGACGGTATTTCACATTAGAGAGGCAAGATTGCTTCTAGACCATACACCAATTGAAAGGGGATAAATCCAGTTGCGTTTCACACCGAGGTTCGGTATGCCCACAAAGACGAGTACAAGATCAAATTCCAATTTCATTTATGAACTCCTATCATTAATTGAAGCATTTGTTTAAGAATCATGTTAATAGCCTCAACTTCTCCATTGGATTGTGGATAATAAGGAGTAGAACTATCATGGAACAATCGTAATTTGGAATTCAACTCATTCATCATGTGATTGTGAAAATGATTACCATGATCTGTGACTATAGCTTGTGGAACACCAAACCATGAGATGACATGATTGAAAAGGAATAATGTAGCTATTTCGCCTATGTTATTGAATGTAGGCGACGCTTCAACCCACTTGGAAAATTAGTCTACTGCGACAATAATATAACCATTCCCCCCGAATGAATGAGGGTTGCAGGTCATGAAGTCAATGCCCCATTTTTCAAATGGTTCCATAGTGATAACATGATGCATCAGCGCTAGCAGTTTGTGGATTTTACGATCAAATATTCGTTATGCATGACAACGTTTGACCGTGAGGATGCAGTCGAGGAATATGGTAGGAAAAAAGTAATCGATGCAGAGTATCTTCTATGCCATAGCATATCCAGACAAGTTTCCACCACAAGACCCATCATGACAATCATTTAAAACCTTCTCAGCCTCCTCATAGGTGAGGCACCTCCTTGAAATCATATCGAAACCACGACGATAAAGTGTACCGATGATCAGATAATATTTTTCTTGGTATCAAATACATCACTATTGAGAGCGAGAGGTATCGGGCCAAAAATTCTTGGTAACCTGTTGACCAAAAACCTGGGTAAGCTACTTGTTGTTGGAATGAGGTATTCTGTTGACCAAAAACTGGGTAAGCTACTTTTTGTTGGAATGGTTGTTGTGGCATTTGTGCTTGTGGCTACCAAGGTATCTGTCCACTAATATTATAAACCAAACTAGAATAGCTTGGACCTAGTTGTGAATAGGTAAGACTTGATTTTCGCTGTGACATCCCATAAAGATAAATATTGGTAACTAGGTGGGACAAAAAAATTTCTATATTTTTCTTGAAGTTAGTAATCCACTTTACATTTCATCGCAGATGTATGAATCTTTGGAACCATTCGTTGGGTATGCTGATGGTGCTAGTCATAGTATGAAAAATCTATCCTCTACAACATGGGCCATTTTTTGCTCTGAGTGGCGAGTTAGTGAGTTTTCAAGGGATTTGTATTGGTCAATCTACAAACAATATCGCCAAGCACTTGTCTTTTCTAGCTTGTAAAAGTAAATGAAACGACATCTACTCAGTATAAGTTTAACCCTTTTCCGGACCAATATATATTATTTACGAAAAAGGAAAACTTAGTTGAACATGGCTAAGAGGTTTTTTCAGGTATCATTTTACACTTTTTTGGACCTGAGCGAAAAATTTACAAAAAATGACTCATGGAGTTTTCTTTTCTCCTCTTTTTCAAACTCTCTAAATATGAAAAAGGATAGCCCGTGTTATTGAATGTAGGCATCACTTTGGCCCACATGGTAAAGTAGTATACTGCAAAAATAATATAACCATGCCCCCCGAATGAACAAGGGTTGCAGGTCATGAAGTAAATGCCCCATTTTGCAAATGGTCCCCATCGAATTCGCATTAGGGGAATTTTGAGGTCTAAAATGGGCCTCCTAAGAAAAATGTACAACAAAAATAAAATTTATGAGAACTAATAGGATTCAAGATGATGATGTCAACCATGGGGGATGATTCACCATTTTTGGAATAAAAAAGTAAAAAAATTAAAAAATAATAAAATAATAAAACTATTTTTTCAACTGGTATTTTCAACTTATCTCCCTAAGGGTTTACTCAAATGTTGAGCGAGAGTACTCATTGGATGCAAAATTTAATTCCTCATCCAAGGAGTACCCATGTTGCATACTTTTGATGGACCCTGCTACACGAAAAATAAGAAATACATGAAAAAACATGATTGCAATCACATTTTTCATTTATTTTTCATTTTCCGTCTAGAATATTCCATAAAACGTATGCAATATGGGTACTCCTTGGATGGGAAATCAAATTTTTCATCCAATGAGTATTCCTGCTCAAAATTTTAGTAAAACCTTAGGGAGATAAGTTCAAAATACGAGTTGAAAAACCAATTTTTTTCTTTTTTTCCCTCTAAAATTTGATGATTTAGTCAAATCTTACTTTATTATTTCCACTATTATTTTATAATTTCCTTAGGAGGCCCATTTTAGACCTCAAAATTCCCATAATTCCAATTTGTTATACGAAATTGTGATCTACAGATAAATCAAATTCCCTAAGTGTGGTGTTTATCACTTAGAACAACAGAGGCCCAAAATAACTATTATTTTTTCTAAAACAAGCAGATATACAAAATGGTAAAGGAGCCTACTCGTGATTCTTTCGCTTCTCCTTCTCCTTCTGTCGTTGTTTCCGTCTCTCTTAATCCAAGTCAAGTCACTAGATTGATTCCTAAAAACACAAACAGAGAACAGAAAACAACATACAATATACAGATATCTACTTATCTTACTCAAATCAAATCGATTAGATCTGAAATACATACATTATTCAAGAATAAATTTCCCAAGAAATAGAGACGTATGTATGGAAAAAGAACATAACACTTTATGGTAGTAGGTCTCTCTTGAACATGACACTTTCACTCCATCATTGTGACTTTTGGGTTCGGTAATATTCTTGATGGTTCATTCATACCTATGGTTCATCATACCTTCACTTCGGTTTTGGGTCAATGTTGCCAAATCATCTTAGTGTCACCGATATGTTCAAGAGAATTCATCCAATAAAATCCTCATCCTTTTGCAATACTCATAAACCTTCATTTTCATGAGGTTCATCCCTGAACATTGGTATATCAAGTCACCTTTTTTCTCTGAAATCAATAATTCCCGTTTCGCGATAAAGTTGCTTCCTGTTGACATCAACTCATCATCCAAGAATTTTACTTAGAAAAATCTTCCAGTATCCCGAGGCTTGTTACATCATCGACATGTTTCTCACTTCCGAACCTTTGACCGAAATATTTTGTTTGGCTTTCGACATCAGATCATCTATTCATGCCTTGCAAACTATACTGTAGTACTTTGAGAGCCATTAACATCAATGGTGGTTCTCTCGTGTTTGTTAACAACTCACATCATTAGCTGGTAATGAAACAATGTATTACCATGTTTGAATTAAAATCATATATTCGCATGGTTGGAATTTTACCTAAAGGATTGAGTGAATGAGATAAGAAGACCCCAGATCCAGTTTCATCCATCCGGGCTACGATTTCAGGATTATTGTACACATCATCTGTACGATGGCTTTACATACATATCATCATCCAAACATGGGCCTATATATTTAGGCATGTATACATTGGGAAACATTCCAATATAGATGAATTTATCAATTATGTACATGTTATTAGATAGTTTATATGTTGAGCATGGGAATGCCTCCCTCAGCAATTCATGATCAAAATGAAAATATCATGATGTAACGTATTGTAAGATTGATGCAGTTCACCATCCACTTCAGCTCCGGATCATCACATCATAAAGAATCTCATCCAAATAATATTATTATTTTGAATTCATGCTTTAGGGGGAAACTGTTATAGGTCAATTTTGGCATCATCCCCCAAGACCTGGTCAAACTAGACATCATCCCCAGGATCGATGAAATAGGGTCTATCATTCCCTTATATTTCAGTTTCTATATGCCCTAAGTGAAGAGAATTTCATTCATGGATTCTATTATGAGATTTCCAAGGTTTGAAGTATATGTTATATGACCCACTGACTCACCAACTCTCATCTGTAAGGGACTAAATGTGTTGTAGTGCCAATTCCTCCATGCAAGGGTGAAATGTAGTGCACTTCCTGACACTCAAGGCTGCATTGGTCACCTTGGAGCGGAATTATCATTGTTCCGGGAATCTCCACATGGCCAGTGCCTTCTAGAAGAGTCCATATGTGTCAAAATTCAAATCCAAGTGTCCATCTAGCACCTCTAAACTTGGAAACATATCTTGCCTATTATTAGAAAGTCATTCATTGGGAAACTACCATCCGTTTCCCTATAAATTGAGCACTCATCCTACTGCTAGGGAGGAGTAATTTTGTGCAAAGTTATCATGTTGGATTATCATTTGATAAGAGAGTGAAAGTACTGATATGTTGTTGGGATAATGCTGGATGTGATGAGGCTAGAATGAAGTAGGAGTAGGTTGACGAAAAATCGATCCATATTGGTTGTAATCTTCTCCTGCTACTCTTTAATAAATATTGTTGTTCATTTTCCCATACATATGTCTCTATTTCTTGTGCAATGTATTCTTGAATGATGTATGTATTTCAGATATAATCGGTTTTATTTGAGAAAGACAAGTAGATATTTGTCTATTGTATGTTGTTTATTTTTCTCTATTTGTGTTTGCAGGAATTGATCTAGCGACTTGAGTTGGATTGAGAGCGACGAAAACAACGAAAAAAGGAAAAGGAGAAGGGAAAGAATCACAAGCAAGCTCCTTTCCCATTCTGTAGATCTGCTTGTTTTATATAAAATAATGGTTATTATTTCCTTTGCTCTTCTAAGTGATAAAAACCACACTTAGGGAATTTAATTTATCCATAGATCACAATTCCATATAACATCGCTTTGGCCCACTTGGTAAAGTAGTCTATTGTGAAAATAATATAGCCATGCCCCTTGAACAAGTGAGGGTTGTAGGTCATGAAGTCAATGCCCCATTTTGAAAATGGTCCCATAGTGATAACATGATGCATCAACGATGGCAGTTTGTGGATTTTATGATCAAATATCTGGCATGCGTGACAACTTTTGACCGCGAGGATGCAGTTGCAAAATATGGTAGGCCAAAATTATCCGGCACAGAGAATCTTCTGCACGGTAGCATATCCAGAAAAGTGTCCACCATAAGCCCCATCATGACAATCATTTAAAACCTTCTCGGCCTCCTCATGAGTGAGGCACCTCCTTAAAATCGTATTGACACCATGATGATAAAGTGTATCACCGACGATCAGATAATATTTTACTTTGTATCGAATACATCAATATTGAGAGTGAGAGGTATCGTGCCAAAAAGTATGGGTTTGGAGATAAATGATAAAATCCCCATACCAAGGATCAGATGATCCGATCAGAAACAGAGACTCATCAGGAATTGATGGTTCCAATGTAGTAGCAGTACTATCAGAGGAAAGGTCACAGAGAATATTAGCCAAAACTAAAGACTTCTTTGACTTGGATTTGATGAATTCCAAATTAAATTCCTACAAAATGATGATCCATTTTGAATATTTTCTCCCCGGAAATTGACGTGATAGAATGTAAGTCATGGGGTTGCAATCTGAAATGACGATGGTCTTCCGGAAAAGGATATAATGGCGAAATATTTGGACAACTTGAATGATTTCCAAGGAGATATTTTAGACGTATGAATAGTTTACTTCCATATCATTGAGATTATGACTCAAATAATATATCGGATTTTCTATCCCATCTTCATCTTGGACCAATACCATAGAAATGGTTGTATTTGCCATGGCGATATATAAGAAATAATCACTCTGATAATTCAGGGGATACATTAACAACGCATGGACAAGTGTATCCTTGAAAACATCAAAATAAGCTTGCGTAACCTTATCCCAATGGATTGGAATCCCATTTTTCAAGAGACGAATAAATCCTTTAGCCATTTGGGCATAGTTGGGTATGAACCTCCTTAGGAAGTTGGCCTTTCCTTGAAGTTTCTGTAACTGAAGTAAATTTGATGGTGCAGGGAAAATCAAGAATGGCCTTAACTTCAGTGGGTCAATTTGAATTCATTATTTTGAGATGACGAATCGTAGCAAATGACTAGAACCAACACAAAACACACATTTTTGTGGACTGAGGTGAATTTTGTAGTGTCGAAAACATAAAAATATAGCTCTAAAATGCATTGGGTGATAAGTCCGGTTTCGTGAATGTGAAAGTAAATCATCTAGATAGGGTTGAACAATGTGCTTGATGTCATTTAAAGCATAATTCATTTCTCTTTGAAATGTTGCCCCATCGTTCTTTAAACCAAATGGGAGTTTATGATAAGCGAATGTGCCCCAGGGACATATGAATGCTATATTATATTGGTCCTTTGCGAGGAAATTGATTTGATTGTAGCCAGAAAATCCATCCATGAACGAAAAAAATTCACATCCAGCATAGTCGTCAATAATCTAGTCGATAAAGCGATTATAATAGTTGTCTTTGGGACAAGAAAGATTGAAATCCTGATAATCGACGCACACTCTAATTTTTCCTTGTTTATTCATGACAAGAACAATGTTGGAAACCCAATCAGTAAGCGGAAAAATGTAAATGAAACCAACACACAAAAGTTTTTCAACTTCTGCTTTAATGGCAGCATCCTTCTTCAGATGTACATGACGAAGGCATTGACGTACCGGTCTGACATCAGGGTACATTTTAATGGTGTTTTCAATGATACTAGTATCTATGCCTATCATTTCCTCGTAAGACCAAGAAAATATATCTCAGAATTCAAGACATAGAGAGCGAAAAGTTTCAAGTTCTGATGAAGAACAAGACACACCGACATGAATATTTTCTACAACGCCATCTTTGGTCAAAATATCGATAGAAATGGTTTCTTAAATAATGGATAATTTTCTCTCTGATTGGATTGCACTAATGGCAAAATAATTTGAAAAGAAAGTTTTGATCGATGGGCGATATAGTTCAATAAGATTATCTTCTTCGTAATCCTAAAGATGGGAACGATGATGATGATATTCCCATGGTTCTCCTTCTGGAATCATGGATTACACAATGCTCTCATCAGTTAATAAAGTGGATGAAAAATGATCAGATGGAGTACAAAAATCTAATGAATGATTGCCCCAAACAATCGGCGACGATGATTTCAGATTCATCGCCCAAGCCATGTAGATTGATTTCTATGCCAGCTCAATTGGGATGGGCGGAAGAAATTCATACAACGTAAAAACTTCAAAATCATCTGTAATCTTACTCAAGCGAGATGGAGTGGAAGATATCATGTAGAAGGTCTTTATGCTGGCAATTTCTGCCAATTTCGCATGTGACGGTAATGCAAAGATTCCCATTAGGGAAGAATCATTTAAGAGTCCTACACCAATGTTTTGAAGTTCTATATGGGGTGCATGAACAAATGGAACGCTTCCAGTTACCTGGTAACTGGAGGAAAAGAAGTATCAGTGATTGATGACTGTAATAACACCTTTATGAGGAAAGGAGATCATTCTAAAATAAGTAGAAACGATTGCAGTCATAGCGTAAACCCATGGCATTCTGAGTAAAATGTTGTAGTCAAGGGGCCCGTCAACGACCTCAAATTCAACAATTACAATCCCCCCCCCCTAGATCGACATGCAGGTTATTGATGATAGCGCAAGGCTTATATGTACATTCATAAAAGCTTTTAACATAATAGGTGATTGAGATAGGTGCATCGAGCCAAGTGACTTCCAGCAGTTTAGAGACATAATTCACGTAGATTCTCCCTCATAAATAATAGTACGATGAACGAGGTGATTGAGAACATTTACTTGGATGGATAATTGCAATTATGATGGTAATTGGGGCACATATCCCGTATGATTATAGACTACAAGATTGGAATATGTCAGAACAATTCCACCAATTGTCGACAACAAAGCCTATTTCTGGGAGGGAAATTTTTTAAGTACCTCAAGCATCAACATAGTTGAAGGGGATTGAGCCAAATCTTCAACTATATTATAATTTTGAGCAGGTCGGGCTCAAGGATTGAATGTCGATTTATGGACAATTCCCTTCGGTGGCTTTATTGTTAACTCAGAAATACTGGTTGGCGAAATAGATTCCGTGGACGGATTCATGGTTGAGGTAGTAGGTTGATCGGTATCTTGAATACCGTAATATTTATTACGCGTTGACACCAAAACATTCATTTTTGGCTTCGTGACAGATGGCATAAGCACTTTGGAACTAGAAGCTGGATCTGTAGCAACCATATTTGTGTCTAGATTCAGAAATGGATCTGTCAACAAAAAAAATGCAGATGAGGTCTTAAGAAATTTTGAGACTTCAGTGCGGTGAGGAAAATCTCTAACAAAGTGCTTCTCATTACATATTATGCAAGGGTAATGAGGTTTTCGATTATTTCTAGTTTTTTGATCAGATGATCGTTCCTGCGGGGTTGAATTTTGATTTTTCTTGGCTTTCCCCTTTTTCTTACTTCAGGGTTTCTTTTCAGATGACACAGCATGAATTTCAGAGTCCGATCATACCATCACCAACATGAGAGTCATTAGATGGAGGAGGAACAAGAAAATTAAATCTCAGCGCATTGGAATTTTCTCATAGAGCATTCCAGACTGAGTATAAATCAAATATAAGTATTGGGAATGAGCGATGAAATTCTCTTCAGTGACGATTCCTCCCTTAGCCACATCCATGGTAATAGATGATAGCAAGGACTTAATTAACCACTTAGCAAGCAGCTAATTAGGAACAAATGTTTTGACCTTTCTATGACAACGACGCTACTCATGAATATGATCACAAATGTGAGTAGAATTAGTCTGTTTGAAATTGGTCAGCAGTTTCATTCCAGTTTCATATCGTATGGGTAATAGGAAGTGGGCAAGAAAGGTAGTATCTAAGGTAGTGAAATTAGCAAATGGAGCTCGTGGTAACTCAATTTACCACTTCATCAGTGAGCATACACTAGAAAAGACGTAGTCAAATGGAGTCATAATTTAAGGATTTGAATGAACACAAAAAATGATAAGTCATAACATGGGTCGACGGGTCTTCTTCAGGGTTTCCATTGAACTTAGGAATATCTGAGGGTAGTTTATGTGGTATTACTGGCCACCAAGGAGCATAGCTGATTGGATCATTGGTAAGCTGGTTTAAATCAGGTAATTCTAAAGTTGCAACAAAGGGAAACTGCCGATTTAAGTCAGGTTGAGCATAGCTAGGGTATGATGGAATTGCTTGGGCAACAAGCCTTTAAGCACAAGCATAAGGAATTTGTTACTGGTAACCTAGATAGGGGTTTTTTGATAAGTAAATTCTTGAGGATTCTGTTTACCAAAACCTGGGTAGCTACTTGTTGTTGGGATGATTGTTGTGACATTTGCACTTGTGGCTGCCAAGGTGTCTTTCCACCAAAATTATATCCCAAACTGGAATATATTGGACTTGGTTGTGAATAGGTAAGACCCAGTTGTGGCTGTGACATCCCATAATATGGTAATCTAGCTTGTGAATAAATAATTATAGATACAGGTGGTTGTTGTAAACTAGCCGAAGGAGATGAAGTCCATGGGCCCAATACTTAAGGGTATTGGTTTGAAGGACCCGCCTGAGATGGTTGAGGTATAACACTCCGAGCCTGTAACAGGGGTAATGATGTATTAAAAAGTGGAGTAGATGTGGGTGCAACAGGTTGAACCGATTGATACGAATGCACAAATGTTTTTGGTTGAATGAGAAGAATAGTTTGCCATTGACAAACAATCATACCAACATTTGGGTGACCATATAATGACGGAGTACTATCAAAATGGGTAACCATAGGTTGCCCCCCAACATAAGGAGTATAATAATATGGAATATATTGTTCTCCAAATGCTGAGAGTCCAATTGCGATTGCACTGGATGGAATATACCTAGGTGGACCAGCTTGATATTGCACTAAAGATGTATATAAAGGATCAATCCATTCAGTACTCATTAGAGATGTACCAGATAGAATACCAAATGATGCCATGGGTGAAGTCCATGGGTTTGAAGATGCACCAGAGAAGGTTCCAGATAAATATTAGTATCTAAGTGGGATGGAAGGACCACAATATAGATGTGACGGGTGATGTGGTGAACATCTATAGGGTAGCAACAATAGATGTTGTCACAACTGTAACAGATGGTACAACCAGAGATATAGACTCAACCATGGTCATACAACCCAATGTATACCATATAGGATCTATGGGAACTTGAATTGACATAGGATCAAAGAAATCAGTGTGAGGTGATTGAGGAAAATACTTGTAAAGATAAAGCTCCCCCCCAAAATGAGTTGGAGTTGAAGGTGTTTCATATTGTGGTATTTCTTCAACCAAAATCAAACCAGGTGGAAGAACTTTGCTGTCAAGCTCGAGATATATTTTAGGTGGTTGACTGCGCGATATGGGAGACTCAATGGCTATGATCGACTATTGAGTGGCTGATAAAGGAACAAATTCTGGTTGCTCGAATTTGGGATCTAAATGTTCTAGTAAAAGAACAATGGGATCCAGATCAACTTTCGGTTGAACAACGTTGGGTTCGGAAGGTATGGTCTCACTGATTGGATGGATTGTGACTATAGGTAGCTGTGAGGACTATGTCTCGACAACAATGGATGAACCATGATTTGTAGAAACAACTTGAGACGACTCTGGTATATGTGAGGGTGATGGCGCACCAGAGGTACTGATAGTACTGGTTTCGGTAGAATGATGTCGCCTTCGGCGACTAGAAATGGCTTCCAGTGGTAAAGGTGGTTTAAGTTCTATTCTACATGAACAATGGGGAAGGGATGTTTATTCTTCCACGATGAATGATTGATTTTATGACAAAAACAAATAAACAAAATAAAAGGGTAATTCTAGGCAAAAGTTTTACCAAGTAATTGTGAACTGCAGAATACCTCCTGGCAAACCAAGAAGTACGGGCAGGCAATATCCCCAAATCCTATGTTCGGTGTATCACAAATTACAAGGTGGCTAACTCAGTTACCTATTGATGGATAGAAACCTAAAGTTGTCCTCCCAAATATAACTGAAGGTACGTGGAGCCCCAAGTCCATATTAGCGTTGTCTAATGAGAAATCGCACAGCGAGAGCACCCCGTTATACTTTTCGTACTAGAACACTGCTCTATATACGCGAAGGTACATGGATGAGCTTCGATATAATTACATACGTGGAGTGAGGTATCGCACTTGGAATGTATCACAGCCAAGTTAGCGACAACTGCTATGTTTAACGACGCTAGAACACGTCTCTAACCTAGACCTTATAAATGTTATCGTTAATGTTCCAATGCTTTCTTAGGTTGATTGATGTAGATTTTATGTTGATCTTGTTTAAAAGTTTTTCTTTTAGGTTCACCATGTGGTGTAATGGAAATTCCTAAAAATTCAAACTAAATGATAAAAGAACTTTTCAATTTAGCTTTTTCAATGAAAATCCTAGCTACTAAGGGGAAAGAGAAATCACTTTTTGAGCAAACAACAAAGAGCACAAACTAAATGAAAATTTCCTAACTTGTTCCTATGAAACACACACAATTCACTATATGCACATGCATGTTTTTCATTTCAGCTCCCTTTAATTTGAATGAAAGAAAGGAAACTATATGCATAAATCAATCAAACAAGTCTTTTCTTATGAGAAACGAGGAATGAAACACAAATTTATCTTAGAAAAATGAAGAATGGAACTACAATTTTCCTACAGGAAACGAAGAATGAAATAATTTGAATTTGATTTTCTAATGATAAATAAAAACACTAATGAAACATTGAAAAACTTAATTTTCAAAGGAGGAAGAACAAGAAAGTTTACTGGTCTCTAAGAGGTATTAGACATTTGAGAATACATCAAACGAGTGGATAAAACTGAAATAAATGACAAATTTTGATGGAATTTTGTTGGCTAAGGGGGCAACGCAGTATCTAAGGGGAGGCAATGCATTGCAGAACACCCCTGAGTGGGAGACAATGCACTGCAGTGCACTATGTCTTAAACAACAGTTCGTTGGGCGTAGCTAAGATTGAAAATCAAGTAGCTATACACACTTCTAATGAAATTTGTTCATTCAAATCACTGAAAACAAAAAGTGGATGCTACTGATGAGGAAAAAAAGAGGCAAAAACATGAGGAATGATAGGATACTCCCCAGCGGAGTCACCAATTTGTTATACAGAATTTTGATCTAGGGATAAATCAAATTCCCTAAGTGTGGTGTTTATCACTTAGAACAACAGAGGAAAGAATAACTATTATTTTCTCTAAAACAAGCAGATATACAGAATGGGAAAGGATCCTACTTGTGATTCTTTTGCTTCTCCTTCTCCTTTTGTCGTTGTTTCCGCTGCTCTCAATCCAACTCAAGTCGCTAGATTTATTCTTGCAAACACAAACAGAGAACAACAAAAAACATACAATATAAAAATATGTACTTATCTTACTCAAATCAAACCGATTAGATTTTAAATACATACATCATTCAATAATACGCTGCAAAAGAAATAGAGACATATGTATGGGAAAATGAACAACAATCTTTATTAAAGAGTAGGAGGAGAATATTACAACCAATATGGATCGATTTGTCGTCCACCTGCTCCAACTTCATTCCATCCCCATCACATCCAGCGTTATCCCAGAAGCATATCAGTACTTTCACTCTCTTATCAAATGAGAATCAAACATCATAACTTTGCACAAAATTCTTCCTCCCTAGCACTAGGATGAGTGCTCAATTTATAGGGAAACTAATGGTAGTTTATCAATTAATGACTTTCTAATAATATGAAAAACATGTTTCCAAGTTCAGAGGTGTTATATGGACACTTGGATTCAAATTTTGACACATATGAACTCTTCTAGAAGGCACTGGCCATGTGGAGATTCTCAGAACAATGCTAATTTTGCTCCGAGGTGACCAACACACCCTTGAGTGTTGGGAAGTGCACTGCAGTGCACCCTTGCATGGAGGATTTGGCACTGCAATGAAGTTATTCCCTTGTAGATGAGCATTGGTGAGTCAGTGGGTCATATAACATATACTTCAAACCTTGGAAATCTCACAATAGAAGCCATGAATGAAATGTTCTTCACTTAAGGAATATAGCAACTGAAATATAAGGGAATGATAGGCCCTATTTCATTGGTCCTGGGGATGATGTCCATTTTGACCAGCTCTTGGGGGATGATTCCCAAATTGACCTATAACACTCCTCATCTAGTTTCTATAATGAAAACTTGAATTTGTCTCCCTGAGAATATAAAAAAAGATAAACTAACACAGAGGAATATTTGAATACCTCTTCATTTGGGAATTTAATAAACTTCTCATGAATGGAATCTGCAATGAATTGACTAAAATTGAATATGACGGAGGATTTGGAATCCTTGGAGAAAATGGACATGAATCCTATGATGGATTCATCTACCCATTAGTCTGAGTAATAACCAAGAAGGTAAGAGATATATGTGATGATTTGTTTGGCTCTTTTAGAGAAAATAGATTATGGAAATGGAGGATTCTTCTTGGGTAATGGGGTATTTTCAGTCATAAACAACTCAAGGATTTTAGCAATTTTTTCAAAATCCAATTTCTGATATATATCAATTAGTGCTTCTTGAGAAAAAGGAGTGGCATTCTCTGTGATAGGAGCTTGCATCATTTGTTCTATGGTATGGGCAGTTATGGTTACTAAAATCTCTCTTATAGGAGCGATAATAGCTCTTTGGTTGGGTACATACCAGGATTGGAATTTTATTACAAATTTCGAGGAAATTTGGGTGTGAGGAGAGATATAATGAGGCAAGTTTGAATCCCACAACCCAATATCATTAGATTTATCAAGAAAATTATCTTCTAACCAACAATACATTTCAAACAGTTCAAGCTCATAGAGGGTTTCATGAATCTTATGATCTCTCTATGCTAATGGTATATGATGGAAGTCAATTTGACGATGAAGTAGTAGGCTTACTGGTTCTTGCGATCCTTTTTTATTTGGAGGCATGACTGGCTCTGTTTGAATGGCGGAGGTGAATTTTCTGATGGAAAAACAGAGGCTGAGACTGAGAGAAGGTTTTGTAAATTGGAAAAAATGTCGACATCTGCAAATAATGCTTTAAAAAATGGTCATATTGTTGTTCTGGAGTTCTGGCGATCTCTGTGAATTTGTAATTATCATGTATAGAGTAGAGTGAATAAAAAAATGAAGGTTTAAACAAGTTATTTAGGATGATTTTATAAACATTCTGGCTTAATTCTCGTTGAAAGAGGTGTGGGTATAACCGCTAGAATTGAATTTAATTTACTAATGGTTATATGAGCGCGAGAATTCATTTGATTGGACAGTGGCACAGTCCATGTGGCATGACATAAATGGTGGGCAAAGAAGTTGGTTTTTATCTGGTGAATAAGCGGATTTTCAGAGGGGTCCATTGGCGGTAAATGGTTTTATGAGAGGGGGGTGCGAAATCACGCGGGGTTTCCATGTAGTAGTGGGGTCGGATTATAAAACCACCCATTTTGGACCCCCATGACATTAAGTTTCAGATTATGAGGGGGGGCCGAAATCGTGTGTTGGTCGTTGGATTAGATCATAGTGCGGTGGATGAATGGTGAGATTGGCTGTAGTTAATATACAACGGTGGTTAATGAATGGTGGGGTAGGAGGGATAATAAATGCGATATGATTTGGATAAGTGATGGGGTAGTGATATGTAACGTGTCAGATGGGTAATGGAGGATGAAGCATAGGATGAATCCTATGGTCATGCGAATGATATTTCAGATTTTTGAACAATAAACAGTTATAAAGCATGCATTCTGAAATAACTTTCTCGACAATGTGTTTCCTTTCTTTATGAATACAACAACATATTATGATATTTCTATGACATGCAAAGTTTTATTTGAACTGTAAAAAAAAAGCTTTCTCCTTTAACCAGACTTTGTGAATAGAACGAAAGAAAAACTGCTTTATTTGATAATGGAAATATAAAGATTTTACATAGGCAGTTAAAAACCTAGAATTGACCTATATGAGATGAAGAAAATGACTTTAGACCTCCAAATGGTGATGAAATGATGTGAAGGAGAAACATACCAAGATAAGACTTCTTCAATGACCAAAATTATTGTGAAAACTAATTGAATTTTTTTTTTTTTTTTTTTACTAATGAACTGATGAAAAACTCTCAAAAGAGCTATTTTTGATCACTGATAAACTGAATATAATAATACCATTTAGTTGTGATACCTGTAAGTGTACTTTGGAAAAGGCGTAATTGAATCAAATCATAAATAAGGGATTTCTAAGAACACCACAAATGATAATTATTTGCATGCGTAGAAGAGTATTCTCCAAGATTACCATTGAATTTGGGAATTTCAGAGGGTAATTTGATAGGAATTATTGGCTACCAAGGAGAATAAGAAAATGAGTCATTCGTGAGCCAAGTCAAATATGGCAGTTCAAGAGTAGCTACAAATGCAAAATTCTTGTTAAAATATGAAGGAGGATAACCTGGATAAGATGGGATAGCCTGAGCGATAGGTACTTGTGTCCCATGATAATGAGGATTCTGATAAAGAGGGACTTGGGTACCAGAATAAGGAGGATTCTGATAACCAGTATATAAATATCCCTGTTCTCTAGTGCCAGGATAACCTTGCAAGTGCTAGAATGGATGAGTTTGTATTTGATGACCTAAAAAAGGTGTTTTAGGAATACTTTGAAAGGTAAAAAATGTTGTCCTATGGGATTGTGCATCATACCCACATAAGGTGAGGTAGGTGGGGGTTGGGCCATACCATACAAAGTTTGTTCTACAAAAAATTGAGGGATACCTTGTCCAAGTTATTGAGACTGTAAGTTACCTTGTAAAAGTCGAGTAAACATGATCTGGGAGGTACCACATACCATTGGAATAGATTGAGTAGGCTATACATGCTGGCTTACATTGATTTGAACTTGTAAAGGTAAATATTGATGAGTAGGAACTTAGAATGCAAATGGTATAGGTTGAGAATGTACAAATGTACCCATAACTGAACTAGTTTGGAGGAGGAAAGTACATTGCCAAATATTAATAGTCAAATGAGGATAAGGAAAATTTAATGAAGGATGAGAACTAACTTGAGGCATACCAATGACTGGTTTCCCCCCTTCCAAAGGAGGAGGGGATGATGGAGGAAAATTCCCACTAGATGGAGGGTACCCAATGTAAGGAGAATTGGGATGTTGAGGGTGTCCACTAATGTAAGGAACAACCTAATGTCCAAATATAGGTGTAGGTGGAGGAGAAGGAGTAAAATGTTTAATGCTCATTAAAGAATTTCTATATGGAATTCAATAAATATATGTCAAGGGAGAAGTCCAAGGACTAGATGTTGCATCAGAGAAGGTACTAGAAAATGACTGATAACCGGGAGAGACAGATGGGCCACCATAGATATGAGTCTTTGGTGATATCGCAAACATGGATGAGGAAGAAACATTTGATGTCTCAACCATAGTGGAGATAGGTTGCGAAACTATAGCGGATACAATCATGGCTAATGATCACAAACTATGATTGCCACAACTCACGGGTGAATTGAAAAAAAAGAATCTGATAAATGAGCTTATAATGGAGTTTGAAGAGAAGGAAAAGCAATATCCTGATAAATATGTAAACCTCTCAAATGAACAAGAGAGGAGGGAAGAGGTTCTTCCTATGGGATCTATTCAATACTCACAAGATCGTATGGAAGAGGCTCACAGTCGAGTCCAATATATAAGGCCTGCAGTTGTGTACGAGACAAAGGACGAGAAGAGGAAGCAACATGTGAAGATGAATGAGGTACCTCAGGTTGAATAAACTTAGCTAATAAGGTATTAGACTTAATTAAGTTCGGTAGAATGACCTCAGGCAAAAAATATTAAGGTACTTCTGTTTCGATTTTTTTAGTCACCGAAAAGAGTAGATGTAATCTTAGGCTCAAAACTCAGGGGGACATATGATTCTTGCGGATAAATTTCAGGAGGAGGACTAGAAGTAGTTCCCAAATTTATTGATTCTATAGTATGCATCTTCTTATGGTTTTGATTACATCCAGGAGTTGCCTCTGGCGGAAGAGGATGCTTATTTAATGTGAACGACGAGGAAAGGGTATTTTTTCTTCCAGGTTATATTAATAAATTTTAATAATTAACACAAAAGAAATAAAAAAGGGGTAAAACTAGGCATAACGGTTTACCAAGAAACCATGAACTGCAATATACACCTTGGTGAACCAAGGAATTAATGTAAATGCAGTAAATATCCCCGAATGTTGTGTTCGGTGCATCACTATATACAAGGCGACCGACTCGGTTATCTATGGCGAGGATAACAACCTATAGGGGACTCCCAAAATATACTTGATGGTACGTGGGAGTACATTTTGTAGTAGTGTTGTCCAATGCGTAACCATTCGATGAGAGAATTCCCATATACTTTTCATGCGTGGAGCACCATCCAATATACCCGAAGGTATGCAGAGCATGATCCTATGCACTTACATACGTGGAACGAGATATCACCCCTGAGATGTAACATTGGAAAACAAAAACAAATCATATGTTTAATTACGTCGAAACAAGTCTCTACCCTATACCTCTAAATGTTTTCGTTAATGTTACAAATTCTCCTTAGGTTGATTCAGTAAATTTTAATGTTTATCTTCAATTAAGCTTCAATTTTATGGCTCACCACGAGTTTCACCTGAATTCCAAAATATGAAAAATAGCATGAAGAAATGAAATCTTTGAATTTCAATGAAAATATAGCTAAGGAAGTGAAGATACAAAGAGTATGCAACATAAAAAATGAAGAAAAAAATATGAAAGGTGTAATTCCATTTTCGATGCAACTATTCCAATTTTGATTCCCACACAAAACCCTATATGCCAATTCAGAGATTTTTATTTTCAATTCCTCTTAATTCTCAAATATGATGAAAACTAAAATGCATGTATAATCAATGATTCAATCAAATTTTTTTATAACGGTGACTAAACCACCATTTCATTCAAGCACTTAATGATCAAACAAAATCAGTTTGCAATGACCTAATGATAAGAATGTAATATCCCAAAATGGGAACTGTCAGCAAGGCATGACTGGAAAACACATTTTCTAGGAATGGCTGCTACAAGATTTGAAACTAGCACTTGGATCCCTTATATCTGAGTATCTATGTCCTAAATCCAAGAGGGTATCAAAAATAGATCCTTCTAGGTGGGGAAAATAGGCCTCCCACACCTATTATGGCTTGATAATTGCCCAATGAGGGACTGCAGCAATATATAAACCCAGTAATGGATATGAAGCATCAAATAAAATCATAGGACATGTTAAAAACACATATCCATCAATCCAAGCTACAACAGAAAACTATACTTCATTTTATGAGCCAAACGTTGGGAAAAAGCAGCATTTTATGCCCTAAAAAGGTTAATTTCATAGATGAGAGTAAAAATAAGGGCAAGTGACGGTGGGATCTCATATATTAGGTAATGTGGGACTCACATAGCAAATTTCAGAAAAAAAAAATGACTCTAGCTATATTACACAGGTCTCCCACTCCCAGTATGGCTTAAAAAGGCCCAATCCCCATGACTTGATTACTGTAGAAATTACTGAAGCACAGGTGGCGTGATTTTATAAAGGTGATGGATGAAATATGGTATTGACATCAGGAAATCATATCTATAGCATGGTTCATATAATGTACAATATATAAACAGAAGAATTACAGAAAGAATCCCTCAAGATTGAGGGGCTGCAACAACATATTGAGACTACAAAGCTTGACAGCGTTATTTTATGGGCTGAAGCAACTGTATATTACATTTCAGATCTAGAACAGATCTGTGTACAAAAATATAGATCCATATCAGCTCTTTACACTAGATGAGTTCCTCTACAATTTCCCCTTGGGGTTTTGATCAAAACATGAAGGTACAGGAGTAGATCTGAGATCTAGAATTACAAGTCTGCAAAAATATTCAGGAATTTTGTAGTAAATAAATACATAAGTAAATCAGATCTGAAACAAACATGGATTTTTTGGCCAATCCATGGATCACCACAGTGAAAGGGAGAATCCTATCACCGGAGATCTCTCCTCCAAATAGCAATCAAAACACCCTGCAACTTTCCTCTTGTAGATAACGCAGTATGGAAGGGAAAACTACACTGTTATATTTAGTAGTGATTAGGCCTGATTCCTTGATCTAAAAATGCAGCTCTGATGATCCAATACACTCTTCCAGGAGGTTAAAAGACACACTCACTGAGAAGAGGCACTAGATTTGCCTAGATCTGAATAGATCTAGCTTCCACTGCTGCAGCTTACAAAAAAAATCAAACCCTCAACATGATTTGAATTGTGGTTGGAAGATGAAGCTTGGCCCAAGCTTGATAGTGGACAATATAGAACAAGTCTCCTCCAAGAGATACTCAAGAAAGGAGGTGGGATTCCCGACCAAGAACACCCAAGTGCTAAACAACACTATTCTCAGCTAAATAGCTAGAGAATGAGGGTTGCCTAAACAGACAATACCTTCAGCAATATGAAATGATCAAACCCTCTCTTAGTGTCCTCATCCTTCTTTTATAATGTGGGAGCCTTGCCAAACCCTAAACCATCTTGATGAATTAGCCTCATTCACATGAGTGGCCTCCAACATGGACTGCGCTGTGCCTTTTGGAGATACATTGCACCTAGACAACGTTGTTGATTTGGTCCTATTGACCCAGTCAATTGATCCAGCCTCTTTCACACTTGAGTATGTTTATGAAGATAGCTCAGATTTAGCTTGTTTCACATTGAGCATTGATTTATTTTTTTATTTAGGAGTTATTATTGATCCTCCTTTATAATTTTATTCAATAAACAAAAAAAAAAAAAAATTGAATATCTCTATTATCTTGGGCTAATTAGGAATATTGCAGTCCTCCCCCTTCAAAATGTTGCTTGACCTCAAGAAACTGCAAGGTAGAGAAAAATTACGCCTTCCTTCTTTTTTTGGCCTCCTCATCAATAGACCCCACCATAACTCATCATAATATGCAATGAATCTGTCCTCCAATGTCTCTCTCCAAGTATGTGAAGTAGGAAAGTGTACATCATGAGAAAATGGAAGATGTAAGTGGAAATATCTTTGTTGTTCAATGGCCTCCTCAAGGTAGGAGTGATGAAAAACATAGGAAGTATTATTCCCACTGAGTGACTCCTTCACCCATGCAATCATCCAAATGAAATGAGCCATTCTAGGTAGCTCATCATAAGAATCTTCAACCTTGGATCTATGCAATGTGTTGGGACTGAATGGAGAGTTTAGATTTTCCCATCCAAGTAGTTTCTCCCTCCATTTATGGTAAGTATTTGGAGGTTGATGATATTGGGCTGAAATGTCATGGCCTCCAAAATTGGCCCAAGCCACCCCACAAAATGAATCAACCATGAAGTGCCCCCTCAAATAATGCATGTTCTCCCAATGGCTCCCCCTACATGGAGGAAAGAGGGGGGATATGGTAATCATGGTGTACCCATTATTTCTCCTGAAACATACATCATGTGAAATAGGGAGAATCATACTCCCAATGGGCATTTTTAGCTCCAAGCCCACTCTCCAATCAAAGCTTCCCATAAGCATAAGCATATCAGAAATATATGGAAGAAAAATACAATGAGAACAAGTTGTCAAATGACAACCAGAAAGTGGATCATAGTTCCACACATGGAACCAGCGCAGTGCATCCTTGTCTTGCATCAAATCAATAAAAAACAAGTGCTTTTCCAGCCACTTGTTTGCTGCCACAATCATCTTACAAGATAGAAACATGAAAGTACAAAGTGGTGTCAATGGTGCACACCAAAAATCATGTGGCTTCCCCCACATCCCACCAATGAGATAGCCAATATCAATGCTACAAATGGCTTCAAGTACATTGTTATAAAATATGCAAGAAGGAAGACTCTCCTTGATACATCATGCTACTCAAAGAAGGAAAATAATTACAATACAAAATGTGATATTATACCTCCTCCATCTTGCACTTGAGATCTTGAGTTGAAATGGCTCAACTAGGTATTCTCCCTCACCTCCAATGAGTAGGGAAGTGGTTGTGACCTCCTCTTCATTACCATCTAGGCTATGCATCTCTCCATATGCTGAAATATGTCAAGTTGGATTCCCTCCCAAGTGAACTCCTCCATCAAATTAAAATATGCATCAAAGTGCATAGAAGAGAAGTCCTCATGTGCTGCATGTAGCAGCTTCTCCTTGAGACTAGAAGATCTAGTCAAGAAGATCTTGCCATAGGAATAGATAACCACATCCTCCACTATGTATATATCATTTCCATTAGGGCCAGCAAGAATCATGCAAGCACCAAGATCCTTGGATTACTCTACTAAGAGTTGAGACCTCCAGTATGGATCAATCCTCCTAAGAGACAGCGCTGGTGATCTAGCATATGAAGCTCTCCTCATGCTACTGCCTACTACTTTGACATCCCTCATGCCAAAGTCATCCTCCAAACTCATCACCTCCATAGAATCCAAGGATGGTGAGCCAAGAGGCAAGATGTCTCTCACCAATTCTAGATCTGGTGGCCTCCCAGGTGGAATGCCTCCATGTAGTGAGATATCAAAATATGAAGTGGACTGCATGTATGAGTGGACTGATTTGTCCCTCTCTTCTTTGCACTGTGCAGTCTCCTTCCTTTGTGTATAATTATTCTAAAATATATAAGGGTGAATTCTCATCATCCCTTGATGTTGATCCTTCTTCTCTTCCTCTTCTCCCATCTCACAATCCACCAGTGCTATTACATGTTGCTCCGGAATTGCGTTTTGGTTCCCACATGTTGAATCATTTGGAACTCCTTGTAAAGATACAAGGGCTCCTTTAATGGAAGCAATGGCTTCCCCTTCACCTCCATGTGGTGATGGATCTTCTTTCTCTATCCTCCTTGCAGTAAATGTGGGAAATAGATTGCACTGTGGATCTGCATGTGTGGTTGAATGCTCACACCCATCATGAGAATAGTTAGGGTTTGTTTCAAACCCTTCCGGAAATATTCTACATTCCTCCCCTTCCATCTCCTTGAGATATTCTTTAATACCTTCCAAGGTTTGGAAAATAAGCAGGGAGATCTCCTCTTCCGTCATTCCTCTTTCTCCTCTTTCTCTCAACAAGAAAGTGGGCCTGTTACAGCATTGTAGATCAGATTGTGTGGCTGAATGTTCACACACAGCATAAGAAGTACTGGGGCTTTCTTTATGAGAATAAATCCTTGAGGGATTTGCATGTATTCCCCTTCTCATTCCCCTGATTTCTTCCTTCAATTCAGTCATGGCTTGAGATAGAGTGTTAGAAAACTCTTCCCTTCCAATCCTTCCAAGTAAAGGGGTTTCACCCTCCTTCTCTTTGTCCTCTATGTAATATTTATTTTGTCTTATTATTTGGTACCTTTACTCCCTGATAGTGAGAGGTCCCTCTTCTAGAGACATATTGAATCTGTAAGAAAAGCACAGGCTGTGCCAAGAAAGATGCTTTGATACCACTGTAATATCCCAAAATGGGAACTGTTAGCAAGGCATGACTGGAAAACGAATTTTCCAGGAATGGCTGCTATAGGATTCAAATCCAGCACTTTTATCCCTTATATATAAGTATCTAAGTCCTAAATCCAAGATGGTATCAAAAATAAATCCGTCTAGGTGGGGCAAACAGGCCTCCCACACCTAGTATGGCTTGATAATTGCCCAATGAGGGACTGAATCAATATGTAAACTCAGTAATGGATATGCAGCATAAAATAAAATCATAGGACATGTTAAAAACACATATCCATCAATCCAAGCTACATCAGCAAACTGTACTTCATTTTATGAGCCAAAAGTTGGGGAAAAGCAACAATTTATGCCCTAAAAAGGTTAATTTCAGAGATGAGCGTAAAAATAAGGGCAAGTGACGGTGGTATCTCGTAGCTTAGGTCTTTTGGGACTCACATACCAAATTTCAGCCAAAAAAAAAATGACTCTAGCTATATTAAACAGGCCTCCCACTCCTGGTATGGCTTAAAAAGGCCCAATCCCCATGACTTGATTACTACAGAAATTACTGAAGCACAAGCAGCGTGATTTTATGAAGGTGATGGATGCAATATGGTATGGAAATTAGGAAACCAGATCTATAGCATGGTTCATACAATCTACAATAGATAAACAAAAGAATTACATAGAGAATCCCTCAAGATTGAGGGGCTGCAACAACATATTGAGACTGCAAAGCTTGAAAATGTTATTTTATGGCCTGAAGCAGTTGTATATTACATTTTAGATCTAGAATAGATCTGTGTAAAAAAATATAGATCTATATCAAATCTCTACACTAGATGAGTTCCTCTACAATTTCCCCTTGGGGTTTTGATCAAAACATGAAGGTACAGGAGTAGATCTGAGATCTAGAATTACAAGTCTGCAACAATATTCAAGAATTCTATAGTAAATAAATACATAATTAAATCATATCTGAAACAAAAATGGATTTTTTGGCCAATCCATGGATCACCACAATGAAAGGGAGAATCCTATCACCGGAGATCTCTCCTCCAAATAGCAGTCAAAACACCCTGCAACTTTCCTCTTGCAGATAACGCAGTATGGAAGGGAAAACTGCACGGTTAGCTTTAGTAGTGATTAGGCCTAATGCCTTGATCTGAAAATGCAGCTCTGATGATCCAATACACTCTTCCAAGAGGTTAAAAGACACACTCACTGAGAAGAGGCACTAGATTTGCCTTTATCTGAATAGATCTAGCTTCCACTACTGCAGCTTACAAAAAAAATCAAACCCTCAAAAGGATCTGAATTGTGGTTGGAAGATGAAGCTTGGCCCAAGCTTGATAGTGGACAAGATAGAACAAGTCTCCTCCAAGAGCTACTCAAGAAAGGAGGTGGGATTCCCGAGTAGGAACACCCAAGTGCTAAACAACACTATTCTCAGCTAAACATCTAGAGAATGAGGGTTGTCTAAACATACAATACCTTCAACAATATCAAATGATCAACCCCTCTCTTGGTGTCCTCATCCTTCTTTTATAATGTGGGAGCCTTGCCAAACCCTAAACCATCTTGATGAATTAGCCTCATTCACATGAGTGGCCTCCAACATGGACTACGCTATGCCTTTTGGAGATACATTGCACCTAGACAACATTGTTGATTTGGTCTTGTTGAACCAGTCAATTGATCCAGCCTCTTTCACACTTGAGTGTGTCTATGAAGATATCTTAGATTTAGCTTGTTTCACATTGAGCATTGATTTATTTTGTTATTTAGGAGTTATTATTGATCCTCCTTTACAATTTTATTCAATAAACAGGAAAAAAACAAAAACTGAATATTCCTATTAGCTTGGGCTAATTAGGAATATTACAAAGAACAAAAGAAAATCTAAATAAATCCTTATCAAAGGAACTCAAAAACAAAAGAAAACCAAATGGATGCTTTAGACAGACCACACGACACACAAAGACTCAAGGAAGAGTAGCTGAAACAATGTTTATAAAAAATAAAATCAACACAAAGGAAATTCATGCTTGAAAAGGGGCCAATGTAGGTGCAGAAGAGGCACTAGTACTATGAAACGCAGGCACAAAAGAGGATCTGCAAGGGTGAAATGCTCTATCCCTAGACTAGAGGGAGTGTTGATCAATAAATATAAAGTTCCGTCACAAAACATGCAATTGAAACTCAATGAAAGGTCTTCCTAGGTCTTTTCTTGACTGAATATGATAGTGAAGGTCTGAAGAATAGGTAAAAGAAACATTAAGGACAAAGGAACCACCAAGGGCATAAACCGATCCCTAGTGGAGTCACCAATTTTTTATACGAAATCTACGACTACGGACAAAAGTATCTTCCCTAGTTTGGGTGGCCTAGCCTAGAACAATAAAAAGATAAAGAATCTATTATTTCCCTTAAAGTAAATAGATAATGGGAGAAAGCATGCCAATAATTTGTCATATGCTTCGCTCCTCTCTTTTCTTGAATGCTCCAATCCTAGATCTGATCGCTATAAGTAGAACCTACACAATCAAACAACACAAGCCAATGGTCTACGACATCTATGCATCATCATCTAATCACTTCATTCTCTGTATCAACATGGCATCGAAATAGATGAAATCATAACATCATATATAGGAAAACAAAGAACTATTTGCATTAATAGAAATGGAGTGAGTTACAACCAAATATAGGAGTTGATATTGTAGAAGAGCTCCTCCCAGTTTACTTTTCCTTCTTTGCCACAAAGTGGAACAATTACTCTTCACAACATCCACATTAGGGTAGAATCTATCTACAAAATCCAAACCCTAGCTTGTGGATGGCCACTAATATATAGAAGAAGATGGTAAGCTAGGAGTTATTATATATTTACCAATCTAGGCTTGAGATCCACTCTTGGTGGGAGGATGATATCAAAGGATAAGGGATGGAAAATCCAAGGTTGGATAGGATAAGGGATTCAAGAGTTTTATCTGAGGTAAATAGTTGTAACAACTCTTGGAATATTTTGGAAAAGGAAGCTTCAAAAATATTTTAAATTTTCCCGAATTTCTAGAATCAACACACCCCCAACATAGGGAAACCTGCTGGTGATCAAACCTGCCCAACATCGAGCAACCTACTAGTGAACATAGGTCCATAGGCTTACAGACTATGTCGGTCCTTAAAATGGTTGAATTGAGGTAGTTTCAGGGAAAAATTCAGGGATTAAGGAGAGTCATTCTTAGGGATTTGTGCAATGATGATGTGAAGGGGTAAGAGGATGTTGATTGATACAGTTTGTAGGAAAATTGACCAAATGTGACAAAATCTCCTATAACAACTGTAATCCCCACCGGATCACTAGGTCATAAGAAAACATGAATGCTATCAAATTTCTCCACCTACATTGTAAGTTTTTTTTCCTGTCTCCTAGTCTCTAGGCTTTACTGCAATCCACACCATACCATTAGGCCTTAACCTAGACTCCATTCTCTAGGATTTACCGCCATCCACACCAGATCACTAGGCCCTAAGTGAGACTCCACCCTTCGGGCTTTATCATATATCCCATCCTGGGATTCCTAGGCCCAATAAGGCAATAAAAATTTTGACTTTACTGCAACCCACAACCCAGTTCAGGGGTTACTAGGCCATGTGTTCTTTCTTTCAGAGACCACCTCAATTAGTTTTGAATCCATTTGAAAATTCAAATCAACCAAAATCATGAGAACCCATCACACCATGGCTATCCAGAAATAGATAGGCTAGGCTAAAAAATATTGTCTCACCTGGAAAACTCCATGCAAATGACAACAGGAGAACCAAGAACAAACATGTATAAACATGCATGCCAAAAATATCACAAACGTCATACATGCAACTCAATACTTGCAAATATTACCGTTGTAGCCGCTTGATCCTTCTCTCCTTTCTTGATCCTTGATTTACTTTTCCTTCTTTCCTTTCTTGATCCAATTCTGAAGTGCTCCAAGAAAAATCTAAGTGTCCAACAATGTGTGAGAGAGAATAGAGAGAGAGATATAAAACTGAACTGACAAAAGGTACCAACTGATCCTCAGAAACCTTTTTATTAATGAGGCCTCTATTTTCTTCATTTTCCATTATTTCCTTCATTTTCCTCCTCACATGCAGCCTATGAGCTTTCACCTTCCTTTTCTTCTAATTTCCATTATTTTCATAAATAAAATGCCAATTAATACCATTTTCCTTTCTAAGCCTTTTCTATTTCCTTTGCAAATTTCCTTAGCCATAATAAACCAAATAAACGCCCACACTAGGATGCTTTTTTCCCACCATTCAGCTTGGAATAAGTATCCCATAACCATGGTTATTATTTTTCCTTTATTAACTTTTATTACATGGAATTTTCACCATGGATGTTACACCAAGCTCCCATGTAGACACGAAAATCCTGGTTCTCGTGCATTTGTTTCTTTACCATCCTCTATGAATATAATTTGGGTACATAAGAACTCACACACCACAAAGATCATATCGACCATGAATTCCATTAACATTCACTCTACTATAAACTTGAATGAGCCAGGTACAATGGTATAAGAATGAATGTTAAATTATCCTACTGTTGAGCTCGCCATCAGTGAGGGATGAGGAGGCACATGGCATGCATGCCCACAACCTACCACCTCAGGTATGGAAACGATCCCATACCACATTACCATTAATCTATCACTACTACACATGGTCAATTTTCCAACAATTTAGTTCTGACAGTTTTGACATATTGTCGGAAAATTCCCTAATTTTTCTCAATTTTATAATCCTGCCACGTAGCGCCGTTCTTGCAACCCTGATGGCGACGTTGTCACTCTTGCGACACTATGAAAAAGCGTCGCTATTATGACCCACCCATCTAGGGCGTCACAATAGCAATAGTAATAGAAGACAACGTTGCTATAGCAATGTCCATGTTATCTGCGTTGGTATACTGACGGATATGAAAAGACCATTATGGAACGGTCACTTTCCCTTTGAAAACGTCAAATTTGACTTGGTCAACAAGAGTGACAATAGCAAGGGTTTATTTTAAATATATAAGGCACATTGTAAAGATGTTTTCTGATTTTTTTTTTGTAATACTGACAAATTTTACTGTAGTAGTGATGTTTTAGAAAGGGCATACAATATTTTGTCTAGTAAAATAACATAATTTTTTTTTCTTTATAGGATAATTTTCATCAATGGCAGAAAACATTAGAGGTGGAAAACAAATTTAAGAGGGTGAAAGGGGTGATGGTAAAGTTTATTTCCCTTGCAATAAATGTCGTTTGAGACGCAATGTTAGAGTTTTAATAGTAACAACAACAAAACATTGTAAGAAATATGGGCACATTGATGGTGGATCGAATGGCTATCATCATGTAGTAATTAATTAGCAATATATATATATATATATATATATATATATTATTTATCTTCATTTTGATTATATAGTAAAATTTTATATTATTTTAATATTTTTTATATACGCACTAATGTTTAATGATCGTTTGTAAATTTTGTAAAGGCACAGTTTCCCCCCAACTTTTTGCAGAACCTTCCACAGCTAAATTGTAGTAGATTAGATGATGTTGCACCACAAGTGAAAATTGAAGAAAGTAGTAGTACTGGAAATGATGTTGTAAAATGTGAAGAACATGAAGCGAATGATGATGGTGATGTTAATGATCCCATGGAGGTAGATGATGACAATAATGACACAATTCACAATGATGGGACAAATCAAATGCTCCAAGACTTATATGGTGAGTCGGATGATGATAGTGGAGATAGTGATGGTGTTTATGATGTACCTATTATTGAAACATCAAATGAACGACTTTTCGAACACTCAAATGAAAATCTTCTCTCTGCTACATTGTTGTTGGTGAACTTAAAGTTTATGGATAATTTGTCGAATAGATGTATGAATGTGTAATAAATGTGTAAAATAATAATTAAATACTTAAATATGATTAATAATATTTACATTAACTAGTTTTTGTTTATGTTGTAGATTGTTGGGTGAATTTTTGTACCATTGCCAAATACTTTACCTCACACATATCAAGATTTATGTGCTATTATGAAAGCCTTTGGAATGGAATATAACACTATATATGTATGTCCTAAAGATGATATTATATATTATGGAGAACATGCATCGAAAACAGAATGTACGAAATGTGGTACCAGTGGATATCGAACCAATCAACTAACAAAAAAGGTGCTTCAAAAGGTTCTTCGTCATATTCCCATAATTCCACATTTGCAGCGAATGTTCAGGTGTAAGAGCATATCACAGTTTATGGATTACTATTCAAAGAATAGAAGTGGAGATTATGTTCTTCGAATGACTGCAGATGGTTATGCATTTAGGGAAATAGATGAAAAATATAATTTAGATTCTAAAAATGAACCTCGTAATGTCAAGATTTCATTGGTAGCTAATGGTGTTAATCAATTTGGAGAGCTTAGGTCTACTTACTCAGTGTGGCCTATTTTCGTTATCAACAATAACATTCCTCGGATGTCAATAAAAAGGGAGCACATAATTTTGACTATGATTATTCCAAATATTTGGTACATTATTTTTTTGAATGTAACGTCTTCATTTGTCTCGTTGTTTTCATAATATCTTTTATTTATTTACTTACTTATATATATATATATATATATATCATGGTAGTAATTATGGACCGTAATTTTGAACAATTAGGTAAGTACCAGGTCAAAGATATGAATGTATATATCGAGCCTCTTATCAATGAGATAATAAAGTTATGGGATGGCATCACTATGTATGAAATCACTAAACCAATCAAGTAGAAGATATTTCAATGTCGTGGGATGCTTATATGGACAATTAATGATGCCCTAGGACTAACACATTTTTGTGGTATGTAATATTTTTTTGCACTTTAATATAGTATATAATTATTTAAATTAGATATACCATATTTCATGTTTTTAAAATGATCTCATTGTATATTTTCATTGATCCATATATTGTAGGTCTTCAAACAAAGGGTGGATTTTCGTGTCCAATTTGTGGCCCTAGGATGAAGTATCGTCATTCTCCAAATTTAGGAAAGATGGTGTTTGATGAGTATAGGCACTTCCTCTCTAGGAAATATAACTATCGTACTACTGAAAAACATATTTTCAATGATAAAGAATAAACTGGATTAAAACCACGAAGAATGACACCTTGGTTGTGGAAGTTGGAATATAACAGATTTAATAATCGTCAAGATACGTAATTTGTCTATATATGTATATATATTAATTTTTTATGTAATGTTTTGAATTTTTGTTTTAATTATTGAATTTATTTTATTGTATTTGATAATTATTGTTCTAATTTATTTTATTCTTTAATATCAAGGTTGTCGTCATGAATGTACTAATATTGTACTTCCACATGGAATGAAATGTTATCCTTCTCAATTCACGAGATTTTTTCCTACTATGAGGACCTAAAAATAACTCATTTTTTTGATACAATGCATATCGGGAAGAATGTGATAGAAACGTTATAGAAAATCATAGATGGTGCACATGATAAAGATAAAATTGTCAAAATTTGTGCTCACATTGAGAAATCGAATCATGCAATGAAAAGTGTCAATGAACGATCAAATAACAATGGAGGTCGAAATTATAATAATATTCTGTGGTTATTAACAAAGCAACAAAGCAATGATGTAAAAGAGGTCGTTAGAAGAATTAAATTTCCAACAGGTTTTGCTTCAAACATAAATAATATTTTAACGAAGAAAGGTGACTTCGGTGGGGTGAAAATTAATGATTGCCTTTCCTTCGTTAAGGTAATTTTTTTGGTATACATTTTTGTATATTATTGATTGAATACATCTTTTAATTTTATTTATTTATTTATTATTATTTTTTATTATATATATATATATATATATATATATATATATAGATATAGATATATATATATATATATTTTTTTCCTATTTAATTTGGAAACCAATAATGATTCATTTTTTATTGTTATAGTATGTTCTACCTGTATCTCTCCCAAATGACTTCGACAACAATGTCATACAAGTTATATATGATCTTGGTAAATACATGAGGTAAGTAGTTTTGATTTATATGTAAAATCTTGCTACAATTTGTTGTTGTATTCAATGACATGATGTGTTAATTTACTTGTAATGTGATATATATTATGTTTCATTGAAATAACCTTGCGTAATGATTTGAAGATGGTTTTCATTGAAATAAATCCATCAAGATGAAATAAAGTATTGGAAGAGAGAAATTCCTCGGCTAATTTGTGAAATGAAAAAGTATCTACCTCCAACATTTTTCAATGCACAAGAACACTAATTGATACAAAAAGTTGAGGAGATTGAAATGTGTGGAATAGTACACACAAGGTCAATGTGGATGGTGGAGAGGCACTTGAAATCCTTGAAGGCTTTGGTTAGAGAAAGAGCACGTCCTGAGGGTTATATGGTGGAGGGATATGTGGTATATGAATCCATGGTGTATATTAGTCAATATCTTCCTATATTAGTTGCGCCAGCTATGGATGTTGTGGATTTCATTTGGGATGTGAACTCCATCAAAAAATTTGAAGGGGAGCACCTGTTGGGAAAATGTCGAATGAAGAAAGTGAGAGGTAAAATATTTCTTATATATAATAAACATAATGTTTCATTTTTTTACATCATGTATATGATTGATCTAAGGCCCAATATTTAGCTTAAAATTGAAAGTGCTTAGAAATTATTCAAACCTGAACGCTTGGATAGAGCTCATCTTCAGGATTCCAATGCAACTCGTTTCATCAAATTCCAAGTTCGTATGAGGGAATTATGGCTTGCTGTTTATTTTCCCAAACATGCAAAAAAGGAGTAGAATAGGTACATGGATGATGTGGTAGTCTAGTCAACTTCATAGGGAATATTCTCTAGAATTAGCCAATGATACTGTGCCAAGTGGCACAACCAGTTTTTCCAATGTTGACTAGGAAGGGATTTTTTTTTATTCTAAGCATAAGAGTGAATTATTATTATTATTGGTGCAATGTTGTTATTTTATATATTGTACAGTTGTGGGCCAATGGGGAAGGGCCACATGGAATGCCACGTACCCCTCCCCCCCATGGCATGGTAGGTGGAATGGCATATATTTGAAGGTTGGAACTATGAAGATTTCACACATATATATATATATATATATATATATATATATATATATATATATATATATATATATATATATATATATATATAACCTAAGTTTTAAACCTACAATTTGACGGATATACCTATAACTGGAAGATGTGATACATTTATCTAGCGGAGGTTACAATGGTGGACCAACTAATTTTATGGCGGAACTGTTTATATCTTGGGACAAAAGTTTATGGCGAGGGTCGGGGTCGAACCCCAGACCTACTACCCTCCAACCTACCGCCTTATCTGTTCTCCTATCATTGTGGGTCTTAACCCATTGGTTCTCTGCTACCTCTTATAGTTGAACGAGCCAGTGATCGGGGGTCTAGAGGGGGCTAGCCCCCTCCCACATAACCCGAAACTCGGAACCGACGACTCCAACAACAATTCTGGTGGAAGTTTATAAGTACGATTAATTACGTTTAAATGTAATTTAATTACGTTAAGCCCACCTTAATACGGATCAGCGCTAAACGCGCTTAAAATTTAAAGTGCACTTATCTTATCACTAACTAAACTTATCTTAAGTGTTAAGCATAATTAAAGTATTGGACAAACTTGCAGAGCATGCCAAATGCGACAGCATTGCTAAATTTGGAAATTTAACTGGCAAAATCCCAGTTTTAGAGGAGAAATTGTTTTTGCCATAACTCAGGCAATTTTCGACTAAAATGAGCTCAGGAAGAGTCATTTTTAGTAGATTTTGATATTTTGGAGCAATTGGAGCATGTTGTATGGGAAACAGGAGAATTTAAACATGCATTTTACACATTTGAAGCTAATACAAAGGCCCACACTATGAAGCTGGACCAAGGAGATGTAGCCAAGGAGGGGTGATCTCCTGCATAAAAAAATTGTGTATTGAGCTCTGTTATTTTTTATTGTTGTGTTCTTATTTGCTGCTGTTCAACAATTAGTTTCTATGCTTTTGAGTTCATTAAAAACACTAAATTTCACCAAGTTTAATTATTAGACAATCACATGCTCATGGATAAACTCTTAATGGATAAGAGATCTGAAGCAATGTTTATTTAAATATGAAACTAATATTAGCACAAAAATAACTAAAAATCAATTTTAGATCAAGTTGGTATCATATCACAAGGTTGCTTGCTTTCTTTTATTGAAGGGTTCTACTTGCATTTTTTGTGATGCTTACAAGGTTGAGATTGCACTGAGGAGAAGGGAAGCTATTGATAGCTAGTCCTGAGATTAGGATGAGAAGGAAGAGATATGAGAAAAAATCATCCTTAGCCAAAGGACCACTCAAAGTAGCACCTGAAGCACCTCAAATTCCATCTCCATCAGTTGAGATTGAAGAGGTACAAATTGCACAAGAGTTTGAAGTGATTGAAGAGGTACATGCTACAAAGGTTAGCTTGAATCCAAAGCCAAAATTTCAGACTATGAAGAGAATCATGAGCATTCTAAAGAAGAGGATGTTAAGAGAGACTTCAAAGAGATGCAAAGAATGGTTAAATTCATGTATGAAGCATTCATTGCAGAAAAATTCAGAGAAGGTTCAAATCCTCCACACGGAGAAGGATCTTCAAACAGTAAGAAGGATGAAGAGAAGAGCTCAAAAGGTAGTGGATGAAAGCCACCTCCATCTCCACTATCCTCATCTTCATCATCTTCATCTTCCACATCCACCACAAAAACTCATACCCATGCTCATTCCAAGATCCCAAAAGGAAAGACTCCATTACTCAAGTTGGACATCAAGTTTGAACTTCCCATATACAATGGAGAGGTTTATGCAGAGAAGTTAGACAATTGGATTCGTCAAATGGAAGTATACTGCATAATTCAGAATTTACAAGAAGATGACATAAAGATCCAGTTGGCTTCATTAAGGCTAGAAGGGGCAACACTAGTTTGGTGGGAGGAAAAGACACAAGAGGAAATGCAAATCCATGGTAAGATTTCCATTTCTTGGGTTGAATTCATTTCTTCCATTAAAAGGTAGTTTTATCCATTAGCCTATATGCAAAAATCAATCATGAGTTGGAAAAAATTTAGGCAGCTCAAAGGCCAAACTGTTCAAGAGTACACTCAAGAGTTTAGAAAGAGGGCTTTGTTGCTAGGAGTAAACTTGAATTCACAAGATACACTGTTGAAATATATAGTAGGTTTACATTCCTACTTGAAATGTACTATCCTTATGTTTAACCCAAATAACTTAGATGAAGTATGTGTGAAAGCCATGCATCTTGAAGCAAGGGGAAAAAAACATTCCTCAAGAGGGTAGTAAGAAGAAGCCATTCAAGGGTAAGGGAAATGAGAAGGGAGGAAAATGGAAGGGAAAGAAAAATGGAAGTATCAAGAAATATGGGGAGAAAACACAAGTATATAATTGTTCCATGTTAGAGTGATTTCTATTCATACAAATATTTATGCATTATTTGATACAGGGTCACAAGCAAACTTGATTTCAGAAGACTTAGTCAAAAATCTTAACCTTGAAACTGTACCACATCATAAACCATACCCTTTGGGTTGGATAGTTAAGAACAAAAATTTACATGTTACAAGGAAATTCATATTTAGATTTGTTATTACTGCAAATTTTTTTGATGAAGTTGAGTTAGATGTGGTTCCACTTGAAATTTCCAATATTATCTTGGGAAGTCCATATTTGTATGACAGGAAAGCATTGTTTTATTGCCATGAGAATAAATATCATTTTCTTAAGGATGGGTTTGAGTATATTGTGAGAGATCATTACAAGAAAATGAAAATTTATTTAGTTAATGTAGGCCCCAAATGAAGAGGCTAGTAAATGCAAGTCAAAATTTTGTGCTTCTCATGATCAAGAAAAAGGATGATATTGAATATTAATCTTTCGATGGATGTGATGAAAAATTGAAATCTGATTTGTTTGATATGGTAAGTCAGCATGGCAAGATGTTTCAAGAACCAAAGGGGTTACCACCCAAGAGGGGAATTCATAATGAGATTCAACTGTAGAAGGATGTTCCACTTCCAAACATTGGTATATATCACATGTCAATTATGGAGAGTTTGGAAATCAAGAAGAAAATCCAAGAATTTCTGAACAAAGGTATCATATTCCCATCTAATTTGCCATGTGGTTCACCAATAGTTTTGGTTCCAAAGAAGGATGAGACTTGGCGCATGCGTATCGATTTCTGTGCACTGAATAAAATCATGGTAAAGAATCACTACCCACTCCCATGCATTGATGATTTGCTAGATCAGTTAAAGCATGAAAATTATTTCACTAAATTATACTTACGAAGTGGTTCATCAAGTTAGAATAGTTGAAGAGGACATTTGGAAAATTGATTTCAAAAACTCGACAAGGATTGTATGAGTGGTTAGTTATGCCATTTGGCTTAACAAATGATCTAACTACTTTCATGAGAGTCATGAATGATGTACTTAGACCATTTATAGATGAATTTGTCATTTTTTACTTATATGACATACTCATATTCAACAGGTCAAGAGAAGAACAAGTCATGTGTGTGAACAAGGTACTAGATGTCTTGAGAAAAGAGAAATTATTTTTAAAGATGTCAAAGTGTGTGTTTGGTAAGAATTCATTGGTGTATCTAGGACACATTGTTGGAGGAGGTGAGTTGAAGATTTCTCCTTCCAAATTATAGGTCATTCTGAATTGGCCCAAGCCCAATACAGTTACAGAGGTAAGAAGCTTTTTAGGGGAAAAATAGTATTGGAAGAAAGTTATTGCTAATTTTTCTTCCATTGCAGCTCTGTTACATGCATTGACAAGTGTGAAGAGAGTCTTCCATTGGGGAAATATAAAATAAAAATTATTTGATGCTTTGAAGCAAAAGATAAGTTCAACACTAGTTTTAGCACTTCCATATCTTAGACAACCATTTGAGATCCAAACAAATGCAAGTGATTATGCTATGGGAGTAGTGCTCATGCAACATGGTAAGCCTATTTCATTTCATTCTGAAATTTTAATGGAGCTGTGACTAAATATCCCACCTATGATAAACATTTATATGCATTGGTACAAAGTGTAAAGAAATGGAAGCATTAATTGATGGGGAAAGAGATCATTATCCATACCGACCATCAGCCATTGCAGTACTTACAATCACAGTCAAAGTTGCAACAATCAAGACATTTAATATGGATGAGTTTTATACAAAAATTTGATTTGTTTATCAGGTACAAAAAGGTAATCTACAATAAGGTAGCTGATATTCTCTCTAGGCCTATTGTAAATTCAACTATTATACTCAAGCACAATTCCATTATGCATGAAAGTTACATTGAACAATATGTAATTGATAGTGATTTTCAAGATGTGTATAAGAGCTTGAGTCAAGGAAACCAAAATGAAGAGTTAGATTATCATGTGCATAACAGTTTGTTGTATCACTTGGGAAAGTTATGTATTCCACAGGGAGAAAGAAACAATATCATAAGGGAGGCATGCACATCATTGATTGTAGGAAATTTCGGTGTAGGAAAGACAATAGCAAATATCCAAAGGTATTGTTATTGGCCACACATTATTGATAGTGTATCTTGTTTTATTAGAGGATGTTATTTATGTGCAACAAGTAAGGCTAGCAATAGGAAGCTTGGATTGTACACTCCACTTCCGATACCTTCACATCCTTGGGAGAGTATCTCAATGGATTTTGTAGGTGGTCTTCCTATGTCAAGGAAATGTCATGATTATTTGTATGTTGTGGTAGATAGGTTCATCAAAATGTCTATTTTAATGTAATGTAAGAAAACCATTATAGTTGAACAAACCGCTAATCTTTTCTTTCAAGATGGTTGGGTCCATTTTGTTATTCCTACTTCTATTGTAAGTGATCGAGATTCTCGATTTGATAGGAATTTTTGGTCAAAATTATGGGACATGATGGACACAAAGTTGAAGAAGAGTACAACATTTCATCCGCAAAAAAAAGGTCAAACATAGGCGGTGAATAGGATCGTTATTCATATTCTTAGAGGTTATTGTGATAAGCATCCCAAGTTGTGGGATGAGTAGTTTCATTACATTCAACATGCATACATCAGGTCAAAACATTCTTCCACAATCACATCGCCATTTGAAGCATGTTATGGTTATTTTCCAAGATCGCCATCGGACTTAATATTTGAGAAAGATGTCACTATAGATGGTCATAGTGACATAGATAAGGCAAGGAATTTAATTGAGCAAATTCAATTGATACATCACACCATGCAAGAGAAACTTGAAAAGAGCCAAAGAAAATACAAGGAAAGGCATGAAAAACACTGGGTTGATCACAAATTCAAAGTTGGTGATGAAGTTTGGTTGTACATAAGCAAAGAAATTTTGCAAGGGGAAGCTAAAAATCTCAAACCAATCCATTATGGTCCATTTAAAATTCTGGAAAATATTGGTACAAATGCATTCAAGCTAGATTTTCCTCCTTATATGAAAATTTATTATGTCGTTATTATTGAGAATTTGAGATTGTTTGAGCGTCCTTTGATTGATGATCAAGGAGAACATGTTCAACTGCCATAAATAGATGATTTCTCGCTATAATATCTTGATGAACTTCAACAAGATATCATACTTGACAGAAGAATCAAAACTTCAAGAAGAGGGAATGTTGAATACCTTAGAGTGGGACTCAAGGGTCGAAATCCTTTAAAGGCCAAGTGGTTGGATATTGGAAGAGTGAGGGAGTTATAACCTCACTTGCTAAACAATTTATAGTATCTTTTGTGGTCCAAAAGGATTCTAGTGGGGAGGAATGATCTAAGGCTTAGTATTTAGCTCAAAATTGAAAGTGCTCAGAAATGATTCAAACTTGAACGTTGGGATAGAGCTCATCTCTAAGATTCCAACGCAACTCATTTCATCAAATTCCGAGTTTGTATGAGGGAATTATGGCCTGCTGTTCATTTTCCAAAACAGACAAAAAATGAGCAGAATAGGTACAAGGATGATGTGGCAGTCCAATTAGCTTCACAGGGAATATTCTCTAGAATCAGCCAATGATATTGTGCCAAGTGGCATAACCAGATTCACCAATGTTGACTAGGAAGGGAATTTTTTTATATCCTAAGTCTAAGAGTGAATTATTATTATTATTATTGGTGAAATGTTGTTATTTTATATATTGTACAATTATGGGCCAATGGGGAAGGGCCACGTGGCATGCCACGTACCCCCCCATGGCATGGCAGGTGGAATGACATATATTTGAAGGTTGGAACTATGGAGATTTTGCACATATATTCTATGGTGTGTATGTGTGTGTGTCTATATATATATATATATATATATATATATATATATATATATATCTATATATAGCCTAATTTTTAAACCTACAATCTGACATATCTATCTATAACTGGAGGAGGTGCTACATGTATGTAGCAGAGGTTACAATGGTGGACCGACTAATTTATGGTGGAATTATTTACACATTTGGACAAAATTTTATGGCAGGGGTCGGGGTCGAACCCCATACCTACCACCTTACTACCTCTCCTATCACCATGGCTCTTAACCCATTGGTTCTCTGCCACCTCTTATATTTGAACATGCCAGTGATCAGGGGTCCGGAGGGGGCTAACTTGGCAGGTTAGCCCCCTCCCACATAACTAGGAGCTTGGAAACGACGGCTCCAACAACAATTTCGGCGGAAGTTTATAAGTATGATTAATTACATTTAAATATAATTTAATTACGTTAACTCCGCCTTAATACGAGTCAACGCTAAACGCACTTAAAATTTAAAGTGCGCTTATCTTATCGCTAAATACACTTATATTAAGTGTTAAGCATAATTAAAGTAGCAGAGGAACTAGCAGAGCGCGCCAAATGCGGCTGCATTGCTAAATTTGGAAATTTAACTAGCGGAATCCCAATTTTAGAGGAGAAATTGTAGGAAATCTTGTTTTTGCCATAACTCAGGCAATTTTCGACCAAAATGAGCTTAGGAAGAGTCATTTTTGGTATATTTTGATGTTTTGGAGCCATTGGAGTAGGTTGCAGAGGCAACATGAGACTGTAAACAAGAATTTTTCACATTTGAAGCTAATACAAAGGCCCATAATATGAAGCCAAACCAAGGAGATGTAGCCTAGGAGGGGTGAACTCCTTCATCAAAAACTTGTGTATTGAGCTATGTTATTTGTGCTTACTATGTTCTTATTTTCTGTTGTTAAACAATTAGTTTCTATGCTTTTGAGTTCATGAAAAACACTAAATTTCACCAAGTTTAATGATTAGACAATCACATGCTCAGGGATAAACTATTAATGGATAAGAAAACCAAATCAATGTTTATTTAAATCTGAAACTGATATTAGCACAACAATAACTAACAATCAATTTCAGATCAATGATCATATTAATTTAAGTCTTATTATTTCATAATTTATTAATTAATATAACTTACCATGGTTATAAGTTATATTTAATATTGGTGAATTATTGTTTTTTTATTCAGGTGCTCAAGATTATGAGGCACTACTTTTATACATTGCATACAATCTTGAGTGAACGAGTGAATGTATTGAAATATGTAAAGAACATTACGACGGTAGGTTATCATGGCAACTACTATCTGAATTGGTTAGAGAAGCTTATCGTAGTGGAGATGGAAATGTTACGGTCAGGGAAATTGATTTAGCATATGGTTGAAAGATAGAAAGGTAAGAAATTAATTCACCTATTTTATTCAATACTTATTTTATATTATATTTATAATGTGACAACGAGTTTGATTTTTCAGATAATTTTCAAGTTCTGTAAATTATATTATTAATTATTAATTGAGAATGCATCTTTTTCATGTTTGACAGATTTCAGTTGAAACACCACAAGGCTATGTGGTGAAATGGTCATAAATTTCACATGAAACAGTTGGATGATAACCGAAAAAATTCTGCTAGTGGGATAGCTGCAGTATTCCAGGTCACTAATGTTTCCTCCAGGAGTGAAAAACATCCCCGAGAATCTGAATATAGATATTATGGGTATTTAGATGATATAGTTGAGTGTGACTTTAATTCCTTCAAATTAGTTTTGTTCGACGTCAAATGGTATAGGCTACAAATGAATGTACATGATGATAACAAAAATCTTATTCAACATGACAATGGATTTCCAATGGTTAAACATCCTAGTTTGAAGTAGGAAAATATCACTATGTTATTCCAAGCCAATGTGAACAGGTCTTCTACTCAGAGGTTCCAGGTGAGAATGGATGTTCATTTTATATTAGATATGATCTAAGAGGAAGGCCAGTAGAGTAAAATGTAGACGAAGAATATGATATTGATTAAGAAGAAGATGATGTAGTGGTAGATGAGTAGGAAGATGCATTGACAGATGAGGAAGATAGAGAAGATGAACCAGGTGTAGGAGACAATGCAACAATTATTGATGATGATGTCGATGAGGATATTATTGAAAATGACATAATTGATGATGGTGATGATGACATGGTCGATCATTTCAACACCATTTCTGAATCAGATGTTGATATAGATGTCAATCAGTTGGATGAAGATCAAGAAGATATAGAAGAAGAATGATACAGATGTTGTGTTCGATTATAAGCTGGTATGTTATAAATTTATATTTTAATATGTATGGATTATTGTCTTTAAATAATTTACTTATGTGGGTTTATTACATGTTGTTTATTATGTCAAACCAACAAATAATGGCCATACTAGTGTACATGCTAAACTAAAATTATGTTTTTATACACACACATGAAAAATTTGTTTACCTTAATTAATTTTTGGTTTTTTCGTATTATATTTCATAGATTGGGTATTGGGGAAATGAGAGTGATGTGAGGGGGATGGGAGGGGCCATATGAGCTTCCACCTTCAAGTGGTTGGCCCTATTTAGTAGAGAATAAATTATTCTTGAAACCAGGAGAAGCTCATTCATATTTATTTGCATCAACGTAAATGTCATCATTATTCTTATATTATTACAACGCCAAAATTGTTGAAATTGTTAGAAAACATTAGGTCACTTATGACATGATATTACCCTGCACTATTATATTTATAAGCCAAGAGTGACGTATGAATGGGCCAACCTTGATTTTTTTTCAAATTGTTACTGTATGCACTAATCCTAAACACTAAACCCATTTAACCCCATAAACCCTAAACCTCTAATCCCTTAACCCCTAACCCCTTAAACCCTAATTCCCAACTCCTAACCCATTTAACCCCCTAAACTCCTAAACCTTTAACCCCTTAACCCCTATCCCGTTAAACCCTAATTCAAAATTCCCTAACCCATTTAACCCCCTATACCCCTAAACCCCTAAACCATTTAACCCCCTAAACCCTAAAACTCTAAACCCTTAACTCCTAACCCCTTAAACACTAATTCTCAACCCCTAACCCATTTAACCCCTTAAACCTATAAACCCCTAACCCATTTAACCCCTAAACCCCAAACCTATAAACCCTTAACCCCTAACCTCTAAACCCTTAACCCCTAATCTGTTTAACCCCCTAAACCCCTAAAAAAATAACCCATTTAATCCCGTAAACCATAAAACTCTAAACCCCTAACCCATTTAACCCCCTAAACCCTAAACCTCTAAACCTATAACCCATTTAACCCCTAAACCCTAAAGCTCTAAACACTTAACCCCTAAACCCTTAACCCCTAACACATTTAACCCCCTAAACCCCTAAAAATCTAACCCATTTAACACCCTAAACCTAAAACCTCTAAACCCTTAACCCCTAACCCCTTAAACCCTAATTAAGTCACCTAGTCACTAGTAGAAAATGATGAAATTAGTGACTAGGTGACTAAAAATGTTAGCCACCGCAATTATTTTAAGTGAATTACTACTATATTTGGGCAATTTTAAGTGACTGAACTAAAAAAGGCTAACTTAAATGACTAATTTAGTCTAGGGATAAAATATATGACTAGATAATAAGTGACCAAACTAAAAATGACTAACTGAAATGACTAATTTATTCTATGACTAAAATAAATGACTATATAAAAAGTGACAAAATTAATAATGATTAACGTAAATGACTACTATAGTCCAAGAATAAAAATATGACCAAATAATAAGTAAAAAAATTATATGAATTAGTCATTTATGTTAATATTTTTTAATTGTCTCACTCTGAAAATGGAAAATTTCAATTTTTATAGTGAAGTGTTTCATTTCACTATAGGGGTCTCTAAATCCATCTATAGTGTTAAAATTTAGAGACAAAGTGGTCTTTGAATCCATCTAAAAAAATAAAATTTTGAATACACTTTTGTCTCTAAATTTTAACACTGCAGATGGATTCAAATATTCTCAACATCAGTTTGACCTTCCTTCACCATCGAGGAAAGGATCTCCTTCACCAGTTTGTCCAAGGAGGGTGAGGAAAATGAAACTTGAGATGAAGGAAAAGCAAAAAAATAAACTAGAGAAAGTCATAACTTCTAAAAATTTTGAAATCCATAAAAAAATTCATAATTGTAATATCTCAAAAGGGAGAATGTAGTAATACAAAAACACAATAATTGAAAAATGCAGCAACGAACAAATAATCTAAATACACCATAAAAATGTGTAGAATAACTAAGCCTTTTTATTAGATAGGAGGTGGAATACAAGTACAACAATGCTCAAAATATGGGACACTCAAGCCAAAGAAGAAGGCTAGAACAACCCTAAAGTCCTCCCATAAGAGTGACTGCGTAACTGTTGGACTACTAGAAGGAATATTGCGTTGTCCCTACTGAAAATGTCGAGACTAAAACTACCCAAAAAATATAACATTGTATATCTGGCAGTTCTGGAGCTCATATGATGCTAGGATTTCAGATCCGGGCTCTATGACGAATACCCAAGATAACCTAGAAAGGATTTCCAGATCTGACAATCTTGGAAAATCACCCTCTTAGGGCATGCAACATATGACTGCTGGGTGTGCATATCTGAAGCATGATTTGAATATATTATGGCTACAATAATATGCAATCAGCTCAATTCTTGAAGGGCTGATCCCTTCACTAGATCCTTAAGCTAGAAGCTTAAGATCTAGCTCCTCCTTCCTCCTCCACTAAATGTAGCTTCTAAATACCCAACAACTGAGTAAAACTACGATGTCAAGGATGGAGGCTCTATAGCTTGACGCAAGATGTTGTAATGAAGCTCAATAATGATGGAAATAATGTGCCCAAAGTGAGGAGATGGTCCCTCATAGGAAATCCAGCTGAAATATGGGAAAATTACCTCCTCCAATATATCTACAGGACTGGATTGCGCAATCCCTTGGGGAATTTTTGTTTTATGGAGGTGTGTAATGTTGGCCTGAATGTCAGATATGAATATGCTACTCCCGGAAGACTTATATTGAAGCCCAAGGTGAAAGGATGAATCCTCCACGGTTTCCTAGCTGAAAATTCTAGAAACAACCTCCTCCTCTTAAACCCTCAAGCAAGGATGTGTAATTCTTGAGACTGAATGTGCTATAGAGAGGGGATGAATTTGGCACCAATTCCTAATGATGTATGACAACTCAAAGAAACCTTCCCAGAGTAGACACTCGAAGTCCCCCGTGGGTAAGGGTGGGATTTTCATTTGGAAACACCTGTGTGCTAAACAACACTGTAGACTTAGCTAAACAACTGAAGCATACATGGAAATTTTAAATGATAAATTCATATATAAACAGATCAATAATAAAAATCTAAATCCTTCTGTTGATTCCTTCCTCTTCCTTATGTGGTTTGTGAGCCTTCCATAGCCCTGGCCCACCTCATAACTGCGCTGCACATGTGGCCACTATCATCCATGAAGGCTACAATATCTCTCCATGTTATCCACCATATCTGCATTTAATTCCCACTCTCTCCATAATGTATGCATTAGATGCACCACTTCCTCCACTATTTCATCATTATTTCTCTATGATATTACTTTTAATGCACCATGATCTCATTTTACTTCCTCCATGATCTCCACAATCTTATCATTAATGTTGCATGATCTCCACTCTTCCTTCATTAAGAAGCTGCTCCACTACTCCATAATGCATATTTACTTCTATATTATCCACATACACACATAAAACGTGGATTTTATTCATCTATGGGGTTTATGGGTCCCTCCACCCTCTTATTTACTTAATTAATTAGAAAAAGTAAGAACTCTAATATTCTAATTATCTGATGGAAAATTGGGAATATTACAGTCCTCCCCACCAAAATGTTGCTTGTCCTTAAGAAACTAAAAAAGTGGGTGGTACAACAATCCATCTCCCTCCAAATGACATCCTCATATGGAAGCCCTGACCCACCTCATAACTGTGCTGCACATGTGGCCAATAGCATCCATGAAGACTGCATTGTCTCTCCATGTTCTCCACCATCTCTGCATTTAATTCCCACTCTCTCCATCATGTGTGCATTAGATTCACCGCTTTCTCCACTATTTCATCATTATTTCTCTATGATATTACTTTTAATGCACCATGATCTCATTTTACTTCCTCCATGATCTCCACGATCTTATCATTAATGTTGCATGATCTCCACTCTTCCTTCATTAAGAAGCTGCTCCACTACTCCATAATGCATATTATCTTCTATATTATCCACTTGCACACATCAAACGTGGATTTTATTCATATATGGGGTTTATGGGTCCCTCCACCCTCTTATTTACTTAATTAGTTAGAAAAAGTAAGAACTCTAATATTCCAATTATCTGATGGAAAATTGGGAATATTATAGTCCTCCCCGCCAAAATGTTGCTTTTCCTAAAGCAACTAGAAAAGTGGGTGGCACAACAATCCATCTCCCTCCAAGTGACATCCTCATATGGAAGCCCTGACCCACCTCATAACTGCGTTGCACATGTGGCCACTAGCATCCATGAAGACTGCACTGTCTCTCCATGTTCTCCTCCATCTTTGCATTTAATTCCCACTCTCTCCATCATGTGTGCATTAGATGCACCATTTCATCCACTATTTCATCATTAGTTCTCTATGATATTACTTTTAATGCACCATGATCTCATAATACTGCCTCCATGATCTCCACAATATTATCATTAATGCTACATGATATCCACTCTTCCTTCATTAAGAAGTTGCTCCACTACTCCATAATGAATATTTACTTCTAGATTATCCACATACACACATCAAACGTGGATTTTATTCATCTATGGGGTTTATGGGTCCCTCCACCCTCTTATTTACTTAATTAATTAAAAAAATTAAGAACTCTAATATTCCAATTATCTGATGGAGAATTGGGAATATTACAGTCCTCCCCGCCAAAATGTTTCTTGTCCTCAAGCAACTAAAAAAGTGGGTGGTACAAAAATCCATATCCCTCCAAATTACATCCTCATATGGAAGGCCTCCCCATCTACTAAAATTCATAATGCATGCCCAACTCCAAAGATGCCTCTCTATAATGTCTAGAATGGCCTCCAACTGAAAAGTTAAATGCCTCTCATCATCAATGAATCTCCAAGTGGAAACCATATGTTTTCCAAGATCCTCCTCTATGCATGAGATACATAAAGTGAAGTGGTATCTTCCAAAAGTGGAAAGTCCCCCATCATAAACTATCCCTCCATCCCATGCTACATGAAGTAGATTGTATCTCTCCATGGTTCCATCCTTGGCCTTGTTGGATCCAAGCATCATCCCAACAATGTGCAAAATAAGAAGTAGATACATATGGATGAACATGTACAATTTCAAACCATTGTATCCCAATAAAAACCACCACAAAAAATCCTTCTTCTGCCATGCCAGATCATCATTAAACCAAGTAAGAGAGCCATACTCTCTCAATAGAAACTACTGCAGCAATGCCTCTTACTGCCATTCCAAATCATCATCAACCCAAATATGAGAGCCATACTCTCTCAAAAGAAGCCACCGCAACAATGCCTCTTGCTACCATACCACATCATCATCATACAAAGTATAATGACCATAATCTCCCAACAGAAGCCAACACAGTAAGGCCTCTTGCTTCCAACCTCTGTCATCATCATGCAATGTATGGGGAAAAATCAGTCCATACTCTCCCAAGAGTAACCAAAGCAACAAGGATTTTTGCTACCACCTTACATCATCATGATGCAATTCATGGAGCAACAACATACTGATTGACATGTGGAATATCACATCAGAACAATACAAAAAATCTCCCTGTTGCCACATCATGTAAGAGTTATGCCATGTCCCAAACAAAAGTACATATATGGACATAAGATATATCCCAAACAAAAGTACATACATGGACATAGGATATATCATGTGATGGCCAAACTCTCTCAACAATAACTAGCACAACCATGTCTTCTGGTTCTCCATAAAATCAGTGATTTACATGGCATGGACCATACAAATGTGAGATGTTGGGTATTAACCATACTCACCCAAAAGCAACTAGCGCATACATGCTTCTTGCTGCCCTGTATCATAGATCTGCAAGTAGGTGGTTAACCCCTTGCTCATCCTCATCCATCCATCCCACTGTGGATGATGAATCATATCATGCTCATACTTGGTATCCACCCAAGGTAGAATACCATTCTCCTCCAACTGACAATCTTTGCACTCCATGAGATTTTGAAGTGCACCTCCCTTGAGGTCTCTCCATGAGATCCACTCATCAATGTCCCAATAGAACCCATAAGGTTCCATACATGTTGTAGGTAGAAATTTCTCTTTGAGATGAGAGAGGCTCATCAAGAAAACTCCATCTTGATAATGGAAAGTGCTCTCCGTCATAATATGTCTACCATCTATCATCTATCCCTCCAATGCTTCATGAGTGAATCCACCTTTGGAATGCTCCAAGAATAATGGGGCCCTCATCTCATCGCTGCTTCTTAGTGACAGTGTTGTAGACATACATGGTGATACATATGCTATCTCATGGCCATACACAATGCTGAACTCATAGCCCGAAATTGTACTGAATAGGAATGTGCTCATCCCATTCTCTGAAACTCCACACTTCAACTCAAAGTGTTGGGTGTAGCTCAACCATGATAAATTGAGATAGCTATATGTCTTCTCCTTGATCAAGTCAAGGGTCCTCTGTGAAGTGATAATTTTCTGCTCCAAATTAGCAAGGTGCTCTAATCCTTGGTTATGCAATTGCTCTGATGGCATGTTCTCAAAAATCTCAATATGAGGTATTGAAATAATATGAGATGAAAGTATTTGCAAACCTTGGATAAGATGAAACTTGGGAAAATATTGCACATTGACAAGAGTTCCTCCAACCGATGCAATGGCCTCTCCAACTGCTGGTAATGGTGACATTTGCATCTCTTCTACTGTACCAGCGCTGGTATCTGCCTCCTCTTCCTCATGCATCTCATGAATCATGCATGGGGCTCCCAATGTCAAGAGCTCAAGACCATCTTGCAAAGATGCAATTGTTCCTCCTCTTGATACAAGTACTTATGCAACTGGTGGTGGTGTTAGGGGCTCCTCCTCCATAGTATGATGACATATTCCTTTGGCTTCTCATGTACTATCTCATTAATGATGTGAAGTGTATCTAGTTTCCTTATACCAAACTTCTTCTTCATTCTTTGAAGGAAATCTGCATAAGCAGACACTTTGGCATGTGACAAATGACTGAACCACCAATCCTTCGCTTCACCCTCAAGGTGCAGCGCTGAAATTTCAACAACCTCTCTTTCTGCTACTGGGTATAACTGAAAGAATGCAACTAAACCTTCCCTCCAAGCCTTCACAATGCTTGTGGATGATCTATCAAATGTAGGCAATAATAATCTATGCCTCTTTCTTCAATTATTGCTGTGGGATCTCCTTTCTTCTTTGAGTTGTAAAAAATGTTGGAGAGTTATATTCTCCTTGAGTGCTCTAAGCTGTGATTTATACTCGGACATATATTTACTTAGGGTCTCATACCCCAATTCTCCTTCATATTCACACCATTCACATTCCTTCTCAAAGAAAGTGGATCTAGTAGAATGTTGTGGAGCTCTTTGGCTTGTCGGTTGTTTTTGCTATTGATAGGAAGTGCTTGGACCTTCCTCATTTTGAAATATTCTTGGATCCTCCGTCATTTTAGATCTCTAATTTCCTTTTCTTCTTTTGATGTTAAAGATGAAGTGCCCACAAGTTGAGCCAAATATCACGCTCTGATACCACTATAATATCCCAAAAGGGAGAATGCAGTAATACAAAAACACAAACGACAGCAATGAAAAAATAATCTAAATACACCATAAAAATGTATAGAATAGCTGAGCCTTTTTATTATATAGGAGGTGGAATAAAAGTACAACATGGCTCAAAGTGTGAGACACTCAAGCCATAGAAGAAGGCTAGAATGACCCTGAAGTCCTCCCATAAGAGAGACTACGTAGCTGTTGGATTGCTGGAAGGAATACTAAATTATCCCTGCTACAAATGTTGGGACTGCAACTGCCAGAAAAATACAAAAATGTAGATCTGACAGTTCCAGAGCTCAGATGATGCAGAGATTTCAGATCCTGGCTCTATGAAGAATACCCAAGATAACCCAAAGAGGATTTCCAGATTCGACAATATTGGAAAATCACCCTCTTAGGGACAACAACATATGACTGCTAGGTGTGTAGATCTGAAGCATGAAATGAAGATATGATGGCTGCAATAATGTGCAATCAACTCAACGCTTGAAGGGCTGATCCCTTCACTAAATACTTAAGCTAGAAGCTCAATATTTAGCTCCTCCTTCCTCCTCCACTGAATGCAGTTGCTGAATAAACAAAAACTGAGATAAATTATGCTATCAAGGATGGAGGATCTATATCCTGATGCTATATGCTGTAATGAAGTTCAATTATGATGGAAATAATGTGCCCAAAGTCAGGAGATGGCCCCTCACAAGATTTCCAGCTGAAATACTAGAAACTTCGCTCCTCCAATAGGTTTATAGGACTAGACTATGCAATCCCTTAGGGAATTACTGCTGCATGGAGGTGTGTAATGTTGGTCTGAATGCTGGATATGAATATGATTCCCATGGAAGATTGATCTTGAAGCCCAAGGTTAAAGGATGAATCCTCCACTGGTTTCCTAGCTGAAAATGCTAGAAACAACCTCCTCCTCTCAAACTCTCAAGCAGGGATGTGTAATTCTTGAGACTGAATGTTTTGTAGATAGGGGATGAATGTGGCACCAATGCCTAATGATGTATGATATCTCAAAGAAACCTTCCTAGAGTAAGCACTCGAAGTCCCCCATGGGTAAGGGTGGGATTTCCGCTTGGAAACACCCATGTACTAAAAAACATTGCAGACTTAGCTAAACAGCTGAAGCATGCATAGAAATGTCAAATGACAAATTCAAATCTAAATAGATAAATAATCAAAATATAAAGCCTTCCTTCTATTGTTGCCTTCATCTCCCTTATGTGGTTTGTGAGCCTTCCATAGTCCTGGTCCACCTCATAACTGCATTGCACATGTGGCCACTAGCCTCCATGAAGACTGCGTTGTCTCTACATGTTCTCCACCATCTCTGCATTTAATTCCCACTTGCTCCATCATGTGTGCATTAGATGCATCTCTTCCTCCACTATTTCATCATTAGCTCTCTATGATATTACTTTTAATGCACCATGATCTCATTTGACTTCCTCCATGATCACCATGATCTTATCATTGATGCTGCATGATCTCCACTCTTCCTTCATTAAGAAGATGCTCCACTACTCTGTAATGAAGATTTACTTCTAGATTATCCACATAAACACATCAAAAGTGGATTTGATTCATATATTGGGTTTATGGGTCCCTCCAAACTCTTATTTACTTAATTAATTAGAAAAATTAAGAACTATATTCCAATTATCTGATGGAAAATTGGGAATATTACAATAAAAAATTGTGTGTCTTTCTCTGATCTCTATAAGAATTAAAGGGAAACCAAACTCAGAGTTAGAAAACCCCAAGAAGAGTTTTGCAGCCCCTCAAAAATGGCCTCGAGCGCCCCTGGGTTGGATGAAACTATAGGACCCAAACAATGCACAATAGGAGGAGGGGTTAGGGCCTCTAAATTGCTAGATGACTGGCCTATAAAATTATTAACTTTTCTTTCTAAATACCTGGTAGGCTTGCAAACTAAGGCATGGTGACCGTTCAATCTAACTTCCAAATGTGAATGGACAAAATCCTTGCGACTAGCAAAAATTTGTTGAAAACCCCCTCCTTCAATGCATAATCCACCAACTCCTCCTCCTTCATGTGGGTCCGATAATAAGAAACCAACACCTCATTTGAAAAACATATTTGAAGAGTAGTTGTGTGTCTTCAAAGGGTTTACCACGGTGAAGATCTATGTAATTAAAAAATATGCATCATGTGAATAAAAATCTCATGGTTATAACTTAATATTATTTTGCATTTTGACTAGGATATTAGAGCCTGTCATTTTCCAAAGCCTATTCTTTCTTTGTCAAAACTATGCCTCTCTCTAGTGAGAAACTCCACATCCCTTTCACGACATTTAATTTTTCCATGGGCCTATATGGTTTCTCCATAATTATTGAATTCCTCTCCCATGGTAGAGATGTTGTGATGTCCCCTTTAACATCTTGACTTTGTAAAAAAAAAATAAAAAATTATGACTATAACTATAATTAATAATTAAAACGATCTAGATCCATCTTAACTCTAGATCTACAAAGTGCCTAGACGAAGGAATTAAATCTTTCTTAAGGTGCAAACCTCTCTTTAAGAGTGAAAATATATTTGATCCCTTGGTTTGAAGTTAAAATGGATCTATATTGGTCATATACAATGAATATATATATATATATATATAAGACTTACAAATTCAATTACCTTTCTTTTTGTAAAACATCAAAACATTTATAAACTTTAGTAACGTAAAATATATATATATATATATTTTAAGTTATTAAAGTTTATAAATGTTTTGATGTTTAAAGAAAGGTAGTAGTTTATAGAATATATATATATATATATATATATATATATATATATATATATATATATATATATATATATATATATATATATATATATTTACTATATTCAAATAATATATATATATATATTTTTCACATTATTGTAAAAGTTTTGTGCCTTTTTTCATTTGGAATTTCATTTTCCCATTCGAATTTCATTTTCCCACTAGAGGGAATGGTAAAGGAGGATTTCCATGAAAATGGCCACAAAACATGTTGATTCAAAATCGCAAGTCAGTAATGTTGTCAACCTCGGTACCTCCATCATCGACATCAGCAACATGTGCAAATGAGGCCAGTTGAACGAAACTCTGGGTGTACTCCATCAAATGAACCAGAAGGGAATCTTGGTCGATTTCAATACCTATGCATCTATTTTGTAGGCCCGTGGTAATGCCAAGCACTAATGCATGACCATGCCCAACATGGGCCTTCTGCAGAGGCTTTGAATCTGCTTCATCAAATGCAAGTGGCTAGTACGAGGCCAGACATGGTCACTCTCACTATCATTCTCCCTGCTTGTGAACTCTTAGTAACTCTGAAATAGGGAAAAGAGATTCATGATTATTTGATCAGAAGGGGGATTGAGTCTGATGTTATTGTGATGAGTGCTCTTATAGAAATGTATTCTAAGTGTGGAATTGTCAGATTATTTTCACGCCATCTGTTTGAAAGAATGCCTAGAAGAGACGTTGTCTCATGGAATTCAATGATTCTTGCTTATGGAATGCATGTGTATGGTAAAAATGCATTTTTTCTCTTCAATCTAATGTAGAAAGCAGATGCCAAGCCAAACCCTAATACCTTTTTACTCACAATGATGTTATTCATTGACAAAAGTTATTCAAACCAAAAATTTCGCCATGTAGGAGGGTAGGGATTAACTCGAAATCAATGGTCTTTTAGGTGATAATATGTTTTGGTTGATATTACCACACCTACCATATGTTTATTTAGAGAGAAACCACTACAAGTAATGATATGGCCCCCAAAACAAAAAATGACCCATGAATGTGACTCTATGTCTGCCATGAGAATGAAGGACACCCTTTAAAAGACGCAACAGGAAAATGCGTGGAATTGAAATGTCAGTTCAGGATAACATAAAAAAATGGTTGCAGAGCATTTGATGAAAGAATCAGAAAAACTGCTACGATGATGAGACATCCTTTTTAGTATTATTGGAAATAATAAGTTTAAGAAGCTTGAAACAACTCTTGGAGTCATTTTCAATGAGAGACCATAAACTTATGGGTGTCAGAGTGGCTAATAATCACAGTTTGTGGTGGATGATAGTCACCATAAATAACATTTGTTGTTTAGATCATTTGTTTGGTGGCCAATGTTGGTGAATCACTATATTATATCATGGTACCATATATTTCCTTTTTAAAGGAAAAAATATATTGAACATGAATTAAGTTTCATCTTGTGTAAATGTTTAATTTCGTGATGTTATGAATGGTTTGCACATTATATGTATCATATATTTGTAATCACTTCTTTCAAGTTTACTTTAAGAAATAAAAGAAGAGGTGCAGGGCCTTTCCATAAGAAGGACTTGCACTAACTCCTCTCCTCATATCACACTTTTAAACATTAGCCCATAAATCAAACACATGCCCTGATTTCTCTAGCCTAGAAACCCCTGGATTTATATGATAATGAACTCCTCTCACTCGCTAGTTCTAACCCAAATATTGAATGTCTTTGGTTGGCATGTGTAAATGCCTTTAATTGATCCATGGATATGTATGAAACCTAATTTTTCATAGAAATTATACAAACACCCAAATTAATATGAGGTATTTCAACCTTACAACTCTCTCATCCAATATTAAATACTTCACTAATTATTCAAGGGGTAATAGACTTAATTGTATATTAAATATAAAAAACACTCATATTAACACAAGAAAATAATAATAGTATTTAATATAAAGTTATAATATAGTAAGATGCTAAATTGGCATGTGAGACCCCCTTGTTCATGGGACAATGGATGCCCTTCATGCAATGATTTAAATATTTAATCCATGGAGGTATACATACCTTAATTTCCCTTGGATTCAAACCCATGACATTTTAAGGGGAAACACTTTAACACAATTCTAATAAGTAAATACAAACTTAATTTGTATATGTATCAAAGTTAGTCTAAGAGTTTCATGACCTGCTTAATTTTGCACGAAAGCAAAAGAACTCCTGAAGGGTTGATCACAATAGGCATGTATGGCCGATTACGATTATCAGAGGTATGTTAGTTTGGTTTTCACAAACCACAACTTGCACACATTGTTATTATTGTTAAAGGTATGTTAGGCTAGTTTACTTGTTCAACATCATGCAAATTTGGTTGTATTGATTAAAGGCATGTTAGTTCAATGACCAAACCAATAGTTTGTCAAGATGGTCAACTTAGCGAGTTGTCAATCATCTTAATGAACAACATGCCATGCCAATTAGTTTATTTATTTAAATGAATATTCCATTATTATTGCTAGTGATGTGTTAGGTTGGTTATTAACATCTATTTTTTATTAACAATATCCTGGAGATTAATCCTATCAACATGCATGTTTAACTACAATTGCAAGAGGTATGTTAGGTTGGTCAACCCCATCAACAAAATTTATGTTCAATTATGAATGTTGAGGCATACCACATTGGTCACTCGATTACCAACATGTACCTTTTGGTTATCACTAGTAGAAGCATGCTAATTTGGTCAACTTGATCAACTACATGTATGGTTGGTTACATGTATTGAAGCATCATTTGATTGTTCGATGCAATGTATAGTGCATAAGACTTGTTACCATTATTTAAGGCATGTTTTTTTGGTTAACTTAGTTAACATTACATATATTCAATACGATTTTTAGAGGCATCAAAGGATGCTCAACCCATTTAAAGTAATTCATAAAATTGGAGGGCTTGCTTATTGCTTGGTGGGTGAAAATAGTTTGTTATTATCCCCCCACAAGTGTTCAATATTTCCATGTGACATGTTAACCCCCCATGGGCCAAATTGCCTTCTTAAGGGGGTTGTTTATTTAAGATAGGGTTAGGTCAAAGTCTAGAGTGACTTTAGTAGAATAAATACCACTTATTTGTAACTGTCGAGTTCAAGTAGTGCTTTCATAAATTTGGAGATGCTTCTACCACATTGCAATGTCTAAAATCAATTAATTGACACATGCTTGTGTTCATAAAAAAAATCGGTAAAAAAAACAAATGTATGTCAAAGAAATTTAAATATCCCAATGCTCATTGACCCACATCACCAATTTTCCTAGATTGATCTCCTTGATTTGTTGGGGTTAAACCTCATCCATCCTAACATAAGTCATTTACTCCACCATTACGTACACATTCATGCTTATAAAATACATGGAAAACTTGACCATTTTCATGCCTCAAAAAATAATTTCAAAAACATTGTTACATTTGCACCACAACATATACAGATGTGCAATTTGTATCAATATTTACTAAATTGTTATCTGCTTCTCTTAATGCAATATTCTACCACCTTGACACCCCTTAACCCTATGAATATCCTTGTATTGATTTCATGACCCTCTCCATTTTACAGTTTCCTTAAATTGATCTTATAACACCCTCCATTAAAATCATTAGCTACACTTACATATATTCAACTTGACAAAAATTAAAACAAAAACAATACCATAATTATAACACTGTATAGATGAAATATCTCAGTGTCTAAGAATAATGATATATCTTTAAACCTACTTAGCAATATCAACAATATAACGACATATCTAAACTAAGAATACATCAACAATATATATACACATATAAACTAATTATATATATTTAAACCTACAATGCTACAAATACTTCAAGGCTCATTGCTTCCTTGAGAACCTTCTCACTACGAGTTTGGACCAAAAAGGATTGCTCTAGTGACCCTCATTGTGAGGAAATCCAATCAACAAAAGGCGATAACTTCCAAACCTTGGCGGGAACCCTCCCCCTCTCTCAAATTTCGCGAGAAGGTGAAAAAAATGCATTAGGAAGGAAAAATTTCCAATCCATAGATATGAGGCTAAAAAAGGAAAATAAATTTATAAAAAAAGGGCGGCGAAACCTTTTTACTCTTTTACTAAAATTCATTGCTCCCCGCCTCACTCTAACTACAACAAAGCTACCAAAGGATAGTTGTATTTATTCGTCAAATTTTAAAACCCTCGCTAGTTCAAGGGTTTCAAATTTGTGCTCGAGATTTCCATACATATTCTAGGATCTATCCTTTGTAGCTGAGCCGAGCCGAGCCATGGGCAAGTGTGGTAGGAGTTCATTAGACGAAATAGCTTCCTCCGAATAAGAACAACCACATAATGAAGAATCGAGTCTCAATGAAGAAGAGGAAGACTAAGAAGAGCTCAAAACTGTAACTTGGCTGATGATAGATGACAACGAAGATGATGAAGACAATCAGCTGGTGGATGCATCAAGCCCAGAGGATGATCAAGATGCTTCTGGTAGCGACGAGGCCAAAACCGATGAAAACATAATTATGTCAAAATCTATTTATTTTGCACTCCATTTATTTGATGAAATCGATATCTTGCTTATTCTATTTCACATTTTCACGTCACTTGTTCTATGCATGATCTTGGTGCATTTAGGTTTTAATCTTCAACCTTTTGTGATTATAGATGGATTCAGTTAATTTATAGCAATCCCTAGTTCGCTAGGTTTTAAATGATACGTTTTATTTTTAAATTTTTGTTCGTTTTTTGTGTGTATGTGTGTGTTGTAAAAAGAAACAATTGAAATTAATCTATGTCAGAATAATTTGTATTCATGATACTACGAATCCCTCCATTCCCCTCCATTGAGAGAGAGTAGAAAATCCAATCAGAAAATCCTATTCATTAACATCTAAACTCCCGCTCGTTAACATCTATCTGAAATGTGGCACTGAGCAATATAATAAGGGAGGGATACAAGTTCAATATGAATCATAATTCCCATCTCCCCACCCCGGGTGGCATGGCATACCACAAATTGATTAGATTATTTTATGCTAGCATTGCTTTTCATAACATCGACATGCTTGTATGCTTTTGTATTCTTTCAATAGGTGTGAGAATAGAATTTCCATTTCAACCTTCACTAAATACTCGTCTCAAGCTACGCTGCTGAGATACACTACCAGTTTGAGAAAGCATATTAAGTGACTTATTGGGTAGGTGGCCCCTATCAAATAAGTAAAAAAAATATTCTTTCAAGCCGAATTGAGCACATAGAGAAATTATTCCATTATTTCCTGCGCTAGTTTAGATCTTCTCTCTTTGCTGGTTTGGAGCGGCTATACCTATATCTATACCCTTGTTTATACCTATAGAAAGGATTTTGACTAGCCTAGGAAATGTATGATTGGTTGGGTACCTGCTATGTGTATGTAAGTATGATGGGTTGTATTGTTAATTAGTATTAGTCAGTGCATTTTTAGTCATTATTCTTGTTTTCCTTGTGACCTAGATTTCTTCACAACCCCAAAACTCTTGAATGAAGCTTACCATGAACTAGAATAATTTGAAAGAAGAACTTTTTCTATCAGAAAAAATATTCTTTCTCATTTTTATGTAATGAGATCCATGCTGCTGTTTGTTTCAAGATATTTTGTTTAGCTATCTCAGAATTACCCTAATTAAAGTTATATTTTTCCCGTGAAAGCTTTGAAATGTGTATGAAAAAGGTATTTTACTTTATGTATGTTACTTGTGCCATATTTTCATTACTTTGATATATTTCTTCACTTATCTTGACATGAAGCTTAAGTTATTTGAGCCGAAATCATTGTTTACCTAAAACATTGCAGACAACAATCATTCACGTGTAAATATATTTGTAACTGCTACTTATCAGTGACAAAGTTTTCCCACATTTACTGGAGAAAGTACTTTTGTTGGCAATAATTTTTTCTAACACATTCTTTCTACTAGGATCGTGTGAATTCAAAAATTTTAGTCTTGTTTATTGTTCTCTTCTAAATAGATATGTAACATGACATTGAATATGGGGAATCCCTAAAATAAAGTGAATAGGGGCTTAATTTATTTGAAGGAAGTATTTTACTTGGCCGAAAAGGATAAAATATCTTATGAGAACTTGTGTTTGATTGGAACTTCATTAATGCATTTTACCAAAGTATTTTTTTTATTTATTATATTCCTCTGGTTTTTGTTAAATTGTCCTGAAACTTCCTCAATTAAAATATTATTTTCTTATTTAGGCATTGAAATGCACCTAAGCTCGAAAATTTATTTGAAGTACGTTTTCATTTTTTGTTAAAAATCCAAAACTGGGAAACTTTGTATCATAAAAGTTCTAGCAAAAGTACAAAATACTACTACCCAAAATATTCAAATGGAATAAGCAGGTCTCATATGCTGCAAAGAAAAACTTGCAGAGATTCAAAGTTGTACATTCCATAATTCCTTGAGTATACAACTTAAAACCACGTAATCTTCTAATTACTTTACTAAACATAGATATTAGCAAAAGACATTATGATTGTTGGCTTCTTCTTGCGCATTGTTGGAAGGAAAGGAGTTTGGCTTTCCAAAATCAATGTCTTCCATCATTTGTTGAACTGTTTCTTCCTCCTTAGAAAATATTTGCATTGAATTTGTTGACATCTTGTGGTTAGAAGGTGCAAAGAGAGAGCCTTTACTAAGACTGATAACCATTTTCTTCAAGAATCAAGATATCACATTCTGCCTCAAAGACATTGATTTTCTATGTTTTTTGGTCCACATTGTTCATAATTATAATATTTTGTGTATCCCATTGGTGTTCATTTTCATTTACTTTAGAAGTCACTAGAAAAATAGAATATATATTGCATTACATGGAATTTTCATATCTTTGAAGAACCCTTTTAAACTCTCGGGCTTCGGTATAATCCATTATTGTGACACTTAATAAAGAAACTTTGATGCCAGCCACTAACAGTCGTTTTTGCAGCTCAAGTTGTTGGACACAAATTTTCCAGATGTAACCTTGATTCAAACACACGAAATAGAGCTCCTGCTTTGCAAATGAAACAACATAACACTTAAGGTGTCACAAGAACAGAGATTTCTGAAGCCAAAATTGATAATATTAGCATGAGAAGTGCCTAAAAATAGGTGGAGAGCCATACCCCTAGTGGAGAGAGTAAAGGACACCAAGAGTTAAAAACTAGTTAGAAGTAAAACCTAGAGAACCAGAAGGGTATGTGTGAAATATGGATCCACGAGTGGAAATGAATTGAAAATAAATGAACAACCGGAATAGTGGAAACACAACTCTTGGATTTTGGGGGGCAAAATAAAGGAATGCGCATTGTGTAATATTCCAAAAATTTAGCCTTAAGCTAAATGGAATATTATAGTTTGTTTTATCACTAGGTAGGTGAATAAATGGGTAGGAAGGCCCATAAGTCACCTAAGAAACAATAAAAACACTTCAAGTGTTAAAGGAGACCTTTTTAGCAGCTAAATAAAGCACCTCCAAGTGTGAACAAGGGTTAGACCATGTTGATTCAATCAACTTTGACCAAGTCAACAATGCTGTCATGGAGGAGTGGAGATTAATTGAGGAATAACGCAGTTTTGGAGGGAGATGGATCTCATGAAGGAAATGACCTAATTGAGTGGGGCCAGGGGCAAGCAAACTCATATTCTATTTAAGGAAGAGAATGGCAGCCATATGAGCTCATGTTTTAGATTATTATTTTGATATTTTTCTGCTTAGACTTTTGCTTCCTCTTGTTGTTTAGCAAGGTAGTTGTGTTGTTTAGCATCGAGTGTTCCTGAGTGGGAATCCCACCTCTTTCCTTGAGAGGCCTCTTGGAAGAGTATTGTATTCATTTCCACATTCAGGTTTTTAGGCCAAGCTACAAATTTCTTCATCAGCATAGTTTCTGCAGGTTATTGTGCTATGTTGCAGGGTGCAGCAGTGGAGGATTAGATCAGGTGTCTTCAAAGCCAGTTTTTCAGTGGAGGAAGGTTTCCATCCATTGGGAGGCCTGTAAAGAAGCCCCTTGGGCTTATTTCACACATTTGGCACTAGGCCAAGCAATATTCATCCCCTACAGCGCAGCTTCAGTCTTGATCTGCGTTATTTTAGGGAGGAGTTGCAAGGATTGTTTTGGGAGGAGATTTCTTTAGTGGAGGAGCCACTCTTTCATCCTGAGGATCTGTTGGAGGAGGGTTGTATATTTCTACATCAGCTTCAGCCATATATTCTCATTTCTATTGTTGCATCATATCATCAGCCCTAGGCCTGCAACTTACATTGGCACATTGTGTGCATTTTCTGGAAACCCTCTTGGGTTGTCTTGGAAAGCTGATCTACTGCTCGGATTTGTATGTTTAGATTCTATTGAGGCCTATATCAGTACTTTTACATCATTTTATCATCTCCATTTGTATTTATGCATAATATAACTGCACTGTATCAACTCTCTGGCATTTTGTGTTGCAGCAACATCTCACTTTTGAGAGTGTTTATGTATTGGAGGCTTGTGTGATCATGTTCTATGCTTAGTGCCTCATTGTTTTGTACTTATTTGCTACATATATGATGAATAAGATGGCATTATATTGGTCTCATGATTTCATGTGTTAAATACTTGCTGCTGCTTTCATTTTATGAGCTATATTGCTGTTATTTCCAATTTTGGATATTACGGTGGTATCATAACATAATCTTGGCTTAGCCTGTGGATATCATCCAATATGTCGCCATAAGGAGAAGCATTTTCACAAGAAGAAGGATATGTACAGAAAAAACAAAAAGAATACTCCATTATTTGGAGGAAGGGAGGAGGAGGAGCTCTCACATATTCTCTTTCAAACTATGCAGAATATCAAGGGAGATCTCAAGAATATGAGAAGAGAGATATAATATCCAAAGGAGTTTGGATCTAAAGCCAACTCTAGATTTTTACATGATGGGTGTGAGCATGCAGCCACACACTATGATTCACAGTGCAGTCATATGCCCAGATCTTCTCTTAGTGATTATCTGCAAGAATATGAGTCTCAAACTAAGAAGTTTAGATATCATATCACTTTCCAAGATTTTTGCAAGATCAATGTGGAGAGGAGAAAGCAGCATGACATGGGTAAATTTTTCCTATCTACTTTTGATGGATCACCAACATGTTTAGCTAGAGCTTGGGTGGAGGAGTTACACACCTATTTGCAACAGCACCAAGTTTTTGAAGATGAAGCCATCAAAGTTGCAGCGCTGCATTTTGAAGGTAAGGCCTATGCTTGGTGGATATTTGAGTCTTTTTCATTAAGAAATGCAAATACTTCTTCTTATGAAAATTTCACTAAGAGATTAGTGGAAAGGTTTGATGGAAAACATTCTAAAACATCATTGGTGGGACTAAACAAGCCAAAACAAACAAAAGCTTTGCACATGTTGGAGGAACCTATAAAATCAAATTTGTTTCAGAAAAATGTTGAAGAGGCAAGATATTTATCTCATATTCTTGGGCAAGAGGGCATGGAGATTCCTTTTCTAAAAGAGGATCCACTTATTAAAAGGTTTCCCATTCATATTAAGGAGGAAGAGAAGGTTGAGGGAAACAACGTTGTCATATCTAGAGCATATCTAGCACCTCATGCATAGGTAGATGGAGCACTTACTCCCACAAGAGGGATTCTTGTATCATTGCAATAAATTCCCCAGGATCTCATGTATGGAGATCAAGGCACAACCCATGATCAACATGTGTCATTGTTGACAGATTGTGAAACCATGCAGATAAAAGGAGGAGGTAGGGAGGATGACCAGCATCATGTGATGAGGAACACCCACCCCTATCTATTTCAGAGGGTTGATGCAAAGAAGAGGCAGACTGATTTGCGCAGTGAAGGTAGGAACAAACTTGTCCATCCATATGTGCAGTCTACTCTTGACATTGATGTCTCACTACATGGAGGCATTCCACCAGGGATACCACTAGATCATGGGATGATGAGGGATGTTTCCCATTGGGTTGCACCATTCTTAGATTCTGGATGGGCGGATAATTTGGAGGGGTCTATTACCGCGCAGAGATTTGGGGATAGACTCAAGGAGGAGGGAGACATTCTCCCATTTTTAACATCACCCACCCTCACTACACATACTGTGCTGACATAAGTTGCTTCAGTAATGGAGGATGGCACCTTCATGGTGCAAGGGAGCTACTCCATGGATTTGGAGAAACAGAGGGTACTTCCTTTGAGGAAGGAATCCTCCATAATTTGAAGTAGATGGAGGCCACTCATGCTTGCATTGGCCAAGATCAAGATATTCTTTTTGGATGGGAGCTTCTCATGGGAGGCCAACTTCAAAAGGTCACCACTTCTATTTGAGCATGAGCAGCTGCATGTTGGGCATGGCAGAACTTTGGAGGATGAATTTGGCATGAAGGATGTGAAAGGAAAAGACAACAACATGTGGGGAGATTTACATTTTAGATCTTTAGCGTTGTCTCTTAGGAGGATTGATCCATATTGGAGGTCTCAACTCTTGGTAGAGTACTCCAAGGATCTTGGTGCTTGCATGATTCTTGATGACCCGGAGGGAGATGATAGATACATGGTGGTTGGAGAGGTCATCTATTATGGTGGCAGAGTCTTCTTGACTAGAGTTTCTGAGCTCAAGAGGAAGCTGCTACATGCAACACATATGGACTTTCTTTCCATGCACTTTGATGCATTTAATTCTTTGATGGAGGAGTTCATTTGGGAGGGCATCCAGTAGGATATATATCATCATATGGAGAGATGCATAGCCCAGATGGTGATAGAGAGGATGTCACAACCACTTCCCTACTCATTGGGGGTGAGGGAGAATTTCCAGTTGAGCCATTTCAGCTCAAGGACCAAAGTACATGGTGGAGAAGGTACAATTTTGCATCATGATTTGTACTTCTTTACTATATATGAGCAGCATGTTGTACCAAGAAGGATTATCCATTCTTGCATATTATATTATGATGTACTTGAGGTCAATTGCAACATTGAGGTTGGCTATTCTATTGGTGGGTTGTGGGGGGAGCCACATGATTCTTGGTGTGCACCATTGACACCACATTGTACCTTCATGATTCCATCTTATGGGATGATTGTGGCAGCAAAAAAGTGTCTGGAAGGGAACTTGTTATTCTTTTTTTTGAGACAGGCAAGTGATGCAATGTGCTGGTTCCATGTGTGGAACTATGATCCACTTTCTGGTTTTCATATGGAAACTTGTTTTCATTGGTTTTTGTTTCCATATATTGATGACGTTCTTATGTCCATGGGGAGATTTTTTTGGAGAGTGGGACAAGAGTTGGAGGTGCCAATTGGGGGTATGATTCTCCCTACTTTAAATTTTTCATGTTTTAGGAGAAACAATGGGCAAACCATGATTGCCATACTACATCTCTTTTCTTCATGTGGGAGGAGCCATTTGGAGAACTTGAGTTTTTGGAGGAGGCACTTCATGGATGATTTGTTTGGTGGGGTAACTTGGGCCATTCTTGGAGGCCATGAAATTTCAGCCCAAGGTCAAAAAAAGCCCCATACTTGCCATAAATGGAGAAAGAAACAACGTTAAGGGGAAAATCTAATCTCTCCATGCATCCCCAAAACATTGCATAAACCTGGGGTTGAGGATTCTTTTGATGAGCTACCTAGAATGGCTCATTTCATTTGGATGATAGCATGGGTATGGGAGACTCTCATTGGGGATGATATTCCCTATGTTTATCATCACTCCTACCTTGAGGAGGCCATTGGAAAACAAGAAGGTATCCACTTACACCTTCCACTTTCTCATGATGTACACCATTTGGTTTTGCATACTTGGGAGGAACCATTGGAGGGAAAATTTATTGCAGATTATGTTGAGCTATGGTGGGGACTATTGATGAGGAGGACACAAGAGGAGGAGGGGAGGAATTTTTCTCTCCTTATACAGTTTCTTGAGGACAAGCAACATTTTGGAGGGGAGGACTGTAATATTCCAAAAATTTGGCCTTAAGCTAAATGGAATATTATAGTTTTTTTATCACTAGGTAGGTGAATAAATGGGTAGGAAGGCCCATAAGTCTCCTAAGAAACAATAAAAACACTTCAAGTGTGAAAGGAGACCATTTTAGTAGCTAAATAGAGCACCTCCAAGTGTGAACAGGGGTTGGACCATGTTGATTCAGTCAACTTTGATCAAGTCAACATCGTTGTCATGGAGGAGTGGAGATTAAATGAGCAATAATGTAGTTTTGAAGGGAGATGGATCTCATGAAGGAAATGACCTAATTGTGTGGGTCCAAGGGCAAGCAAGCTCATATTATATTTAAGGAAGAGGATGGCAGCCATATGAGCTCATGTTTTAGATTATTATTTTTATATTGGTCTTCTTAGACTTTTTCTTCCTCGTGTTGTTTAGCAGGGTAGCTGTGCTGTTTAGCACCAGGTGTTCCCGAGCAGGAATCCAACCTCTTTCCTTGACAGGCCTCTTGGAAGAGTATTTTATTCATTTCCAAATTCAGGTTTTCAAGCCAAGCTACAACTTTCTTCATCAGTGCAGTTTATGCAGGTTATTGTGCTGTGTTGCAAGGTGCAGCAGTGGAGGATTAGATCGGGTGTCTTCAGAGCTAGTTTTTCAGTGGAGGAAGGTTTCCATCCATTGGGAGGCCTGTAAAGAAGCCCCTTTGGATTATTTCACACATTTTGCACCAGGCCAAGCAGTATTCATCCCCTACAACGTAGTTTCAGTCTTGATTTGCATTATTTTAGGGAGGAGTTGCAGGGGTAGTTGCAGGGATTGTTTTGGGAGGAGATTTCTTCAGTGGAGGAGCCACTCTTTCATCCTAAGGATATGTTGGAGGAGGGCTATATATTTCTACATCAGCTTCATCCATATCTTCTCATTTCTATTTTTTCAGCATATCTTCAGCCCTAGGGTTGCATCTTACATTGGCACATTGTGTGCATTTTCCGGAAACCCTCTTGGGTTGTCTTGGAAAGCTGATCTAGTGCACGGATCTGTATGTTTAGATTCTATTGGGGCCTATATCAGTATTTTTACATCATTTTATCATCTCCAGTTGTATTTATGCATAATATAACTACGATGTAGCAGCTCTCCGACATTTTGTGTTGCAACAACATCTCAATTTTGAGAGTGTTTATGTATTGGAGGCTTGTGTGATCATGTTGTATGCTTAGTGCCTCATTGTTTTGTACTTATTTGCTGCATATATGATGAATAAGATGGAATTATATGATCTCATGATTTCATGTGTTAAATACTTGTTGTTGCTTTCATTTTATGAACTATATTGCTGCTATTTCCAATTTGGGATATTACACTTTGAACATGCCTTGTGAGTAATCCCAACAAATACAAATTCTAGGATACTATCTAGACACTGAGAGGGGCTCTTACTAGGATAATTATTGAGGGGAATTCAAGAGACAAACTAGGGCTAATTTCAAGCATGTGAGAGATGGTTGGGATAGTCCTATGAATTTTGATTGCCTTGCTTGAAAGTGGTTATGTGATAAATGGTGATTAATTATCTTTAAGTTACTACATGTTTTTATACCCATAACCTAAGAGGATTAAGGTATTGCATGAAATTGGAAATCCCTATTTTCTAAAAGTGCACTTATTTTAAGTGTGATGGCCTCACTAGCCAAATAATCATCTTGATAATTGTGTTCTTTTTAGACGTGGTGTAGGCTGCAAACCTCCTTTGGGATTTTGGCTACAAAGAAATTTTTCTTTTGAGTGGGGTTGATTTCAAGACCGTAAATTTGATAATTATTCTTGAGTCTCCTATGATCATCGACTATCAAAGACTATGTTTTGATTTTTTTTTCCAAGACAAGATTTTGATAAAGAGCATAAGCCTTAGTTTGATTGTTTATGGATTTTTTATACCCAAATGAAATGATAGTTGAAGCTCTCCATTGGGATCTAGTATGATCCCCCCACACTCGCCACCCATAATTTACTTGAAGTAAATTATTGTTACACGATTTGCACTTTGAAATGCAAGCTGACCTAGAATGTTAGCTTCATCTGAAACTTGAGCCTGATTGTCTAGAGTGATACACTTTAAATCAAAGATATTATAAATAACATGAACCTTGTGCTTAACATAATATTGAATATCTCAATGAATTGTTTTCATGTCTCACCTATTGGCAAGAGATGGGATGTGAAGGCTTGGCATGAGGGAAAACCCAAATCATAATATCTTTCAATTTATTTCAAACAAAAAAAAATCTTTCTTTCCCATAAAATAAGTCAAGATCCCTCATCTTCCCTAGCACAATGAACGCCCAGTAATAAGTGCTAATTTGTACATAAAAGAAAAATGAAGTTAAATGAAGGGTAAAGGATTGAGAAAGGATTCTGGCGCAGAATGGTGATGTAATGACTCCACTAGGGTACTGACCAGGCTCGCTGGCAGTAGAGCAATGTTTGTGATTTCTTGAAGTGACTCCGTCAGGGTACTAACCAGGCCTGTTGGAAATGGAGCAACATGAGAAAATTATTTTAAAATTATGAACATAATACGCCCTCTCCCTTTCTCTTTGCATCATCATCAACTGTTGGTAGGCGTGAATTATTACTTGGGTGTTTATTGATTAATAGGACGTAGTTGAGGCACAAAGGGAAGGCATATTTGTAAAAGTCAAAGAAACATAGGAGGTACTTGTAGTGCTTGTTCAATATTCCCTCACATCACTATCCAGACTCGGAATATTGTAGGGATTTGGTAGAGATTGTGGATTCTACCAATGGTTCACCAATTGTTGCAGCTGCTATAATACCACCCAAAATTTTGGGCATATTCAAAATTTTGGGTCCCCCTCTGTTCACTCATCCCATTGAATTTTTTATCCAATCTCCATTTGGTTGACATCCCCATGACCTTTTCTTACCAAAACCTGTCACTATGCCCATTAATATGATGCACACTACACCCAATTTTCTTGCTACCTCAGTCTAGCTAGGGTTTGAGTAGGTAGTTGTTGTCGAGAGTTATATTATCGTCAACCTGCGTTTGAAAGAGTGTTTTCCCATCATCCATATTGCGCATGCACCCCTACGTTCTCCGTTAATTTAGGGTTTGGAATATGGTGGTCTTGTCTGTATGTTATAAAACCCTAAGTTATCACAGCCATGAATCAAATGTTAAAGCTTTGCTCTCTCAAATTTCACTTTGGCGCATATTAGTCATCTTGCTCTCCACTAGGTTTTAAGGAATCATATCCATCATACCCATGAACATGGGCATTATTTTACCAAACTAGGGTTTTCTTATGAGTGAGAGAGTAATACTCCAAAGCTGAACATTGCGCTTCATATGTTCATAATAGAAGGAATGCCTGAACAACATTTCACTTCATGTGTTAATATTAGGAGGAATGTATGAACATTCAAGTCAAGTCATGATGGTTTGCAAAGTCACTCACCAATCTCTAGTATAATCTGCCCAAGATTTACTTAGGTTGAAGTGAATTTGATCATGCTTAGTAAAGGCCTACTTAGTGTGTGTCTAAAGTATGTTATTTAATTGATAAACTCACCTTTATATTGCAAATATAAAATAACATTGGATGTTGACACCTTAGAGTCATAAAGGACTGATTGGTATACTAATATTTTAATTATTGTATGTTGTGGCTTATATCTTCTTGAAATATGGCATGCAGGTCCAACCATACCATGTCGAGTTGAAGTATGCCATAGAATAGAGGGTTATGCGAGGAAGAACAAAAGGAGTTACAAATTCGAATGTGATGAGTAAAATAAGAATGAGGAAGCAAGTTTTATAAGTATTGTGCATTGAGTTTAGACAATAAGCCAGATCCGCACATCAAAAAAAAGTTTTTGCAAGCCATACGTTTTAATGATGGTCCTATTGCAAACACCAACCCACCCATGATAAGCTGAATCAGAGTGTAGAGATATATAAAGCAATTCTGGAAAGGGTGTGATGCCGTACCGGGTCATGTATGTATGGGAAGGAGGGTGGAACGATTTTTCCTAAAAATATAATGGCCTTTGTGAGGAATGTATTCCATCTGTAGAATCAGCAGTAGAAGTGTCAAATGTCCAACTGTTTGAATCTGCTCGACTTGTTGCGGATGATTCAAATCGATCTAATAGCAGGAAATCAATGATCAATTGCTTGGATATAGAAAAACCATTATTTTCTCGAGCTCGATCAGTGCTGGAACAAAATTGATGAGTTCGTTTCTTATTGCTGTTCCCGCCGTTAAAAAATGAGTGCAGGTTATGGAATCAGTGGGTGAATATCGCAATTTATCCATTACATTAATAATGTTGAAGCCTTTGGATTACAATATGGCAATCATGAATTTTTGGCTGTAGGGAACAAGTTTCTCGTTGGTATTGGTATGTTTTCAACATTTGGAAACGTTGTTGTATTTTATCGAGGTGCGCCATCAAGCACCGCAGGGCAGGCTCGACTACAAAAATTTCAAAACTACCAAAGTTACTCGACAAAGCTAAGGGTCGACTTATGGAATTGATTCTTAGTTTCAACCATGAAATGTAGTGACACGCGCTCAAGAAATATGACCTTTTAATGGGAAGTGTGACTGGATTGAAGACGCCAGTTCATGAAACTGTGCCTGGGAACTTCGATGGCTATGCATCCTGACACTTAATGCAGTTATGTGAACTCTCTTGAGGTCGCCCCAATCGAAAATCGTAGTTGCAAGGTATAACGGTGAACATGACCCAACCTCAGATGCGAATATGCGACCCCTCTCAAGATCCAAATCAGGCCCAGAGCAGCCTATGCGACTTCTCCTTTTTTACTACTTGGCGACTTTTATATACTGCGCCATGCTTCACGTACCAATAATGCTGGTAGAATTGAGGAGCTGAACCTTGGGAGGAAACACCACTAACACACCACTCAGACCCGTCGAAAATTCATGGGCATTCTACATTTTCCAACACATGCCCATGTGCTAAATTAGGACTGTGTCACTGTACAGGGGAAATTTCATCATGCGTCACAGTTTTGAGGAATGCCCATGGTTCCGACATGCTTATGTCTGTGATAAAAGAAGGGCCTATAATGGGTACAACTCAATGACAATTCCAGAAGGTGGCAAGGACTGGTGCGACCCTATGACTCATCCGGTGTTCCAGAAAGTTTCATTTTCCAGTTAGTCGCACAAGTCTCACCGAGGAGTCCCAGTTAGGAGTGTGACCTTCCTATCACAAATTTGCAGCCTCTCCCAAGTTGTAAGGTTGCAGAGTCGCGCCTAGTGAAGAGCTCACAACTGGCGCGACTCTCCCTTGGTTCTGACTATGCGACCCCCCTCACCAGAATTGTGACCCTAACAAAATATATGTTTGTCATGATGTGAGATGGAATGCACTACTACCATGAAATAACTCGTTCATCTATAAAGTTGAATTTATCACTGGTATCGAAAGATGTATTGGGATCTATTTCAAACTTTCTCATGCGCCCATCACAAGCTTGCCTCTCTAATGTTGGTGCTCAGAGAATGAGAGGATAATGCCCTACGCATAAGAAGGATATGCCTCAGTCGATGTGAAAGCTTAGGCAGTGCAAGGTTGAAAGGTTGTAAAGGGTCTTGCTATTCAATAATGGTGGAAAATGAGTTTTATTTGACTTGTAGGCAAGGTTTAAATCAAAATGGCAGGCATGCTCAAATGACATAAGGTTTAACACCCTGGAAATAACAACAACCAGCATATGCAACAAGGGTAAACGAGTGTAGAAGGTTATATGAAAATGATGAACCAACCACGCGAATAGAGAGACCATTAGGGTCAATTTAGTGCCAAAATAGTACACATATCAATCCACAAATTTTGTTGGAATTTCTGATAATTCCAACACAACAAATGGAGAGAGTAAACTCCCCTCTTCAACACAGAGAAATTTTAAAATTCTTGACAGGAGACAGAGTTTCTCAACTGAAAAATCAAACTTCTATTTCTTCAAAAACTGTTTACAAATCATCCTCAACACAGAGGGATAACAGAAGTAGTGACTGCTCCAGACGCAGTGCACAGACCTTCACTGTCTTTCATAAAAATAACACTCTGTCACTGTGAAAACAATACACTGCTGTGTTTTTCTTTTTCTCGCACTACTGTGCAAAACCAAAACAATACAATGAAATTACACAGGCTCGCGGGCCTTTTCTTTTTATATGCCACGCATTTTAAACATTACATAAAAAAACTATATAAGACTTAAAACGAAGTAATAAACCAAATTACAAAAAAAACTTTTCGGAATCTTAGAAATATCAAATGCGTGACGTACGAGTGGGGACCACATCATAGTTGGCAATCGGTGATCGGCTTTTGCAAACATACTTGCGATTTGAGCGATGTGTGATGTTGCGATTGTGATTGGATCGCATCGCAAACATCCGACGGAACATTGCGATTGCGATTGAAGAGCGGATGCGATGGTGCATTTAAATCCGGTGTAATAAGACCGTTGGGTCCGCGCTTTAAACAAAAAACGCGACCAAACAAAAACTCCGATTGCGATCAACAACCGGATGCGATGGACCGATATTTAAATCCGCCATATAAATGGCATCGGGTCCGGAACTTCAACGAAATGCATGACCTGCCGATCTTCTGATTGCGATTGAAATCTTTGCGATCATATAAAATAACGTCGCGTGGTCTTGTGGACCCACAGGCCTTGACTGTGGTGGAGGGTGATCGTTTAATATGTAGTTTGGTTGTATTATATACAATTGTTCCGCTTGCGGAACTCTACCACATCAAAAAGACACTTGAACGTTGAAACTTATGTGTTGCGATTTGCGATTGGAACTTAAGTGGTGGGGACCACCTATCCCACCATTTCAAAAATTAAAGGACTTCGGCTGTTTTTAAACAAATTCTTTGTTTCTAGTTGTTGAGGGCTTAAAAGCCCGAAATGACTGTTTTAATTAACTCTGTTCTTTCGTAGACCAGAACTACGAAAGTCTTCATTCCTCCTGCAGAAAATGGCTACGCCCATCACCATAATCAATTTTCTTCTGCAATTTGTGGCTACGGCCCATCCATGACTAAATTCATCCTTACAGATTTCCTATTCTTCTTGAATGTGTGTTGTTGTACAATCAACCTCTGCTGTGCTGCCTTTGTACTCTTTCTTCCTGCTCAAAGGCTATCAGGGACTTTAATATTTCAACACTCTCCCTTAAAGTCAGCTGTTGGGTTATCTGTCATACCCAAGCATTTTCTTAAAAATTCAAATGTCTTCTGCTCCAATGGCTTTGTCAAAGTATCTGCATATTGTTCCTCTGTTTTAAAATGCTGTAAAACAATTTCTCCATTGTTTACCAATTCTCTGATATAATGAAATTTTGTATCTATGTGTTTTGTTCTTTTATGAAACACTGAATTCTTTGATAATGCAATAGCTGAGCTATTGTCACAATAAATCACTGTCCCTTTTACCTATTCTTGACATAAACTTCTCAACATTCTTCTCATCCAAATTGCTTGACACGCTGCTGCTGTAGCTGCCACATATTCTGCCTCTGCTGTAGATAATGTTACAATCGGCTGTTTCTTAGAAGCCCATGAAATGGTTCCTGAACCCATATGAAAAACATAACCATAAATTATCTTCCGATCATCTACACTTCCAGCCCAATCAATGTCAGTGTAACCAACTAACTCTGAATCTTCTGAAGCAGTATATAAAATACCAAATCTTTTAGTTCCTTTAACATACCTCAGAATTCTCTTTGCTGCTTGCCAATGTGCTTCTTTTGGCTTATCCACAAATCTGGAAATTAAGCTAACAACATGCATAATATCCGGCCTAGTTGCAGTCAAATACATGAGGCTGCCAACTATGCTTTTATACAAGCTAGGATCAAAATCCTTGTTGTTTTCATCTTTACTCAACTTCAATCCCATTACTGTGGGAGTAATCGCAGCTTTGCACTCCTGCATATTAAATCTTTCTAAAACTTGATTCACATACTTTGCTTGAGATATAAAAATCTCTTTTTCACTTTTCTCTACTTCTATTCCTAAGAAGTATCTCAACAAACCCATGTCAGTCATTTCAAATTCTTCTTTCATGACTGTTTTAAAATTTTCAACAAGGTAATCATCATTACCAGTAAATATTAGATCATCAACATATAAAACAACAATCAACATTTTACCATCCTTTTCTTTGATGTAGAGGGTGGGTTCTCCCTCACACTTTTCAAATCCATTTTCCAGTAGATAGGAGTCTATCCTACTGTACCACGCTCTTGGCGCTTGCTTCAACCCATAAAGAGCTTTCTTCAATTTGCAGACTTTATGCTCTTGGCCTTTCTTCTCATAGCCGAGAGGTTGTTCCACATATACCTCTTCCATTAAGACTCCATTTAAAAATGTAGATTTTACATCCATCTGATATACTTTCCATTTGTTTTGTGCTGCTATTGACAACACTGCTCTTACTGTCTCCATTCTTGCAACTGGTGCAAAATTTTCTTCATAGTCAATCCCTTGCTTCTGCTTATATCCCTTAACAACAAGTCTGGCCTTGTGTCTTTCTATTTTTCCTTCAGCATTGCTTTTGGTCTTATAGACCCATTTAACTCCAATGAATTCTTTTCCTCCTAGGAGATCAACCAACTCCCATTTTTTGTTCTTTTCTATGGCATTAATTTCATCATCCATAGCTTCTATCCATTTTCTATCTTTAATAGCATCTTCAAAATGAATAGGATCATCAACTTGACAATACAAAGCAAATAGGGAATTCATACCTTCATTTTCTACTCCCTGCTCATAGATTTCTCTAATACTTCTGAACTTTGTTCCTATTTCACTTGGTGTAGACGTGCTTGATGAAGCACTAAATTCTGCTCCACGTGGTGTGCTTGGAGATGCACTCCCATTTCTTCTCAAGGGTGTTCTCGCTGCTGCTTGAGGTGTCCCTTGCTGTCCTTATGTTGGTGGAGGTTTTGCAACAGATGAGTTGTTAATTTCAACCATGTCTCACTCATCCTCATCATGAGACAAACAACTTTTAACATTGACTGTTTTCTCAATGCTTCCATCCCATGCTTCCTCTTCAATAAATTGCACATCTCTGCTTATTACAAACTTCTTTGTGGATGGGTTATACAATCTGTATCCTTTGGAATCTTCACAATATCCAAGGAAAATGCACTTCTCCCCCTTACTATCCAACTTCTTCCTCAACTTGTCTGGAATGTGTGCATATGCCACACATCCAAAAACTCTCATGTGGGTGACTCCCTATTTTCTGCCACTCCACACTTCTTGTGGAACTTTGTTCATCACTGCTTTTGTAGGGCATCTATTTAAAATATACACAGCACAGCTTGTTGCTTCTGCCCAATACTCATTCGACAAGTGTTTTGCCTTCAGCATACTTCTACCATTTCCATCATGGTTTGATTCTTCCTTTCAACAACTCCATTCTGTTTCGGTGTGTACCTTGTGGTAAACTGTTTGTGTATGTCGTTCTCTCTACAAAAATGCAGAAATTATTTTGATATATATTCTCCTCCTTTATCGGTTCTGAGAACTTTAATGTGCAGCCCGCTCTGTTTTTCTACAAGAGCTTTAAAATAACAAAATTTCTGAAAAACTTCACTCTTATATTTCAGAAAATAAACCCACACTTATCTTGTGAAATAATCTATGAAGGTCAGCATGTAGTTGTTGCCTGAAACTGATGCTGTTTGCATCGGCCCACATAAATATGAGTGAATGATTTCTAAGGGTGCTTTCGCCCTTATGCTTTTCCCTGATGGAAAATTTTCTCTGTGTTGCTTTCCCAAGATGTAGCCTTCACATAGGCTGTCAGGCTTCTCAATCAATGGAAAACCTCTTACCATTCCTTTTCTGTGCAGCAAATTTAATTCTTCGAAATTGAGATGTCAAAATATCAGGTGCCATAACCAATTTTCATCTTTTGCTTCCTTCTGAAAGGCTTCTTGTGTTACATCTGCTATGCTCTTTCCTTTTCCCTTCAAGTCAGCGTTGAGCTTGAGAGGAAACATTCTATTGCTGGTCATTTGTATTTCAGCAATGATTTTCTTCCTTGGAGGTATATCTTTTATTGTGCACACATCATCCTTGAAAATTACATTGTAACCTTTGTTTATGAGCTGCCCAACGCTCAAAAGATTACACTTCAAACCTGGAACGTAATACACATCTGGAACAAATTTTTGCTCACCATTTCTTTCTCGAATACTAACTCTGCCTTTTCCTTTGACAGAGATTTTAGTATCAGTCCCCGTGGTTACTTCAGATTTTACTTCTTCATCTAGGTTGGCAAACATTGCTTTGTTTCCAGTCATGTGATTACTACATCTTGAATCTAAGAACCAAACATCATCTTCTCTATCTTGTGCTACATTACATGCTAACATCACATTACTTGGGTTCTTTTCTTCTTTTTCTACATTAGCATTCTGCTTATTTTTCATGTCATTTTGCTTCTTTCTACATTCATTGGCATAGTGCCCATATTTTTTGCAATAATGACATTGAACATTGGATTTGTCATACCTTTGTCCATGAGCATGTTGGTGTTGATGTCCACCTTGCTGGCTGTTACATTGGTTGTGACTCTGATTCTGACTGTTGCTCCTCCCATGTGAATGTGAAGAGATGTTCCTTCCACCTTTGTTCTGGCTTCTGCCTCTTCCTCTTCCTTTGCCTTGACCTCTTCCTCTTCTTGAGGGCATCTGGTTCTTGAAGGTGTGCTCAAGTGATGAATGTTCATCTCTGCTCAATCTCTGTTCATGAGTTATCAGTGAGGCATGAAGTTCATCCACTGTGAACCTTGAGAGATCTTTGGTCTCTTCTATGGTGGTAACAATAACATCAAACTTTGAGGGTAAGCTCCTCAAAAGTTTCTCCACAATTCTTCTTTCTTCAAGAGTTTCTCCATGGGACCTTATCTGATTTACAATCTCAATCACATGTGTAAAAAATTTGTCTACATTATCTAACTCTTTCATACAAAGAGTTTCAAAATCTCTTCTCAGCAACTGAAGTTTTGTTGTCTTTACTTTTTCCATACCTTGATAGGCTACTTTCAGAGTTTCCCATGCTTCCTTAGATCTCTTAGTTGCTGCTATCCTTGGAAACACACTCTCATTTGCTGCTTGATACAAATATTAGAGGGCTTTAGCATCTTTCTTCCTATTGCTCTTCAGTAAATCCTTCTCTGCTTGAGTTAAGGCATTAAAAGCCTGCTCATCAGCTGGTTCAACAAAACCATCTTCTACAAATTCCCATAGATCTTGTGAGACAAACAGGGCTCTCATGGTAATGGCCCAATAATCATAATTCTTTCCATTAAATTGTGGAAGCTGAACATTTCCAATACTCATACCAGTACTTGGTCCAGCCATTGCTCTTAAACTGAACTCTGTAACTTAAACAAGCTGTCTTTCCTTCTTGAGAGAACAAGCTCTTTTAAACAATAGACAAAAGCTCTGTTATCTTTGAGAAATACCTGATCCTTGACCTTTGTTGAGCTTTCACACTGCTGGAGAAAACACTGCAACAAGTCTTCTTCTTCTTCAGCTTCTTTGATACCTTCAAAGAGCCTAAACTAGCTCTGATACCATGTTGGAAATTCTGATAATTCCAGCACAACAAATGGAGAGAGTAAAATCCCCTCTTCAACACAGAGAAATTTTAAAATTCTTGACAGGAGACAGAGTTTCTCAACTGAAAAAACAAACTTCTATTTCTTCAAAAACTGTTTACAAATCATCCCCAACACAGAGGGATAACAGAAGTAGTGACTGCTCTAGATGCAGTGCACAGACCTTCACTGTCTTTCATAAAAATAACACTCTGTCACTGTGCAAACAATACACTGCTGTGTTTTTCTTTTTCTCGCACTGCTGTGCAAAACCAAAACAATACAATGCAATTACACAGGCTCGTGGGCCTTTTATTTTTATATGCCGTGCATTTTAAACATTACATAAAAAAAAACTATATAAGACTTAAAACGAAGTAATAAACCAAATTACAAAAAAAAAAATTTCGGAATCTTAGAAATATCAAATGCGCGACGTACGAGTGGGGACCACATCGTAGTCGGCAATCGGCGATCGGCTTTGGCAAACATACTTGCGATTTGAGCGATGTGCGATGTTGCAATTACGATTGGATCACATCGCAAACATCCGACGGAACATTGCGATTGTGATTGAAGAGCAGATGCGATGGTGCATTTAACTTTGGTGTAATAAGATAGTGGGGTCCGCGCTTTAAACAAAACACACAACCAAACAAAAACTCCGATTGTGATCAACAAACGGATGTGATGGACTGATATTTGAATCCGCCATATAAATGGCATCGGGTCCGGAACTTCAACGAAATGCATGACCCGTCGATCTTCCGATTGCGATTGCAATCTTTGCGATCATATAAAATAACGCCGCATGGTCTTGTGGACCCATGGGCCTTGATTGTGGTGGAGGGCGATCGTTTAATATGTAGTTTGGTTGTATTATATACAACTGTTCTGCTTGCGGAACTCTACCACATCAACAAGAAACTTGAACGTTGAAACGTATGTGTTGCGATTTGCGATTGGAACTTAAGTGGTGGGGACCACCTGTCCCGCCATTTAAAAAATTAAAGGACTTCGGTTGGTTTTAAACAAATTCTTTGTTTCTGGTTGAGGGCTTAAAAGCCTGAAATAACTGTTTTAATTAACTCTGTTCTTCTGTAGACCAGAACTACGAAAGTATTCATTCCTCCTGCACAAAACGGCTACGCCCATCACCATAATCAATTTTCTTCTGCAATTTGTGGCTGCGGCCCATCCATGACTAAATTCATCCTTACAGATTTCCTATTCTTCTTGAATGCATGCTGCTGTACACTCAACCTCTCCTGTGCTACCTCTGTACTCTTTCTTCCTGCTCAAGGGCTAGCAGGGACTTTAATATTTCAACAAATTTGTGATCGCTAAAGTGCAAGAAATTTCAAGGATGATTGAAGTTGTAGAGAAAGATCCTCGTCCCATATGCAGATTCTTAAAGAGAAATTTATAACCAACATGAACAATGTTGCGGAGATAGATGATCATGGTCAATAACATATATTGAATTCTAACTAGCTTCAAGATAGAAGAAGGATGGGTTGATAACGGTAGGATAAAGCTCTGTGCCAACCATCAAGGTGGATGGCTTTGATAATGGGAATGCCTAAGCTGAAATAAAGACATTTCTATTGATGTTTTCGACGGGGTTAGCTATGAATATTTTAGATCCTGGGAAAACTCTATGTAGACCATGCTCTGTCCTAGAAAGGGACTATGTAGGGGTCCAAATTTATTATTTGTTAAATCACTCTTTCAGTTAACTGAATGTGTGTCCAATATAATTATTTGATTATAAATACATGTGACTCATGTTATTTGTTGCAGGTAGAATTTGTTGATGTGCACGAAATAATCTAGTGTTTTCTCTCGTGAGAAAGGAGGATCCTTAGAAAACTCCAAGAACCTCACTATAAGCTCAAAGGCACATCTATCACTCGATCATGTGTGCAGGACTGATGCGCAGGAAAATACATCTTGTTTTGGAAGGTCCGAGCTCGTAAAAAGAGAAGTGTAAAAAGGAAAAACCATAGGTCACGAACTCCAAGGTCGTAGGTCACAAATAACCTCAAGTCACAGATGACCTCAGGTCACAAGCCTCCCAAGGTCACAGGTCGCAAATAACCCTAGGTTGGAGATGACCTCGGGTTGCAAGCCTCCCTCGGTCACAGGTCACACATATCCTCAGGTCGCAGAAGACCTCGGGTCGCAGGTCTCAAATAACCTCATGTTGCAAATGACCTCGGGTCACAAGCATCCCCAGGTCACAAGTCGAAAATGACCTTAAGTCGCAAATGACCTCAGGTTGCAAGTCAACCCAACAGTCAGGGAGACCAAGAATCAAGGGCAACTCAAGAGTCATTTTAGTGTATATGTATGACTTCTAAAATTTTTACGAAGGACTTTTTAGTACTTGAGTTGAGGCTAGCACTAGATAGCGAATTTGTGCTTGAGAGCTAATGACATTCAGCTCTTGGTAGCTAGTAGAGGGAGTTGTAGTGAGGTTAGGGTTTTGTATCAGGCATTGGTATGAATAACCCATGTTCCACTATTGCGTTTTGACAATTCACAAGATGTGTATTTTAAGTTTCAACAACATTAATAATAAATTCTCTTTTTCTGACACTGATTCACATGCTTGCTCATGGTGGTAGTATTAGCTGTCTAATATTCCACTATATTTTTATGTGTGATTTCATACACGCAATTTGTTATGGACTAATTCATAGTGGTTGCATGTACGTTTTTCTTTCAAACCGATGTTTACTTGTTTCTTGCCATGTCAGTGATCTATTGTGAACTACTTTTCAGTTAAATTCTGGCATGTTCTCTTTCATGTACGTCTAACTGGGTTTTGGCTCACCGATCCCTCTCATGGCATACCCCCTTTTATTGTTGCTTAGACTTTCTTGTATTTCTACCTGTAGTTTGTCAATTTGGGGCTGATTTTGTTTCACTGTTTGGTCACTTCACCCTTGTCCCCACTTCATCACCTTCTCATCTAACATCCAAGAGAAAAAACACTTAAGGCGGCAGCCATGCTCACATAGCAGATGTGACTCCTATCCCAAACAATGTGAAGTCTAATTGGGACCTCTCACTAGAGAGACCCCTTTGTTGTCGACGATAAAATTTTTCCCATGGAAAAATCCCTTAGTCGTGCTATGGTAAGGGTAGCAAGTTACCTCGATGTAGAAGATTTCATATCTACCTTATTACAAGTAGAATATCTAAACCTTATCCGAACCCAGGAGATAAACCCTAATCGTGTCAACCCGAGATTCGTTTTTGTGATCACATGACCAAGCGCATGGGCCAAGGGAATAATATAAGTCCCAAAGGTAGATTGGTGGTCAGAGGTCGGAGCCATTGCCATAGTGATCACAAACGAGGATTCATTCCAACCTCAAAATGTTCGAAAGTTGGGAAACATGCCTGCAAGAAAGGGTGCGGTAGCAAGAGTGGCACACTGACCCTGACTTGTTCGGAAGTAGGGGGTTGGGTTGTCATGAAGGAGGTGAGACCTGTGCTCATGAGGTGTGCTGACCCTAACTTAGTCATAGGTCGGGGGTCAGGACGTTAGATGTTAATTGTGTGTTGGGGAAATTTATGTACTCACGACTCTTCTGCTTCATCGATTTTCAGGTGGGTCCATGGCATACTACCATGTGGTAGTGGGAGGGAGACAACCAATGTTCCCTGTGAAAAAAAAGAGAGTAACAAAAAAAAAGGAAAAAGGAGAAACACAAGCAGTTTAAAAAATTTATGGTTATGTTCCATGACCGCACTATGGGAGTTGGACTTGCTTAGTGACAACCATCTTACTCTAGGTGGGTAGGGTGGATAATCTACAAGAGAAATAATGAGAGGCAGGTCCAACTCATGCTCAGATGATACGATTATGATTTGAGGAATGCCTTAGGCTTCCTTCAAACTTTTTAAACCTTTTTACATGGTCTTTTTACAGTTTTGGAATATGTAGAACATGAGACATGATAGAAACAACGACTGGCGAAATATTGTGTCATAACAACAATATATTGAGCATATTATGAAGGAAGTGCTTGCTTCTCCTGTGAGAGATGGAGCATGCAAAAAAATATTTCTCCCAGCGGAGTTTGTCAGTTCTAGTGGGTGCATTCTTTCTTCGTCAATGATTCACAACATTAGGCTCCATTCGTTCTTGGCTTGGACTGTATACACATATATAACATTTGTACTATTATATATGTTGGAGTTTACATCTAGATGCTAACCAAAAAGAGTGGTGGTGAATCTATACATAGGGATTCAATGGAGGTTAAATGCGTCATAGCCTATATTAGTGGGTTGGATTCTTCTGGATGCTTACCGACATGAGGTATGGTTTAAGAACTAGGAGTTAAATGGAGTGGTATGTAATATTTGAATGTATTCAATTACTGTTACTAGTTTCTTGAGCCTCTTTAGTTATTTGACATATGATGAAAGGTTTTGGAAAGTGATTCTCCTTCTTGAGGATCTAAGAGTAAATGTTACCCAACAATTTCTTAAACCAGTTCTTGGAAGAACATATGGGAAAGGAGGAGCTGTTGGAACATATGTTTGAATTTTTAAAAATGTAGATGTGCTGGTAGATGGTTTATGGGTAGCTTTTGGTGATTCAACTTTAGGTTTTGTTTGATGCAAAACGTCGATAGACAGAATCAGGAAGGAATTATAAGCAATGCCACTAGAGTGTTATGACCCTGTATTAATGTGATGAGTTTTACAAAGATGCATACTCTAGTATTTAGTGTATGGTATATGATTAGTTCTCAGGGAACTCGGAGCTGTAGCTCGAAGAAGGCCTCTTGCAGGTTCCTTGGAATCCATTAGCATTTAGGAGGGTGGTTGATCGGTAGATAAATTTGAATTCAATATCTTAATATCTGTGATGAAGAATCCATTTGTAATCTCTGCCCTTGGTACTTCATGAGGAGTTGAAAAGACTTCATGCCAGCTACAGGTTTCAATATTAGGGGCATGGGTTAATTATGGAATGTCAAACAAATACAAAATAGATCTTTGAGCATGTAGGAGAAAAAAGGTGATTTGGATCAGTCATCTGGAGCTGCACATATTTTGAATGATTTTGATTCTACAATATTAAAGTGGGGACCACAATTGAGGATCTGATTTAATGTAATATCAGAATTCGATTAACTAATCGCAGGGTGGGAGCGACATTTTGTTAGTTATTGGGTAATTCTTTTTTACGTTTGGATGTGATCCATCAAAATCCAGCTGGACGACTCACAGAGGAAGCCTTCAAAGTGGTTCTTTGAATGGTTCGTAGTCATATTTGGGGGGAAATGTTTTTCAATGATATTTTCCAAATAACTAAGGATGGGCGAGATGGGAACCAAATATCACTCTCCAATGGTCGGTCAACAAAGATGGCTGGAATATACTTATTGAGCATTGTTGAAAGAACCTTTGTAATGCAAAATACTTTTATATACTGTATATAAGACAAATTACCCCAAACCATTTGATTACAATATGTTTCAACATAGATTCTACAGACAAATACAAAAGTAGGGTTTGTGACATGCGCAAAAGTTCAAGGTCTTAATACGATGTTAGCAACGCTTCCCATACTTCAACACTAGCTTGACACAAAGGATTAAAATTTTTCAAATGGAATAACAGTTTCAATCACAACAAACACCACAACTCAACATAGAAACCATGGTTTGGTTTGGTCATTGTAGTAGCTATCACAATGAAATGGTTTAGTCAATGACCCATACAACTAAGTGGAAGGTGGAAGCAGTGACCCATATAACATTATGTAGACGACGATGGTTATGCTCACACAACCAAAAATATGCCCTCAATCGTATCTTCCTGATCTTTGTTTTATATGGTTAAAGATTCACATTAACAATATATCCTTAGCACTTCACAAGCTGCGATTTGCTGCTACAATGGGGGACGAGGATGATAACTCGTCAATTTTGTTGGTGGATTTATTTCAAGCTTGGGGGTGGGCGGCGACGTTAGGTCACCTTCAAATATGGAAGGGCTACAAAGCTACTTGGACCAACTTACAAACAAAGAGGAGCTGGTAGATGTTACTATTGCCGCAAAAAGTATAGAAGAGTCGGTCCTTAGCAAAGGTTCCCATGAATAATGAATCTTAGGAACAATAATCCCCCTCAGATGAGAACTTAAATCAGAACCATAGAGTAAGGTACAAGAAGAGGAAACTTGTTAGGGTGCATATAGAAATTAAAACATTTACCCTGGGGATTGTCGTTTTTTGGGAAGACGCGTTAATATTAAAAACCAATGTTATGGTGGGACGATGGGAGTTTGCAACATATAATGGAGCCCACATGAAACAATGGTTTCAGAAAAATTGGTTTTATCTCGTTCCTTATAGACCCAAAGTAAATGCTCTAGTGAATGGCTGGTTTGACTTCCATTTCTTAAAAAAATAGAGCGCCAATAAAATAATGGAAATGCCATAGTTTAGGGGGCACAATTTTTTAATACTGTAGAAACAAAAATTTAGGTACAATCCTGCAATGGAACGTCCAAAAAGAAAATTTGTGTGGGATAAGTTCCCTGGTCTACCACTGGAACTATGGTTTAAGAAGGATATTTTAGAAATTTGTGCAAGACAGGTAAAGTTTACTTTTGTGGACAAAGGATGCATTGGAACGCTAGATAAAAGGAAGCTTGGATTCTAGTAGAGGTGGATCTAGTAAGTGGGCTTCCATAGACTATTGATCTATTCTGGGGCTCTTTTTTAATCAGGTAACAGGTGGATTATTGGGGAATCATATTAATTGCCAACTATCCTCTCTGAATGAAAGACAGATTCACTAAAAAAAATTGGAAATCGACCAGAGACAATCATATTATCTCATTTTTGGATAATCAGGAAGTATACAATGAGAATGTGTTCAAGCAAATTATAGACTTGTAATTTGACAAACATAAATTATAAATTATCAATCAGGGGTAGGTAAGCTTATGAGATGATGCACAAGATATATGCGGGCTAATACTTTAACTATTTTTCTAATTAAACTAATCACACACACAGCTCTAATGTCTCTTTTCCTTATCAAAACTTGGAAGAAAAGGGTATGGAGTGGATTTAATCATCCCTCTATAGCTCCTAAGATTGTTGATGCTGATAAGAAAAGAATAAAGGACCAAGAAAACAACTATAAAAATCAATTTAACATTCCATGACATAAACCAAAACTTGATCAAATGATTCCAAACACATTTATCAAAGAAACTTCACTATTCAACCATTACTCATGTGCTGCTATAATTCAGAAAAAGAGAAATAATAGTTGTGGAAATATTTTTGTTAATGCATGAAAAAATTAAAAAGACACAAAACTGTAAAATAATGGAGTTGTGAGCAAAGGGGGCCTTCCCTTACTCACAACCTCTTTACTGTTAAAAGGGTTTACTCAGCAAAATCAACAGAACATATAACTTTTTATTAATCTGAAATGAATTACAGTGATGTAAAAGTATTATATGTCCAACCCACCAACCCTTTTGCAAATGAAACATAATAACATTTATACAAGTTCAGAGGCATATGCTTGCCCGAATTAGGAAAACTACTATGATGCAACTAATTGCTATCAATAATTGAACATAATAACAAAAATAGCTCTACTGAGTTTGATCCATAAATGAAAGCATGGATCAAACTGATTTCGTTACATTGCTGGAGCTTTTCCCAATACGACCATCGAGAAGAGGACAAAAGATCTGGGCGGTTTTGATGATGAATTCGAGAAAACAAATAAGACAATGTCCATGTAGGTGGATTTACTCATAAAACTCATGTTCCCATTTTACTTTACACTAACTAGAACATACTCAACTGTTGATTCTGCTGCAGGAAATCTGGGCAGTTACAGTAAATCTGCACCTACAAGAAATTGTGGAGTGTCTTCAAGAAATCAATGACCACAGGTTGTCTACAGGAAATCATGGAGCTGCTTCAAATAGTAACTAATCTGCATAAAACTCAATCAGTCAAACTTAAAATTTGTAGATAATTCAATTAAGAAACACTTAGCCTCTAGAAATACTTAAGAAAAAGATAAAATGATACTTTTTAAGATAATTTTCATACCTAGAGCGCACATCACCCTTTTGGTCAAAACATAGGTAATATGGTGAAATAGGAGTAATTAGGAGTCAAAAAGAGTTCAAAATGTGGAAAGCAAGGTCTTAGAATGCTATAAAAATTGAGAAAATCGGGACTCAACATCTCTCCCACACCTAGCTTCTTGCATGTTCCTTATGCAAGAAAAAATGTGCAACTTCAGAAAAAAATTCAATCCTTTCCCTATGTTGCAGCTGCGGCAGCCAAGTGATCTAACTGGGACCTGCTAGATTCTTCTTGAACCTGAACTTGATATTCTTCATTCTTTTTCTACAGGTAGTTGATTTGGGTATGTTTCTTCTTCATGATCTGGCATGCCTTCTTATGCCACTCATCAAACTCCTTCTACATGCGTAGGCTATTTTCCTTCAAGGTCTCATTTTCCTTTCGAAGAGCCCGGTCAGACACAGTAATCTTAGTGATAATTTATTCCATTTCCTTCCGAGACCACTTCTTCTGGGAGGTTCCCTCCCCTTCATGAATCCTTGAGAGGACTAGGGAAAAATTGGTTCCTCCTATCCATGGCAGTCTTCAACTATCTCATTCCCACTTTCCTACAATGGTGGGTCTTGAAAGGACGCTGCATCCCATTCTCCTTTGTTAATAAACTTGACTACCTCGACCTTCCATTTCCCTTTTGATAGGTATCAATGATCCGGATTTATGCAGGAACGCAACAGAATAAACATGTAACCATAAATATAGAGATGCAGCAGAAATAACACTTCATTTCATTAATATCAAAGAACTTAAATTTGCTTACAGACAGAATGGAAATAAAACTAGCTAGGGCACTGGTAGCTATCTCTGAGAAGAGATGTGGCGGCTACAGGCCTCTGAACTGAGTTACAATGAGGCTCAAGGGCCTATTTATGATTGAGAAACAATGGAGAACCCTAAACATCCAAAAACCTAACCCTAGGTGATGAAGCACCAAAACTATGGGCCCCGTTTGGGTAAATTGGTGTTTCAACTTCCCAGGGACGTAACTTTGGCATACTATCTCCGTTTGATGCACATGATACATAATTAGAAAGCTCTATTCGAGGAATAAAACTTTCTCCATGAATATCATTTTGGAACGGAATGATTCATTCTGAAACGAAATGATATTCACTAGAGGCGCGATGCCCAAAAAACGTCGTTTAGGGCCTCAAAACGGCTCCGGAAGTTCAGGACCCGAAAAACTGCTAAAAATAGTAAGTTATGCCGAAACTGAAAAACTGAAAGAGACAGTGGTGGGGGGCCAAGTGGAATAGGTGGGTGGCCACCAATATCCACCTGGATCATTCCTCCCCCCTTAGGAAGCAATGGTCCCCATTGCGTTAAGTTCCTTCATGAGATGAGGAAATTTCTGCTGAACTTGGTCCCTGGTGAACCACTTTCCTTGGTGCAGGAGTTGGCCAGCTTTGACAACCCGATACAGTTGGATCTTCTTTTGGCGAGTGTTCTTGATTTGCATGTCCATGATACAATCTGTGGTGGCCTGTTCCATGCAGTCTGGGTTTAACTCTGTTGGTGTGAGTTGTTCTGCAATGTCTGAGGTGTCCAGTAGAGGTGGGAAGTAAGGACGAAGGCGATCCACATTGAAGAATGGGTGCAGACCAAGGAATGGTGGAATACTGAGCTCGAATGCATTGTTCCCTACAGCCTTGGTGATGGTGTACGGCCCGTATCGGAGCGGGCGAAGCTTGCGGTGGGGTCCAGTGAGGCGCTCCTTCTGCAAATGTAGCCATACTTTGTCACCCACCTGGAAGTTGTGTGGCACCCGGTGTTGATCATGGCGTTGCTTGTACTTGGCATTAGCTCTATCCAATATATCATGAACCTGTTGGCGGATGTGTTGAATGCGCTCGATGAAGCTACTTGCTTTGTCAACTTCAGACTGGACATGAGCTGAATCGGCCTGAGCAGCTGCAAATGGCATGGCTACGTCAATGGGACATAGTGGATGGAATCCCAAGCCCACCTGAAAGGGGCTATGGCCGATTGAACTGTGGAGAGCCCGATTATAACTATGTTGTACATAGGGGAGGCTCTCGTCCCATGTGCGTGGATGCTTTGAATTGTACATGCGCAGAATGTGTACAATCATTTTGTTGACGACCTCTGTCTGGCCATCTGTTTGGGGATGGAAATTTGTGGACTTGGTGAGCTTGGTATCCAACATTGACCAGAGGCTGGACCAAAATGTGCTGAGGAACCTGCTATCTCGATCTGATATGATAGACTGTGGGATCCCAAAGTGCACCCACACTCGTTCAAAGAAGAGTTTAGCAGTGGCTTCTGTTGTGATATTCTTCTTACAGGCCGCCATGATGGCCATCTTCGAGAATCTGTCAACGACCACGAAAACACAGTCATTTCCATTCTTAGTAGAAGGTAGGCCCGACATGTAATCCATGGAGATGGATTCCCAAGGTCTACTAGGGGTAGGTAGTGGAGTATATAGGCCTTGCTTCTTGATGGTCGGTTTGGCAATGGCACAAGCAGTGCAGGATTTGATGTGCTTCTTGAAATCCTTTCGAAGGTTCGGCCAATAGAAATACTTCTATAGTATTGCTACTTTTTTCTCGACCCCGAAATTCCCAGCGACTCGACTGTAGTGTGCTTCCCATATCATCTTGGCATGCTCGCTTGAAGGAACACAAAGGTTTCCCAGGTGACATAAAAGTGCATCTTGGAGGTGAAAATTTGGAACTTGCGCACCCCCTAAGAGTGCCTTGTAAGTGTGGCCGAATTCTGGGTCACTCTCATAGAGAAGCGGCCAATCAGAAGTCTTGTGCCCACAAGAGTTGAGCACGGTGGTGAGCGCCACGATCGATGGTCGGTTGAGGCAGTCTGCAACATTATTGGTGCTACCCTTATTGTACTTGATGTTCAAATGAAACTGTTGCAGATATGTGGACCACTTCTGATGGCGATCATTATACAACTTCCCTTGTGTTTGTATGAACTGCAGGGGCCGGTGGTCTGTGTGGATGATTGTTTCCTTCCCCAAAATGTGATGCTTCCATTGTCAACAGGCTTGCACAATGGAATACATTTCTTTGTCATAGGTGGGATACTTGCGAACTATCTCAGACAATGTCTCACTATGATATGCCACTGGATGTCCCTGTAGAGTAAGAACTACCCAAATAGCATAGTCAGAGGCATCTGTCTCGATCTCAAATGGCTGTTGCAAGTCTGGTAATGTGAGCACTGGGGTAGAACAGAGGCAATTTTTCAATTCTGTGAACGCCTTCTGTTGAGGTTCCGACCAAAAGAATTTTTCTCTCGCTCCTCCCTTGGTGACTTGACTCAAGGGCCAAGTGATATGAGAGAATCCCAACACAAATCTATGGTAGAAATTAGCAAGACCCAGAAAGCTGCGAAGCTCTGTTATAGTGGTTGGGGCTGGCCAATCCCGAATGACTTGGATCTTGGCTGGATCCACATGCACCCCCCTTTCATCAATAATGTATCCCAGATATTGAACCTGGGTCATGCCAAACGTGCACGTCTCCAAATTGGCACACAACTTGTGTTGCCGCAGTGTTTGGAGGACTTGTCGGATGTGATGAAGGTGCTCTTCCCAAGTCTTGCTGAAGATCAGAATGTCATCCAAGTACACCACTACGAATGAGTGGGTGAATGGCCGCAAGATGTCGTCCATCATCCTCATGAAGGTTGCGGGAGCATTCGTCAACCCGAAAGGCATGACCAGCCATTCAAAAAGGCCTTCCTTAGCTTTGAAGGCACTCTTCCACACATCAGAGGGTTCAATTGGTACCTGGTGATACCCAGACTTCAGGTCGATCTTACTGAAATATTTTGCACCTTGGAGTTGGTCCAGAAGGTCATCAATCCGTGGGATTGGGTACCTATTCCGAACAGTGATCTTGTTCAGCGCCCGATAGTCAATACAGAGTCTCCACGTCCCATCCTTCTTTTGTACCAACACGATCGGGCTCCCACAGGGCGATGAACTTGGTCTGATGTGACCTTTCTGCAACAGCTCCTGAATCTGCCTCTTGATTTCATCATTTTCCAGAACAAAGCATCGATAGATCGGTCCATTGGGTAGCGGCGCACCTGGGGTCAGATCAATCGGGTGCTTGACCTGGCAGTGCAGAGGAACCCCTGTGGGTGAGGTGAAGATGTCTCCGTACTCCTCCACGACCTTATCCATTTGTTGTTGTCGTGCAGAGGGGCCCTGTCTGGAGGTCGTGGCCACAGTCTTCTTCTTGCCCTGGGGGCGGATCATCAGGAAAACGAATTTCCTGGCTTGGGAAATGAGCTTACTACATTGTTTTGCAGTAACCAAAGAGATAGTCGTAGGAGGTGGTACCTCTGGTATCCTGTACAACTTATTTCCCAAAGTAATAATAACAACACGAGGTCGAGACTCATACACAGCATGACGCTTCCACAAGTATGGTTGTCCTAATAATACATCAGAAACATCAATAGGAGCAACATCACATAATACCTCGTCCGTGAAGGGCTTGATGCTATAGGGAAGGCGGCACTGCTGGCTGACGCGGAGATCTCGTCCTTGGTGAAGCCACCCGATGGTGTATGGATGTGGGTGAGCTGTGGTCGGCAAGCCCAACCGCTTCACGGCGTCTGCTGAAATGAGGTTCTTTTGGCTCCCATTGTCGACAATGAACTGTACAGGGGAGCCCTTTACCCACATTTGGGAGTGGAAGAGACGTTCCTCCTCCTCTGGATCTTCTGGTTCCTCCTTCTGGATCTTTGTAGTGGCAACAGTGGCATTAGGCTCCGCATCAATAATCTTTTTCCCTTTTTCATTCCCCTTTTCAGGTTCTGATTCGGAGTTGGAGCATGCATTAGACTCAGAAGCCCTCATCTCGGCCACTAGCGACTGCTTGGCCCGACACTCACTTGTGTTGTGAGTGGAGCTCTTATGGAACTCACACCACTTTCCCGTGTCCTTCTTTGGCTTTGCGGTGTTGTTCTTTTCTTGTGGCTTTGATGGGTTGTCTTTAGCCGCCATGCCTTGGCTCTATCCTTTGTTCTGCGGTTTGGAAGCACCTTTCCCTTGCTTTTGATTCGCAGATCCAAAGTCTCGCTTCTTCTGTTTGAATTTCTGCTCAATCTTGGCAGCATACCGGTATGCCGTACCAAGCGAGGAGATGTCGAGGAACTCCATTTCGTCCTGAATGTATCTGTGCAGACAGCTGCGATACTTTAGCACCAAATGTTTCTCTGAATCTTTGATACCCAACTTTGTGCGCAGGGTATGGAACAGATTCGTCAGCTCGTGCACATCTTGATCCCTTTGTTGTCACAGCGTGGTCCATTGTATGTACTTGTCCTCATAGCTCCCCACGGGATAGTACTGTTCCTTGATGGCGTCTTGGAAAGAATTCCAAGTTGGTACGGCCGAGAACAGAGAGGGTTCTGTCTGGTCCTTGTTCTCACAGTAGGTTTCCCACCAGTCCTTAACATGGGGGGTAGCTTTGAGGAGTGCAAAAATAATCTTCTCTCGGTCTGAAAAGTCATGAATAGAGAAATATCCTTCTAATAGATTCAACCATCTATCTACGGCATCTGCATCTATTTGACCCTCAAATATGGGAATGTCAAAATTTACTTGTACCTTAAAAGGAGTCGCACCTCCAGAGTAGCTGCTGGATGCAGATGCGCAGCCGGTGGGCAGCCATTGAAGGATCTGAGCAAAGTTATCCATCATCACGTTCCTTTGTTTTTCGAGGGCCCCCTTGAGCAATATTTTGATAGGATCTCCTGCTCCCTCATCTTTCTTTTCGTCCCCCATGGGCGTCCGTCGAGGTTTGCGAGGCTGATCTTGCAAAGATTCCACCAGATCAAGCCCTAGCTCCTTATACCCCGACCTCGTTGGGGACATGCAAAGAAGGATCGAGAAAAAGCAGACCGCTCTAATAACACTTCATTTCATTAATATCAAAGAACTGAAATTGCTTACAGATAGAATGGAAATAAAACTAGCTAGGGCGCTGGTAGCTATCTCTGAGAAGAGATGTGGCGGCTACAGGCCTCTGAACTGAGTTACAATGAGGCTCGAGGGCCTATTTATGATTGAGAAACAATGGATAACCCTAAACATCCAAAAACCTAACCCTAGGAGATGAAGTGCCAAAACTATGGGCCCCGTTTGGGTAAATTGGTGTTTCAACTTCCCAGGGATGTAACTTTGGCATACTATCTCCGTTTGACGCACATGATACATCATTAGAAAGCTCTATCTGAGGACTACAAATTTTGCCACAAATATCATTCCAGAACAGAATGATTCATTCCAAAACGAAATGATATTTTCTAGAGGCGCAATTCCCAAAAAACGTCATTTAGGGCCTCAAAACGGCTCCAGAAGTTCAGGACCCGAAAAACTGCTAAAAATAGTAAGTTATGCTGAAACTGAAAAACTGAAAGATACAATGGTGGGGGCCCAAGTGGAATAGGCGGGTGGGCACCAATATCCACCTGGATCACTCAGGGCTTCTTACTCTTTTTATCAGTTTTAATTGGTGGTACCCCTTCCTCTGCATTTTATTCTATTTACAGCTTCACAACTTGGCTTCTTGTACAATGTTTGGCAAGGGTAGAAGTACCCTTAGACTTGGGATTTTTTCCTACAATTTCCCTAGTCACCACCACATCCTCATCTTTCCTGACCTCCTATGTCAATGGACCACGAGTTCATGGTTTCTTTTTCGACTTTTCTAATGGCTCTACCTCCTCAGTTTCTGAAGAACTAGGGTCCTTCTCATCATCCACGAAGTAATTCTCTGATAAGAATTTTTCACATGTTTTCTTCTGTTTACACAAAACCTTTGTCATGATAATTTTTATGAGACCGTGGTGATATATTTTCTCCTCTATGTGTGATGCCCTTTCCTTGGCAGAAGTGGACATTTTTAATAGGGACATTCTCAAATAATAGGGAAAATTAAAGGGCCTCTCTCGGAAGTGGCCGAGGAGACGAATATGAAAAAAAAATGCTAGCCCAAAATGGCCTTCATAAGTTATGTATTTCTATAGGAAAAGAAAAATATCTCAGTACTTACTTCGTAAGTAATCCTATGGGATTCCCTTATTCCAATCCGAGTTTCCTTGTTCTTTTTGAAGGAAGGGTGCACAAATATCTTTATTGAATCGTTGGTTCTTGAACTAGAGCTCCCCTTCCTGTGGGATGCCGCAATCTCAAGCTACTAGCTCCTCTATTAACCTAAAATGAGAATTCCCCAACTGTGCTCTGTCGTCATTTAGATTTAGGGCGAAAGGCTTTGTTACCTCTGAATTATTCCCACTAAATTTCAGGAACAGAGGCAACCATCTTTTCTTTTCCAACATTTCTTTACTTTGAGGGTTAGTGTCTAGTAGTGCAGGACCATGAGGTTCAAATATGACAATAGACTACATTCTCGACATATCTAGGAGCAGGAGAGAGAAAAGTTGATTTAGCTGACAATAGAGCACATTTTCGACATATCTAGGAGCAGGAGAGAGAAAAGTTGATTTAGTTCACAAGATTATTCTAAGACTAGACAGGAAAACTCGACAACAATAGTTTAAATTTGGAAATATTCGGGGTTAAGAGGGAAAATTTTGAAAAACGCAGGATGTGATCATGATTTCCATCATAATCTGTCCTGCAAGATAATTTTTGGAAAGATAACCAAGGATGTGTCAGAGTAATAATAATTGGGAATGGAACTCAGTTTATGACTCAACACCTCATAGCCACTTTCTTCCGCAAGGGTAACCATGACTCATATTCATGCAAATTTAAAAATTTTCTTACCATTACATTTTTACCTTAAGTATTATGATGCCAATCGTACCTGCTCGATCTTACCTTACAATGATCCAGTACTTGGATGACGATTGCCTTTATCTTGAAATAATAACCCACCTTGAAACCACATCATATGCACAACTGTACAGTTCATGGTCTCAACTAATAATGAAAATGATCAGTACTTTTTCATATTATTCTAGGATAATGTTCTGTATAAAATTCATTCTTTAGGAAATAAGTGGTGCTGCTGCAGGAAATGCAAACACTGAACTTTTCTACAGGAAATATTTATGCTGGAAATCCTCTCCTCCCATTTTTTTAAAGTTCATTGCACATGAATGTAGTTGTTGATGTCGAATGTGTAGTGATCTCATTGGATAACCATTTATTAAGGTCAATTGTTAACAAATGCGAGGCACATCACCATTAATGAGAGTGAGGACCAAGGTACATCTGATGCATCCTAGCATGTGTGAATTTATGAGCTATTGTCGAACCCCCTTTAGGATCCAGCAATTAAGGAGCCATGATGAATCCCCATTATTACTGGTGAGATAGCCTGTCATTAAGGCATACAAGCTTCAAGGCATCACAAGGCTCTGATATTGGATCCATATAATTTGTTGATGTCGATGGGCCGATATTGTTGGAAGGAGGGCCTTAAGAAATCCCACATTAGTCCAACACGATCAATCGAAAAATTAATTGAAAAACATAATTTATTGAGAGGATACCAAAGGATATATTGACCTATGATTTTAACAAGCCCAGGGCAGTCCATGCTCGCTAGATTTCACTTTTAGAGAGACTGAAATAATAAAAAGAAGACTCCAAGGGGGCTCCTTGTCCGTAACTAGTCCATTGGACCCGAAAAAAGGAACAAACCCATACTCAATAGAAATTCCTCTCATGGTTTATTGAGCACTAGAAGGAACAAAGTAAGCTCAATGTACCAACAAGAAATCAAGAAGAGGTACTGAAATAAATGACTCCCTATTCCACCATTTCCAGCTCCTTCTTCTTCACAATTTCTTCCAAAAATTACTCCTTAGATTGGGGTTTCTAATATAGCTTGATTCTATGCCCATTTTCCAAGAAGATAACAGTCCCTTCATCAATTTTTTAACCCGAATAGATCCATTATAAAAAAAATCTGAATTTCATAGGGACCTAGCCAATATGTGTTAAATTTCCCTTTAAAATTCTTAAATTTCGAACCAAACAACAATGCCCAGTCTCCCTCTTTGAACTATTTTTTCTTAATGTATCTGTCATGTCATTTAGCCCATTTTTGTTGGATCATATCAGTATGTTGAAAAGAATCCTACCTAATCTCATCCAACTCATTGAGCTGCAAGATTCTCTATTGTTGTGCCTCATGAAGGTCTATGCCCAAATTTGTTGCCAACTTAAAAGTTCTGATCTGAAATTCAATTGGCAATAAAACTTGTTTTCCATACACCAATTCATACTGAGAGAAGCCAATGGTGTTCCTCCATGTGATCCTGTAGGCCCACAATTCCTCAGGAAGTCGATCAGACCAATCCTTCTTATGTAATTGCACTTTATTTGTTATGATTGTTTCCAACACCTTATTTGGTGACTCCACCTACCCGTTGGCCAATGGATGGTAAGGGGTGGACTTCTGATGAGTAATATGATATTTATGTACAATTCCCTACACAAGATTTGATACAAACTGAGTACCCTGATCAATAACTATTTCCCTTGGTACCCCAAATCTTACAAAAATATCATATTAAAAGAAATTATACCACTGGTTTCTCCATTTCTCTAGGTATTGCTCTTACTTCCACCCACTTCGTAACATAATTAGTAAAAAACAGAATATACTTCTTACCTTTGGACATAGGATTGATGGGACCTACAAAATCAAGAGCCCACCTTTCGAATGGTTCTATGAGAACCCATGGCTGCAAATGAATTTCATCTAATTGAACAAGCCACCCTATCCTCTAGTAGCTATTGCATTTTCGGACATACTCCTTTGCATCTTGAAAAGACTTGGACAATAGTAACATGAGTGGAGGATCTTGTAGGCTGTCCTCTTATTTGCAAAGTTTCCTCCACAGGGTTCATCATGAAAAGCTCTCAAGATATCATATATCTCATCCTCTCTAACACACCTACGAATAATCAAATCACGTCCAGTGAAATAGAGGTCTCTTTTAATCGTAGAGTAATCAACACTTTTCCTAATAATTCTCTTTTTCTGATTAGATGAAAAGTAGGGTGGCAACTTTCCTGTGGTAAGGTAATTGGCCATGTCTACAAACCAAGGTATTTTGACAGAAATAGAAAACAAATTCTCATGAGGAAAGCTATCATTAACAGGAACATCCTCACCTGCATGGTTGAGCATAGATAGGAAATCAACTACCTAATTTTATTTTCTCGGCCTGTCCAATACTATGATGTCAAATTCCTGCAACATTTAAAGCCACCTAGTGATCCTGCCGTTAGTGACTAGTTTGTTCATGAGATATCAGATGCCAGAATGATTAGGTGTACAAAAAATTTGTAACCAATTATGTAATGTCTAAACTTGTTAATAGCATAAATTACAACAAGGAATTCTTTCTCAGTTACCATGTAATTTAGTTCTGCAGGAGTTAAATTTTTATTTACAAAATAAATAGCATGGGTAACTACAAGATTTCCCTTCTGACCCAATACTACTCCTATGGCTGAATCAGAGGCGTCAATGGAAATGTGAAAGGGAAATTTCCAATATAGACCTCTCCAGACAGGTGCTGAATAAATATTTTCCTTGAGTGTATGAAATGCAGCTTAACACTCATCATTCTAATGAAATTCAGATTCTTTGGTCAATAATTTAAACAATGGAGAGATTACCTTTGTAAAATTATCAACAAACCCTCTGTAGTAGCCTGCATGTCCAAGGAAACTTCAAACTCCCTTTTGAATGGCTGGTGGGAGAAGCTTTACAATAACTTCGATCTTAGCCGAATCAACTTTAATTCCTACAGTAGAAACATGATGACCCAAAACAATACCCTCAGTCATAATCATAAGAAAATTTCATTACTCAATGAAAGATTAGTCTCTACAATTATACAAAACTTTCTTAAGATAATGTAAAGCTTTTTCAAAAGTATCACCCATTATTGTAAAGTCATCCATATAGACCTCTACGCAATCATGCAAAAGGTCAAAGAAAATACCAAGTACTGCTCGTTGAAATGTAGCTAGTGCGTTGCATAAACCAAATGCTAGTACCTTATATGCATAGGTACCCTAGGGACATGTGAATGTTATCTTCTCCTAGTCCTTTGGAGCTATCCTAATTTGATTGTACCTACTGAACCCATTTGGGAAGGAAAAATACTTCTTCCCTACTAAAGTGTCCAACACTTGGTCTATAAAAGGAAATGGAAAATGATATTTTAATATAGCTTTTTTAGTTCCCTGTAATCTACACATACTCACCATTTACCATTAGTTTTAGGGACAATAACCAGTGGATATACCTACTGGCTATCTGAGATAGGATAGATGAACCCTACATTTAACAATTTATGTAGTTTATTTTTCACAATTTCTCTTAAAGTGGGGTTCATCCTCCTTTATGGATGTATCATAGGCCTGAAATTTCCTTATATATAGATATTATGAATGCATGTATCTGGGTGAATACCCCTCTTGTCTGTATATTCCCAGGAAAATGTATTCAAAAATATTTTCGATGTCTGAATTAATTGTTTTTCTTGTTTAGGATTTAAGGCAGAATTGATGTTTAAAGTTAATCCAGGAAAAATTTCAATGAACTTACCTCCACATCCAGTCATTGAATATGCAGGGAATGCAGAAAAGAGGTATTAATGTAATTAAACTGCTATACTATGTTCATAAAAATTATGCAAGTCAGTAATGATATCTATATTATGACTAGACTACCCTTCCAAATGTTGTGAAAAATCAGGGTTAGAAATACAACAATTTATCATATTTTCCTCTAAGTTTTCCTTAAGGCTCATGGATTGGGCTATTGTTAAAACTGGTTGGGTACATTCTGAATTATGTTCCTGTACTTCAAACTATTGGGAAAAATACTGAGAGGGGGGGGGGGGTGAATAAATATTTAGAGCTTACTTAAAGCTTTTACTTTTTCTTTACAGAATTCTATACGTGACTTTAATTAATCCAACTCGTGTATATACGTGGATATCTTTAAGAAAACTTAAGTATGTACATAGATCTTAATATGCAAATAATTCTTTAATTAGATCATTGCATCATTCATTCATCAGATTTTTAGTAAGCAGTAAACATGTGTAGTAAGAACAGAATAAATCATCACACATAAGAAACACACATGAACACCAGGATTTAAGGTGGAAACCCAATTCGGGAGAAAACCACCACTGCCGTCATCTCTGTCTTCAATACTTATTATAGAGAAAAATTCTTACAACCATGTACTGGCGCAGACTCATACCAGCACATAGGCACCCACCTGCAGAAGGCTGCAACCTTCTCTCGTTCTCTAGCTACTACTGGAAGGGAGCTCCAACCCCCTGATCTCGTTTATCAGCCTCTCTTGGAAGGGAGCTACTACCCCCTGATCTTGTTTACTAGCCACTCCTGGAAGGGAGCTACTGCCCCCTGTTAGAAAATTAAATATTACAGAGCAATGAAACACATAGAATATGTGGAAAAAACAAGCACACAAAACACATAAAACCAGAGAGACACGGATATGCGTGGTTCACCCAGTTTGGGCTATGTCCACCCTGAACAGCCAGTCCTTCCTTTCTATTATCCAGAAAAATGAAGAGACACAACCTACAACAGATCCAATGTAATATCCTCGGTTCTCTCTCATAGTCACCCTCTTTGTTTCTCACACCGAGAATACACATACCATACACAGTCGCAATAAAATACCCTCATACAAGCTAGGGGGTGCCTTCTAGGGAAAAAAACCATAATCTAAACATAAATTCTACCGCCAGATCATCTGCCTAATGAATGACCCAGATTGACTAGAAATTACTATACTTTTACAAGGCAATTTTACATTTGTTTTTAGCTTCGGGGGTGTTGCCCCCGAAACCCCCCACCAGGGGGGGGGGGCTCCATGAAGTCATAGCCTCCCCCCCTGGACCCCACATGAAGCGTTTAATTACAGGCGGAATTGCCACCCCCATTAAGGTACATGGGTCCAATGCTGTGATACAAAATAAACAAGATAATCAGGCTCCACACCCAACAATATCCCACTTGGAGACTAATTGTAGCAACTCCACCGCTGCTTCATTTGCTGGACAATGACTCCTCTTTGGACCTGGCTATTTCTCATCTTCATCGTCATCCTTGAAGAACAATTGAAACTGAGCATATTCTCAGTTTTTCCCTGGTTACAACTTTTGTTAGCATACCTACAAGATTCTGGCTAGTGTGTATCTTTTCCAGCTTCAACTGTCCATCTTCCAATACTGATCATATGAAATGGTACTTGATCTGTATGTGTTTAGTCCTGGAATAAAATTCTAAGTTCTTTGCAAGGTGAATGGAACTTTGGCTATCATTGTATAACGTGCCCATATCATGCTTCTTACCCAATTCATCCATGAACCTTTGTAACCAAATAATTTCCTTACTAGCCTCTGTAGCAGCAACATACTCTTCTTCTGTTGTTGAAAGTGAAACAACACTCTAGATTTTTGAAACCCAACTGACAGCTGTTCCACCTATAGTAAATACATATCCTGTAGTGCTCCTCCTGTTATTTTTGTCACCTGCCATATCTGCATCAACATATCTTTGTAGAGCAATGTTTGAACCACCAAAGCATAATGTTTGATTTGTGGTACCTCTCAAATATCTGAGAATCCATTTTACAGCCCTCCAATTTTCTTTTCCTGGATTGTTCATGTACCTGCTTACAACTCCCACTGCATGTGCAATATCAGGCCTTATGCAGACCAATGCATACATTAAGCTTCCAACTGCTGATGCATATGGAACTTTAGACATATATTCCATTTCTTCATGGGTCTTGGGGCGCATCTCCTTACTAAGTTTGAAATGGCTAGCAAAAGGTGTATTAACTAGTTTTGCATTCTGCATATTAAATATTTTCAACACCTTCTATATGTACTCATTCTGAGACAGTGTTAATTTACGATTTTTCCTATCTCTAGTTATTCTCATACCAAGGATTTGTTTTGCAGCTCCCAAATCCTTCATTGCAAATGAATTTGCCAATTTTCTTTTGAGCACATTTATTTCCTGCATATTAGACCCTGCAACAAGCATGTCATCTACATACAATAACAATATAATATAGCTACTATCATTTTTCCTTTTCAGATAAACACAATGATCAAAGTGACATCTAGTATAACCTTGTTCAGACATAAACTTGTCAAATTTAGATACCACTGCCTTGGAGCCTGTTTTACGCCATACAAGCTCTTCTTTAACCTGCACACTAATTTTTCTTTCCCTTTGACCTCATATCCTTCTGGTTGCTCCATATAGATCTCTTTCTCCAAATATCCATGGAGAAATGTTGTCTTTACATCTAACTGTTCAAGATGTAAATCTTCCGCTGCTACAAGAATTAAAATAGTTCTAATTGAAGTAATCTTAACAACAGGAGAAAATATTTCATAAAAATCAATACCTTTCTTCTGTGCAAACCCCTTCACCACAAGTCTAGCTTTGTACCTCTATTTTCCTCCATCTTCTCCCTTCGCTTCTCATCCATTTGATACGTGTAGTCTTACCATGCGACGCTTTGACGCTAAACTCTTCTGTTTTGCTTCATTAAGGTCATCTCTTCTTCTGTTCATCCACTTCTTCTGCTTTCCTTTAAGTGTCACCATAACATTTGAGTTCACAGATGAATAAAAATAAATACGCATGCATAATGAAGGAAGTGTTCAGTGGAATCTGCCATCTTTGGTAGATCTTCTATACAATTTTAGGTGTTTGGGGTGCACAATCTTTGTTGTGGTGGTTGTTTTTGTTGTGGTTATTGATTATTATTATTTTCAGGCACTTTTACTTTTTCTATGATCTCATCAAGAACTGTATATTCTTTGTTTTCTTTTTCTTGTTTCTTTTCCTGCAACCAATTCTTATACAAGACATTTTCATTGAATATTACATCTCTGCTCCTAATGATTTGTGATTTTCATAATCATATAAGTGATAACCAAAATCATTAACACCATATCCAATAAAGGCACATTTCTTTGATTTTTCCTCAAGCTTTGTTCTGTTTTCTTTATTAATATGAACAAAGGCCTCACAACCAAAAGGCTTTAAAAAAGAGTAGTTTACCTTTTTACCTATCCATGCCTCCTCTGGAATACCACCATCCAAGGAACCTGAAGTCCCTTTGTTTATTAGATAAACAATAGTATCTACAGCATCTACCCAAAATTGTAAAGACAATCTTGCATGCAATCTCATGCACCTCGCACACTCCTTGATTGTTCTGTTCATCCTTTCTGACACACCATTTTCTTGTGTTTTTCTTGGAACTATCTTCTCTCTGCGAATTCCATGCTCTGAACAGTACCTATCAAACTCTTTGCTGCAATATTCACCTCCATTGTTTGATCTAATACACTTCAACTTCTTTCCTGTCCCAATCTCAACCAAATATTTCCATTTCTTGAAATTATCAAATACATGATTTGGTAATCTAATCACAATCAATTTTCTAGTTATATCGATAAAGTAACATAATAACGAGCCACCCAAAAGATGATACGGCGGGTCCCCATACATGTTTATGCACAAGTTCTAATTTTTCGCTCTTCTTTTCTTGCCAGCTAAATCACCTTCTACATTTTCCATAAATGCAATTCTCAAATCCAAATCAGCATTCTTGTAATGACAACAAATTTCTTGAGTGAAGAATCTTCATCCCCTTCTCACTCATGTGTTCGAGCCTATGATGCCATAATGCTGCATCTGCTCCTTTGGAAGTTAAAGCATTAACAAAGTTAGAAATACCATTGCATATATACAATGTACCAACCTTTTCGCCTTTTGCTATTACCAGGGCTCCTTTGGTGACATTCCAAGTTTTATTCATGAAAGTTGTCACACAACCTTCACTGCCTAACTGCCTTGTTGAAATCAGATTTTTCTTCAGATCTAGAACATGCCTTACCTCCTTTAGTAGCCATTGGTTTCAATTCTATTTTTTTACAAGAACTTTACCCATTCCAACAATTTTACAGGGTTTATCATCACCCAAACAAACTTGTCCAAAATATCCTTGAACATAGTCATGAAAATATTTCTTATCAGGTGTGGCATGGAATGAAGCCCCGAAATCTACAACCCAAGAATTAGTAACATTTTCAAAAGAAAGAATCAAAGCATCTTGTAACATATCACCTCTCACATTTTCTTCATGATTGTTTTCTTGCTGTGTGTCTCCTTCTTTTTCCTTCCGAGATCTACAGTATTTCCTTAGGTGTCCTTTCTTTCCGCATTTCTAGCACACTATCCCCAATCTGGACTTGGATCTGCCTTTCCTTGATTTACTACGATATCCTAAGCTCTTTCCTCTTTCCATTCTTCTTCCCCTAGACTCTGCACTCAAAGCATTACCCGATGTCTCACTGGATCTTTTCCGTCACATTTCCTCGCTAAGGATAACACCAAAAACATCATCAAACTTTAAAGTACTAGATCCAGAGACATAGTTACTAATGGCCATAACTAAACCATTCCAGCTTTCTGGCAATGAGCACAGAAATAACAGAGCTCTAACTTCATCATCAAAGTTTACCCCTACAAAACTTAACTGACTAGTAACTGTATTAAAATCATTTAAATGGTCTGCAACAGATCCACCTTCTGACATCTTCATATTAAATAAACGTTTCATAAGAAATACCTTGTTTGAGGTCGAGCGTTTTTCATATAGTTTCACCAATGCCTTAATCAAACCCTCTGTTGTTGTTTCCTTCGAAATATTAAAGGCTGTCGACGTTGCGAAGTACAACCGTACTGTTCCGAGTGCCTTTCTATCAATAATCTCCAATTTAGCATCTGTCATAAATGTCAGCTTCTTTGTTTTTCTTCTCAATGGTAGGTACAGATATTTTTGATACAGATAAGCTTCCATATGCATCTTTCACAGCGGGAATTTTTTCCGTTAAATTTATCGACCCTAAATTTACCATCTTCTGCCATTGCTCCCACTCGAACCAGGAAACCCTTCTTTCGTGCAAGTTTATAAGCCAAATAGACCTTCGGCTCTGATACCAGTTGTTAGAAAATTAAATTTTACAGAGCAATGAAACACATAAAGTATGCGGAAAACAAAAGCACACAAAAAACATAAAACCAGAGAGACACATATATACGTGGTTCACCCAGTTTGGGCTACGTCCACCCCAAACAGCCAGTCCTTCCTTTCTATTATCCATCAAAATGAAGAGACACAACCTACATAAAATCCGCTGTGATATCCTTTGTTCTCTCTCAAAGTCTCCCTATCTGTTTCTCGCTCCGAGAATACACATATACAATCAACAGCCGCAATAAAATACCCTCATAAAAGTGAGGGGTTGTCTTCTAGGGAAAAAAACCCTAAACTAAACATAACTTCCGCCATCGCATCATCTTCCTAATGAATGGCCCATTGACTAGAAATTACTATACTTTTACAAGGAAATTTTACATATGTTTTCAAAGGCCGGGGCGCTGCCCCGAAACCTCACAGGGGGGGCTCCATGAAGTCGTAGCCGGCCCCCCTTGATCCCCCGGCGTCGCTTAATTACGGCGTAGTTGCCACCCCCATTAAGTTGGTTGTGGGGTCCTAACGTTGTGATACAAAATAAACAAGATAATCGTGCTCCACACCTACCACCATCGATCTCGTTTACCGCTCACCAATGGAAGGGAGCTACTACCCCTTGATTTTGTTTACCAACTACCAACGGGAAGGAGCTACAACCCTCACCGAAGGCTTCGACCCCCAACCCCCCGCACCACCATGGACCATGTTTCATCAATTTTCATACTAGATCCAACAACTTCCACACAACACAACTTGTAGGCCTCTTTTCATCAGATTTTCAGACTAGACCCACTCCACACATTTAAGTTCAAAGAACATCAAACTAAAACATATAACTCCATCAATTCATTCATTGAATCATCAACTAATCAACCAAAAACTGATATTTAATCATAATCAACTAGCATCATAATCAGTATTCAAACAACTCAGATCTGTATGAAGACATCTTGACAGACAACAATAATACAACAAAAACACATCAAATATTTCCTTCTGCACACTTCAGCAAAACCCTAGATTCCATACGCGCTTTTACTTCACTGAATCCGCATATATACACGCTTTCACAGAGACAAACTTGTGTATACATCTGCAAACATTTCAGGACTGACCTTATATTCCATACACGCTTATGATGAAACCAACCCGTGTATATATGCGTTTTTGCTGCGACGAACTTGTGTATACATCTGCAAACATTTTAGGGTTGCGCAACTCTTCAGAACAGATAAACAGCTCAGATCTTACCCTTCACTTCAGAAAAAATTTCCCTCATCTTAGATCTAAACATTCCATAAACAAATCTAGAAGATACATAGTCATTTTAGGTCTAGAGATCCTGATCCATCATTCTCTTCATACCTTCATTATTAATTCAGATCTGTCAATAAACTATAACCCATTCCATGCAGATATACTTCAGAGTGAATTTTTCATTCAATACCCAGACATATTCACACTTAGCACTATGATCTTCTTCTCCTTATATAGATTTAGCTTTTACCAATACCTTGAGCCAAAACCACACTACTTCCGATGGTATTCTTAGACGAAATCAAATAGACAATACAACGCTCAATACTATGGGCTAATACCATGGTAATTCCCCTTGGTATTATAATTTTGGAGCAAAAACAGGCATACGCGACTTGGGACATACTTATCCGCGTGCATACGTGAAATGGCCTTTACAAACCCGCATATACATTGTGACATATTATATTTATCATTTCTCTGGCACTTACTAGAATTATTTTCTTGTCACATTTGAACTAATATGTAGATACATAATTCTTACATCTTTAATAAATAAGTTGCTTAACATAGGCAACTCATCAAGTAGGTTTCCATCAAGGACAACTTCATCAAGTAGGTTTCCATCAAGGACAACACATTACATCATATTGCCAACAATCTCCCCCTTTGGACTTGATGGCAACCACGATGGTGTTTGATCACCACAACAGATAGATACATTAAGCATAACCATTATTCAAACACCATGATACTCTCCCCCTTTTACATCAAGGGCAAAGGGCAGATCAAAACCAAAACAAGGTTTCTCTTTCTTGGTAGAGAGATGAGCTCTGCAGATCTGAAGTGTACTGAATTTACCATGCTCCCCGTTAGTTCATGCTGAATCTTTAGACAGATTTTTCAATGAAGTACATGACTCTATAACTCAACCAAGTATGACCATTCCTATCACTAAGGACTTATAGATCAATGATCCAACCAAGTGGAATTACATATTTTTGACTCAACTACCCAACCAAGTTGGTTTACAAATTTGACCAAGTCCTTACATGAATGAATATAAAAAATTTACATCATAGGTCTCAACATGACCTTTTCATCAAGTTAAAGATATGAATTTTTATAACTAAGACCAAAATACCTCAAGAGAGAGATCATATTTCAGAACCATCATAATGCCAACAATGCATTACTAAGGCTAATGCTCCCCCTGAACCTAAGAATCCTGAACATCTTCACCAACCAATTCATCAAAGCATCTTCATCAAGCAGATAATGAAAACTTAAAATTATATCAGCAGATATCACCATCAATATCAGATCAAGAAATTTATTACTGTCAGCAGCATATCAGAAACTGTTTTTGAGTCTTCCTCACTGTTTTTCTTATCAGAGAACATATGCTACTATCTTCAATGGAACTCGTGTGTATACGTAGCTTTAGTTCATGAAAACCGCGTATAGAAAGTGAAGTACAGAAAAATTCACAACTCCATCTCCCCCTGAACTTATACCACCTGTACCTTTCTTCTCTTGTCACATCAAATGTACTGTTAGAAATAAACACAACCAGAATTACCAAAACCAACCATGAGAATCACCATATATTGCTCCCCCTGTGATGATACATTAATAATTTCTATAATGTATCTCACATCACTCCTAAAATCATTATGAGAAGTACACTTTAGAAGCGGATGACTATAGTAGGGTCAACGTTCCCTACGTTTTTGACTGGGGCTTCTTCTTTTTCCAACTTTGCTGGAAATTCTCCAATTTCTCAGATCTGTTCATCATACTTAATCTGCATTCTTTTTCTACATGCCCATACCATAACATCTTATGTGACCAGAAAAGGAAGCATAGGGATCATAATATGTTTTTATAATCTTTATTCTATTGCAATCAACTACTTTATGACCAAAATTGCTGCATGAAAAACAATATCCCTTAAAGAAACCTGAGTACCTAGGAGCTGACTGTCTTTCTGTGTAGTGTCTTTCTGTCTTTGACTGAAACAATTTTCTTCTGCACTTGGCTGCAATATGTCCATAATTATGACATATAAAGCATTCAAAATTATTGATCAAAGGATAGAATCGATTGATACTTCTATATTTAGGAGTGAATGATTTCCTTTGAGAATTCATGATTGTTGGTTGCCTTTTTGTCTCTTTAAACACTTCAGGTTTTGCATTGATATCCTTTGAGTCTTTAGCTTTGTCTTGTGAACTAGATTCTCCTTTCACAGTTTCATTAAAACGAAGAACAAATTTAATAGAGGGAGACCTTTGACTACTAAGAATATTATCCATAACCTTAGTACTATCTTGAAACCTCAATAATTTATCCTTTTCTTCTAATTTACCTTTTAAAATGTTTACCTCAACCTCCAATTTTTGGCATTGCTTCTTCGTACTTTCTTTGACCCTCCCCCCTTCTTCTACTTGTTCATTTAATTTTAGAATCTCTTCTTTCAACCCATTTTCTTGTTCTTCAAATGATTGTAAAAGTTATTCATTCTTCTTATTTGATGTTTCCAGATCTACTTTGAGCGAGATGATTTTTGCTTCAAGTCCTTCTTCTTCAAATGATTGTAGAAGTTCTTCATTCTTCTTATTTGATGTTTCGAGTTCTGCTTTCAGAGAGATGATTTCTGCTTCAAGTCCTTCACTGTGATTTGTTACTTCATCGTACAACCTTTGATACTTGTTTATCTATCCATTCATTCTAGAGATCATATCTTTGTAGATAGATTCTCTCTCATTAAATAATCTTTGTTGATCTTCAACTTTAATCTTGAGAACTGCTTCTAGATCCATAACATTACTTTCACTTTGGTTTTCAGTATCCTCACCATTGCATGCACAAGAGAGTGAATCACAAGAACAAAAATCAATACTTGTTTCATCTTCTTCATTTTCTACTGTACATGTTTTCGTAGATATCTTCTTTCTTTGAGTAGCCTTCTTCGTTTGCTTCCTTCCCATTGTGACGTATCTCCTTCAAGTGATCAAGCTCCTTCAGAAGGACCTGGCTCTGATTCCAATTGTTGGGAAAAATACTGAGAGGGGGGGGGGGGGGGGGTGAATCAGTATTTAGAGATTACTCAAAAATTTTACTTGTTCTTTACAGTATTATATATGCAACTTTAATTAGCCCAACTCACGTATATATGTGGATATCTTTAAGAAAAATTGCGTATGTCCAGAGATCTTAATATGACGATAATTATTTACTTAGATCATTGCATCATTCATTCATCAGATGTTTATTAAGCAGTAAACATGTGCAGTAAGGATAGAATAAATCATCACACATAAGAAACACACATGAACACCAGGATTTAAGGTGGAAACCCAATTCGGGAGAAAACCACCGTTGTCGTCGTCTCTGTCTTGAATATTAATTATAAAGAAAACTTCTTACAACCATGTACTGGCGTAGACTCATACCAGCACACAGGCACCCACCTGCAGAAGGCTGCAACCTTCTCTCATTCTCCAGCTACTACTAGAAGGGAGCTACTACCCCCTGATCTTGTTTACCAACCACTCTTGGAAGGGAGCTACTACCCCCTGATCTCATTTACCTGCTACCACTAGAAGGGAGCTACTACCCCCTGATCTCATTTACCAGCTACCACTGGAAGGGATCTACAACTCCCTCACTGAAGGCTTCGACCCTCAGCACCACCATGGACCACGTTTCATCAATTTTCATACTGGATCCAACAACTTCTACACAACACAACTTGTAGGCCTCTTTTCATCAGATATTCAGACTGGACCCACTCCACACATTTAAGCTCAAAGAAAATCAAACTAAAACTTATAACTCCATCAATTCATTCATTAAATCATCAACTAATCAACCAACAACTGATATTTAATCATAATCAACTATCACCATAATCAGTATTCAAACAACTACAACAAAAACATATCAGTGATTTCCTTCTGCACAATTCAGCAAAACCCTAGATTCCATACGAGCTTTTACTTCACTGAACCCGCGTATATATGTGTTTTCACATAGAAAAACCTGCGTATACATATGCAAAAATTTCAGGACTGACCTTATATTCCATACACACTTTTGCTGAAACCAACCCGCATATATACGCGCTTTTGCTGAGACAAACCTGCGTATATATCTGCAGACATTGCAGGGCTGTGCAACTCTTCAGAATAGATAAACAACTTAGATCTTACCCTTCACTTCAGAAAACATTTGCCTCATCTCAGATTTAAACATTCCATAAACATATCTATAAGATACATAGTCATTTCAGGTCTAGAGATCCTGATCCATCATTCTCTTCATAGGTGCATTATTAATTCATATATATCAATAACATGTAACCCATTCCCTGCAGATATACTTCAGAGTGAATTTTTCATTCAATACCCAGACATATGCACACTTAGCACTATGATCTTCTTCTCCTTATATAGATTTAGCTTTTACCAATGCCATGAGCCAAAACCACACTACTTCTGATGGTATTCTTAGACAGAATCAAATAGACAATACAACATTCAATACTATGGGCTAATACCATGGTAATGCTCCCTGGTATTATAATTTTTGAGCACAAACAAACATACGCGACTTGGGACGTACTTATCCACGTGCATACACGACATGGCCTTTACAAACCCGCGTATACATTATGACATATTATATTATCATTTCTCTGGCACTTACTGGAATTATTTTCTCTGTCACATCTGAATTGATCTGTAGATACATCATTCTTACATCTTTAATAAATAGGTTGCTTAACATAGGCAACTCATCAAGTAGGTTTCCATCAAGGACAACTTCATCAAGTAGGTTGCCATCAAGGACAACACTTTACATCATATTGCCAACAATCTCCCCCTTTGGACTTGATGGCAACCACGATGGTGTTTGATCACCACAACAGATAGATACATTAATCATAACCATTATTCAAACACCATGATAATCTCCCCTTTTGACATCAAGGGAAAAGGGTTGATCAAAACAAAAACAAAGTTACTCTTCCCTTGTAGAAAGATGAGCTCTGCAAATCTGAAGTGTACTGAATTTATAATGCTCCCCCTGAGTTCATGCTGAATCTTTAGATAGATTTTTCAATGAAGTACATAACTCTATAACTCAAACAAGTATGACCATTCCTATCACTAAGGGCTCATACTTACATCAATGATCCAACCAAGTGGAATTACATATTTTTGACTCAACTACCCAGCCAAGTGGGTTTACAAATTTGACCAAGTCCTTACATGACTGAATAGAACAAATTTACATCATATGTCTGAACATGACCTTTTCATCAAATTACAGATATGAATTTTTATAACTAAGACCAAAAGACCTCAAGAGAGAGATCATATTTCAGAACCATCATAATGCCAACAATGCATTACTAAGGCTAATGCCCCCTGAACCTGAGCATCCTCAACATCTTCACCAACAAATTCATCAAAGCATCTTCATCAAGCAAATAATGAAAACTTAAAATCATATCAGCAGATATCACCATCAACATCAGATCAAGAAATTTATTACTGTCAGCAACATATCAGAAACTGTTTTTGAGTCTTCCTCACTGTTTTTCTTATCAAATAACATAGGCTACTGTCTTCAACGGAACTCACGTGTATACACGACTTTCGTTCATGAAACTCGCGTATAGAAAGTGAAGTACAGAAAAATTCACAAATCCATCTCCCCCTGAACTTATACCTCTTGTACCTATCTTCTCTTGTCACATCAGATGTACTGTTAGAAATAAACACAACCAGAATTACCAAACCAGCCATGGGAATCACCATATATTGCTCCCCCTGTGATGATACATTAATGATTTCTATAATGTATCTCACATCACTCCTGCAATCATTATGAGAAGTACACTTTAGAAGCGGATGTCTGTAGTAGGGTCAACATTCCCTACGTTTTTTACGGGGGCTTCTTCTTTTTCCAGCTTTGCTAGAAATTCTCCGATTTCTCAGATCTGTTCATCATACTTAATCAACATTATTTTTTCTACATGCCCATACTTGTTACAAGCATAACTTCTTATGTGACCAGAAAAGGGAGCATAGGGATCAAAATATGTTTTTCTAATCTTTCTTCTATTGCAATCAACTACTTTATGACCAAAATTGCTACATGAAAAACAATATCCCTTAAAGAAACCTGAGTACCTGGGAGCTGACTGTCTTTCTGTGTAGTGTCTATCTGTCTTTGACTGAAACAATTTTCTTTTGCACTTGGCTACAATATGTCCATAATTATGACATATAAAGCATTCAACATTATTGATCAAATGAGAGAATCGATTGATAGTTCTATATTTAGGAGCAAATGCTTTCCTTTGAGAATTCATGATTGTTGGTTGCCTTTTTGTCTCTTTAAACACTTCAGGTTTTGCATTGATATCCTTTGAGTCTTTAGCTTTGTCTTGTGAACTAGATTATCCTTTCATAGTTTCATGAAAACCAAGACCAAATTTAATAGAGGGAGAACTTTGACTACTAAGAATATTATCCAGAATCTTAGTATTATCTTGAAACCTCAAGGATTTATCCTTTTCTTCTAATTTACCTTTTAAAATGTTTACCTCAACCTCCAATTCTTGTCATTGTTTCTTCATACTTTATTCGACCCTTCTCCCTTCTTCAACTTGTTCATTTATTTTTAGAATCTCTTCTTTCAACCCATTTTCTTTTTCTTCAAATGATTGTAGAAGTTCTTCATTCTTCTTATTTGATGTTTCCAAATATACTTTGAGCAAGATGATTTCTGCTTCAAGTCCTTCTTCTTCAAATGATTGTAGAAGTTATTCATTATTATTATTTGATGTTTCGAGATCTGCTTTCAGAGAGATGATTTCTGCTTCAAGTCCTTCACTATGATTGGTTACTTCATCGTACAACCTTTGACACTTGTTTATCTGTCCATTCATTCTAGAGATCATATCTTTGTAATTATATTCTCTCTCATTAAATAATATTTGTTGATCTTCAACTTTAATCTTGAGAATTACTTCTAGATCCATAACATTACTTTCACTTTGGTTTTCACTATCTTCACGATTGCATGCACAAGAAAGTGAAGCACAAGAACAACAATCAATACCTGTTTCATCTTCTTCATTTTCTGCTGTACATGTTTTTTGAGATATATTCTTTCTTTGAGTATCCTTCTTCGTTTGCTTCCTTCCCATTGTGACGGATCTCCTTCAAGCGATCAAGCTCCTTCAGAAGGACCTGGCTCCGATTCCAATTGTTGGGAAAAATACTGGGGGGGGGGGGTGAATCAGTGTTTAGAGCTTACTCAAAATTTTTACTTTTTCTTTACAGAATTCTATACACGACTTTAATTAACCCAACTCGCGCATATACGCATATATATTTAAGCAAAATTGTGTATGTCCAGAGACCTTAATATGCAGATAATTCTTTACTTAGATCATTGCATCATTCATTCATCAGATGTTTAGTAAGCAGTAAAAATGTGCAGTGAGAACAGAATAAATCATCACACATAAGAAACACACATGAACACCAGGATTTAAGGTGGAAACCCAATTCAGGAGAAAACCACCGCTGTCGTTGTCTCTGTCCTCAATATTTATTATAAATAAAACTTCTTACAGCCATGTACTGGCACAGACTCATACCAGCACGCAGGCACTCACCTGCAAAAGGTTGTAACCTTCTCTCCTTCTCCAGCTACTACTGGAAGGGAGCTCCAACCCCCTGATCTCTTTTACTAGCCTCTCTTGGAAGGGAGCTACTACCCCTTGATCTCGTTTACCAGCCACTCCTGGAAGGGAGCTACTACCCCCTAATCTCGTTTACCATCTACCACTGGAAGGGAGCTACTACCCCCTGATCTTGTTTACCAGCTACCACTGGAAGGAAGCTACAACCCCCTCACTGAAGGCTTCAATCCTCAGCACCACCATGGACCACGTTTCATTAATTTTGATACTGGATCCAACAACTTCCACACAACACAACTTGTAGGCTTCTTTGCATCATATTTTCAGACTGGACCCACTCCACACATTTAAGCTCAAAGAACATCAAAATGAAACTTATAACTCCATCAATTAATTCATTGAATCATCAACCAATCAACCAACAAATGATCTTTAATTGTAATCAACTAGCACCATAATCAGTATTCAAACAACTCAGATTTGTATGAAGACATCTTGACAGACAACAATAATACAACAAAAAAAGATCAGATATTTCCTTCTGCACATTTCAGCAAAACCCCAGATTCCATATGCGCTTTTACTTCACTGAACCCGCATATATACACGCTTTCACAGAGACAAAATTGCGTATACATCTGCAAACATTTCAGGACTGACCTTATATTCCATACGCGCTTTTGTTGAAACCAACCCACGTATATACGTGCTTTTACTGCGACGAACCTATGTATATATCTACAAACTTTGCAAGGCTGTGCAACTCTTCAGAATAGATAAACAGCTCAGATCTTACCCTTCACTTCAGAAAACATTCGCATCATCTCAGATCTAAACATTCCATAAACAGATCTAGAAAATACATAGTCATTTCAGGTCTAGAGATCCTGATCCATCATTCTCTTCATAGGTGCATTATTAATTCAGAACTATCAATGAATTGTAACCCATTCCATGCAGATATACATCAGAGTGAATTTTTCATTCAATATCCAGACATATGCACACTTAGCACTATGATATTCTTCTCCTCATATAGATTTATCTTTTACCAATACCTTTAGCCAAAACCACACTACTTCTGATGGTATTCTTAGATGGAATCAAATAGACAATACAATGCTAAATACTATGGGCTAATACCATGGTAATGCCCCCTAGTATTATTATTTTGGATCACAAACAGGAATACGCGACTTGGGACGTACTTATCCACGTGCATACGCGACTTGGCCTTTACAAACTCGTGTATACATTGTGACATATTATATTTATAATTTCTTTGGCACTTACTAGAATTCTTTTCTCTGTCACATCTGAACTGATCTATAGATACATCATTCTTACGTCTTTAATAAATAGGTTTCTTAACATAGGCCACTCATCAAGTAGGTTTCCATCAAGGACAACTTCATCAAGTAGGTCGCCATCAAGGACAACACATTACATCATATTGCCAACAATCTCCCCCTTTGGACTTGATGGCAATCACGATGGTGTTTGATCACCACAACAAATAGATAAATTAAGCATAACCATTATTCAAACACCATGATACTCTCCCCCTTTGACATTAAGGGCAAAGGGTGGATCAAAACCAAAACAAGGTTTCTCTTCCCTTATAGAAAGATGAGCTCTACAGATTTGAAGTGTACTGAATTTACCATGCTCCCCCTCAGTTCATGCTGAATCTTTAGATAGATTTTTCAATGAAGTACATGACTCTATAAATCAACCAAGTATGACCATTCCTATCACTAAGGACTCATACTTACATCAATGATCCAACCAAGTGTAATTACATATGTTTTTGACTGGGGATTCTTCTTTTTCTAGTTTTGCTAGAAATTCTCCAATTTCTCAGATTTGTTCATCATACTTAATCTGCATTATTTTTTTACATGGCCATACTTGTTACAAGCATAACATCTTATGTGGCCAGAAAAGGGAGCATAGGGATCATAATATGTTTTTCTAGTCTTTCTTCTATTGCAATCAACTACTTTATGACCAAAATTGTTGCATGAAAAACAATATCCCTTAAAGAAACCTGAGTACCTGGGCGCTGACTGTCTTTCTGTGTAGTGTCTATCTGTCTTTGACTGAAACAATTTTCTTTTTCACTTGGCTGCAATATGTCCATAATTATGACATATAAAGCATTCAAAATTATTGATCAAAGGAGAGAATCGATTGATAATTCTATATTTAGGAGTGAATGATTTCCTTTGAGAATTCATGATTGTTGGCTGCCTTTTTGTCTCTTTAAACACTTTAGGTTTTGCATTGATATCCTTTGAGTCTTTAGCTTTGTCTTGTGAACTAGATTCTCCTTTCAGAGTTTCATGAAAACCAAGACCAAATTTAATAGAGGGAGACCTTTGACTACTAATAATATTATCCAGAATCTTCGTATTATCTTGAAACCTCAAGAATTTATCCTTTTCTTCTAATTTACCTTTTAAAATGTTTACCTCAACCTCCAATTTTTGGCATTGCTTCTTCATAGTTTCTTTGACCCTTCTCCCTTCTTCTACTTGTTCATTTAATTTTAGAATCTCTTCTTTCAACCCAATTTCTTGTTCTTCAAATGATTGTAGAAGTTCTTCATTCTTCTTATTTAATGTTTCCAGATCTGCTTTGAGCGAGATGATTTCTGCTTCAAGTCCTTCTTCTTCAAATGATTGTACAAGTTATTCATTCTTCTTATTTGATGTTTCAATATCTTCTTTCAGAGAGATGATTTCTGCTTCAAGTCCTTCACTGTGATTTGTTACTTCATCGTACAACCTTTGATACTTGTTTATCTGTCCATTCATTCTAGAGATCATATCTTTGTAGATAGATTCTCTCTCCTTAAATAATCTTTGTTGATCTTCAAATTTAATCTTGAGAACTAATTCTAGATCCATAACATTACTTTCACTTTGGTTTTTACTATCTTCACCATTGCATGCACAAGAAAGTGAATCAGAAGAACAATAATTTATACCTGTTTCATCTTCTTCATTTTCTGCTGAACATGTTTTCTGAGATATCTTCTTTCTTTGAGTAGCCTTCTTCGTTTACTTCCTTCCCATTGTGATGAATCTCCTTCAAGCGATCAATCTCCTTCAGAAGGACCTGGTTCCGATTCCAATTGTTGGGAAAAATACTGAGAGGGGGGGGGGGGGGGGGGGGGGTTGAATCAGTATTTGGAGCTTACTCAAAAATTTTGCTTTTCTTTACAGAATTCTATATGTGACTTTAATTAACCCAAATCACATATATACGTGGATATATTTAAGCAAACTTGCGTATGTCTAGAGATATTAATATGTAGATAATTCTTTACTTGGATCATTGCATCATTCATTCATTAGATGTTTAGTAAGCAGTAAACATGTGTAGTAAGAACAAAATAAATCATCACACATAAGCAACACACATGAACACCAGGATTTAAGGTGGAAACCCAATTCAGGAGAAAACCACTACTGTCTTCGTCTCTGTCTTCAATATTTATTATAAAGAAAACTTCTTACAACCATGTACTTGCACAGATTCATACCAGCACGCAAGCACCCACCTACAGAAGGCTGCAACCTTCTCTCGTTCTCCAGCTACTAATGGAAGGGAGCTCTAACCCCCTGATCTTGTTTACCAGCCTCTCCTGGAAGGGAGCTACTACCCCTGATCTCGTTTACCAGCCACTTCTGGAAGGGAGCTACTACCCTCTGATCTCGTTTACCAGCTACCAAAGGAAGGGAGCTACTACCCCCTGATCTCGTTTACCAGCTACCACTGGAAGGGAGCTACAACCCCCTAACTGAAGGCTTCGACCCTCAGCACCACCATGGACCAAGTTTCATCAATTTTGATACTGGATCCAACAGCTTCCACACAAAACAACTTTTAGGCATGTTTTCATCAGATTTTCAGACTAGACCCACTCCACACATTTAAGCTCAAAGAAAATCAAACTGAAACTTATAACTCCATCAATTCATTCATTGAATCATCAACCAATCAACCAACAACTGATATTTAATCATAATCAACTAGTAGCATAATAAGTATTCAAACAACTCAGATCTGTATGAAGACATCTTGACAGACAACAGTAATACAACAAAAACAGATCAAATATTTCCTTCTGCACACTTCAAAAAAACCCTAGATTCCATACGTGCTTTTACTTCACTCAACCTGCGTATATACGTGCTTTCACAGAGAAAAACCTGCGTATACATCTGCAAAAATTTCAGGACTGACCTTATATTCCATACACGCTTTTGCTGAAACCAACCCGCGTATATACGTGCTTTTGCTATGACGAACCTGCGTATAGATCTGCAAACATTGCAGGGCTGCACAACTCTTCAAAACAGATAAAAAACTCAGATCTTACCCTTCACTTCAGAAAACATTCGCCTAATCTCAGATCTAAACATTCCATAAATAGATCTAGAAGATACATAGTCATTTCAGGTCGAGAGATCCTGATACATCATTCTCTTCATAGGTGCATTATTAATTCAGATCTATCAATAAACTGTAACCCATTCCATGCAGATATACTTCAGAGTGAAGTTTTCATTCAATACCCAGACATATGTACACTTAGCACTATGATCTTCTTCTCCTTATATATATTTAGCTTTTACCAATACCATGAGCCAAAACCACACTACTTTCGATGGTATTCTTAGACGGAATCAAATAGACAATAAAACGCTCAATACTATGGGCTAATACCATGGTAATGCCCCCTGGTATTATAATTTTGGAGCACAAACAAGCATACGTGACTTGGGACGTACTTCTCCACGTGCATATGCGACTTGGCCTTTACAAACCCGCGTATACATTGTGACATATTAGATTTATAATTTCTCTGGCACTTACTGGAATTATTTTCTCTGTCACATCTGAATTGATATGTAGATACATCATTCTTACATATTTAATAAATAGGTTGCTTAACATAGGCAACTCATCAAGTAGGTTTCCATCAAGGACAACTTCATCAAGTAGGTTGCCATCAAGGACAACACATTACATCATATTGCCAACAATCTCCCCCTTTGGACTTGATGGCAACCACGATGGTGTTTGATCACCACAACAGATAGATACATTAAGCATAACCATTATTCAAACACCATGATACTCTCCCCCTTTTACATCAATGGAAAAGGGAGGATGAAAACCAAAACAATGTTTCTCTTCCCTTGTAGAAAGATGAGCTCTCAAGATCTAAATTGTACTAAGTTTACCATGCTCCCCCTGAGTTCATGCTGAATCTTTAGACATATTTTTCAATGAAATACATGACTCTATAACTCAACCAAGTATGACCATTCCTATCACTAAGGACTCATACTTACATCAATGATCCAATCAAGTCGAATTACATATTTTTGACTCAACTACCCAACCAAGTGGGTTTACAAATTTGACCAAGTCCTTACATGACTGAATATAACAAATTTACATCATAGGTCTCAACATGACCTTTTCATCAAATTACAGATATGAATTTTTATAACTAAGACCAAAAGACCTCAAGAGAGAGATCATATTTCAGAACCATCATAATGCCAACAATGCATTACTAAGGCTAATGCTCCCCCTGAACCTGAGCATCCTGAACATCTTCACAAACCAATTCATAAAAGCATATTCATCAAGAAGATAATGAAAACTTAAAATCATATCAGCAGATATCACCATCAACATTAGATCAAGAAATTTATTACTGTCAGCAGCATATCAAAAACTGTTTTTGAGTCTTCCTCACTGTTTTTCTTATCAGAGAACATACGCTACTGTCTTCAACGGAACTCGCGTGTCTACACGGCTTTAGTTCATGAAACCCACATATAGAAAGTGAAGTACAGAAAAATTCACAACTCCATCTCCCCATGAACTTATACCACCTGTACCTGTCTTCTCTTGTCACATCAAATGTACTGTTAGAAATAAACACAACCAGAATTACCAAACCAACCATGCGAATCACTGTATATTGCTCCCCTGTGATGATACATTACTGATTTCTACAATGTATCTCACATCACTCCTGCAATCATTATGAGAATTACACTTTACAAGAAGATGACTGTAGTAGGGTCAACATTCGCTACGTTTTTTACTGGGGCTTCTTCTTTTTCCATCTTTGCTGGAAATTCTCCAATTTCTCAGATTTGTTCATCATACTTAATCTGCATTCTTTTTCTACATGCCCATACTTGTTACAAGCATAACATCTTATGTGACCAGAAAAGGTTGCATAGGGATCATAATATGTTTTTCTAATGTTTCTTCTATTGCAATCAACTGCTTTATGACCAAAATTGCTGCATGAAAAACAATATCCCTTAAAGAAACCTAAGTACCTGGGAGCTGACAGTCTTTCTGTGTAGTGTCTATCTGTCTTTGACTGAAACAATTTGCTTCTGCACTTGGTTGCAATATGTCCATAATTATGACATATAAAGCATTCAACATTATTGATCAAAGTAGAGAATCGATTGATACTTCTATATTTAGGAGCGAATGATTTCTTTTGAGAATTCATGATTGTTAGTTTCCTTTTTGTCTCTTTAAAGATTTTAGGTTTTGCATTGATATCCTTTGAGTCTTTAGCTTTGTCTTGTGAACTAGATTCTCCTTTCACAGTTTCATGAAAACCAAGACCAAATTTAATAGAGGGAGACCTCTGACTACTAAGAATATTATCCAGAATATTAATACTATCTTGAAACCTCAAGAATTTATCCTTTTCTTATAATTTACCTTTTAAAATGTTTACAACCTCCAATTTTTGGCATTGCTTCTTCATACGTTCTTTGACCCTTCTCCCTTCTTCTACTTATTCATTTAATTTTAGAATATCTTCTTTCAACCCATTTTATTGTTCTTCAAATGATTGTAGAAGTTCTTCATTCTTCTTATTTGATGTTTCCAAATCTTCTTTGAGTGAGATGATTTCTGCTTCAAGTCCTTCTTCTTCAAATGATTGTAGAAGTTATTCATTCTTCTTATTTGATGTTTCGAGATCTGCTTTCAGAGAGATGATTTCTGCTTCAAGTCCTTCACTGTGATTGGTTACTTCATCGTACAACCTTTGATAATTGTTTATCTGTCCATTCATTCTAGAGATCATATCTTTGTAGATATATTCTCTCTCCTTAAATAATCTTTGTTGATCTTCAAATTTCATCTTGAGAACTTCTTCTAGATCCATAACATTACTTTCACTTTGGTTTTCACTATCTTCACCATTGCATGGATAAGAAAGTGAATCACAAGAACAACAATCAATACCTGTTTCATCTTCGTCATTTTCTGCTGTACATGTTTTCTGAGATATCTTCTTTCTTTGAGTAGCCTTCTTCATTTTCTTCCTTCCCATTGTGATGGATCTCCTTCAAGCGATCAAGCTCCTTCAGAAGGACCTGGCTCCGATTCCAATTGTTGGGAAAAATACTGAGAGGGGGGGGGGGGGGGTGAATCAATATTTAGGGTTTACTCAAAACTTTTAATTTTTCTTTATAGAATTCTATATGCGACTTTAACTAACCAAACTCGTGTATATACGCGGATATCTTTAAGAAAACTTGCGTATGTCCAGAGATCTTAATATGCAAATATTTCTTTACTTAGATCATTGCATCATTCATTCATCAGATTTTTAGTAAGCAGTAAACATGTGCAGTAAGAATAGAATAAATCATCACACATAAGAAACACACATGAACACCAAGATTTAAGGTGGAAACCCAATTCGGGAGAAAACCACCATTGCCGTCGTCTCTATCTTCAATATTTATTATAAAGAAAACTTCTTACAACCATGTACTGGTTCAGACTCATACCAGCATGCAGGCACCCACCTGCAGAAGGCTACAACCTTCTCTTGTTCTCTAGCTACTACTGGAAGGGAGCTACAACCCCTTGATCTCGTTTACCAGCCTCTCCTGGAAGGGAGCTACTACCCCCTGATATCGTTTACCAGCCACTCCTGGAAGGGAGCTACTACCCCCTGATCTCGTTTACCAACTACCATTGGAAGGGAGCTACTACCCCCTGATCTCATTTACCAGCTACCACTGGAAGGGAGCTACAACCCTCTCACTAAAGGCTTCGACCCTCAGCACCACCATGGACCACGTTTCATCAATTTTCATACTAGATCCAACATCTTCCACACAACACAACTTGTAGGCCTCTTTCCATCATATTTTCAGACTGGACTCACTCCACACATTTAAGCTCAAAGAACATCAAACTGAAACTTATAACTCCATAAATTCATTCATTGAATCATCAACCAATCAACCAAAAACTGATCTTTAATCATAATCAACTAGCAGCATAATCAGTATTCAAACAACTCAGATCTGTATGAAGACATCTTGATAGACAATAGTAATACAACAAAAACAGATCAGTTATTTCCTTCTGCACACTTCAGCAAAACCCTAGATTCCATACGCACTTTTACTTTACTGAACCCACATATATACGTGCTTTCACAGAGACAAACCTACGTATACATGTGCAAACATTTTTCGACTGACCTTATATTCCATACGTGCTTTTGCTGAAACCAACCCGCATATATACGCGATTTTGCTGCTACGAACCTGCGTATAGATCTGCAAACATTGCAGGGCTGCACAACTCTTCAGAATAGATAAACAACTCAGATCTCACCCTTCACTTCAGAAAACATTCGCCTCATCTCAGATCTAAACATTCCATAAACAGATCTATAAGATACATAGTCATTTCAGGTCTAGAGATCCCGATCCATCATTCTCTTCATAGGTGCATTATTAATTCAGATCTATCAATAAAATGTAACCCATTCCATGCAGATATACTTCAGAGTGAAGTTTTCATTCAATACCCAGACATATGCACACTTAGCACTATGATCTTCTTATGCTTATATATATTTATCTTTTACTAATACCATGAGCCAAAACCACACTACTTCCGATGGTATTCTTAGACGGAATCAAATAGACAATACAACGCTCAATACTATGGGATAATACCATGGTAATCCCCCCTGGTATTATAATTTTGGAGCACAAACAGGCATACGCGACTTGGGACGTACTTATCCACGTGAATACGTGACTTGGCCTTTACAAACCCGTGTATACATTGTGACATATTATATATATCATTTCTCTGGCACTTACTGGAATTATTTTCTCTATCATATCTGAACTAATCTGTAGATACATCATTCTTACATATTTAATAAATAGGTTGCTTAACATAGGAAACTCATCAAGTAGGTTTCCATCAAGGACAACTTCATCAAGTATGTTGCCATCAAAGACAACACATTACATCATATTTCTAACACAAACTAATGAGTATTTTCTGATCTTAAGAGGGGTTTAGCAGGGGGATACAAGTTGATATGCTTAGTTTTAACACCATGGGTGATGGTCATGTTTCCAGACCTACACTCTATGTAGACATATGTCGTAGCTAACCAAGGTCTCTCCAAGATCAAAGGATGCCCTCCCAAGTTAGTTTTAGGTTGAAGAACATAAAAGTCCGTAGGTTACTCTTAGGAATCCAATCAAATGAAAATATCTTCTAATACTCCCTCTGGCTTTACCTTGGACCGATCTGCTAATTCTAACATGGTAGGAGTAGGAAGTAAGTGAAAGGATCCTATGTGAGATAAACTCTCCATGTTCATCACATTGATGGATGCACCTAAATCAACTAGAGTGTTCCTTATCGGATACCCATTGATAAAGGTGGTAACCACAGGGATTCCAGGGTCTTAATATTTCTCAGTAACAAATCCAGTGGACATAAGGCTTGCAAGTTTCCCACCTACTTGAATTTTGGAGGGTTATTTCTCATGTCTTCTTGGTTATTTGGTACATAGATCCCTCATTCTTTCGACATAAATTGGGATATCTCTAATTTCTTGCAGTAATAGGATCTTAATGCACACATTCCTCATTTCAAACACAAGATCAAACTCTGGTTGTTTTATTTTCATCTCCAACCTCTCTAGAAAAGAAGGCTAGACAATATGGGACAAGGAAGGTTCTTGTGACTTTGAAGTGGTTTGTTCTGCTGCTTCAAGTGTGTTTTCTACTTCAGGTATTTCTAGAGTGCCTTCCTCTATCGTCTCTTCAATTTTTCTGGGTTGAGACACCACTTTTCCCAATCTGAGTTTAATTTCTTGCAGCAAAACAGGAAATTCCTACAGCAAAGGAACAAAAATTTCCTACAGAGGCTGTGATGAAATACAATAAGTAGTAAAAGTGGGATAACTGACCACTCCAATATTGTGAGCAGATTGAATGGTTTTATTGTTGGGGTTAGATACTGGCTGGGCAGTAAGTTGTGTGGGATGAGGTTGATTTGGTGGGAAGGAAAATGAAGTTGCTTCTTTTGTGGCTGTACCATTTGTTGCAGTATGGGTAGTGGTGAATAAAAATTCTAAGATGGAAAATTTTGTGCAGCAGAGTAAGAAAAGTTCCCATGCCAAGGTTGTTGTGGAGGCTAGGGCTGCCAAGGCATTGGAATATTCCACATCTAATTCTCAGTATAAAGAATTTTAAAATGCGGTTGCGACATACCTGTAGGACGTGGTCACCATGGTTTTTGATGTTCCATTGCATAGAGTGCATTGACAATTCCCTGATCTTCTAGATATGTTTCTTTAATCTCGGGAAGAGAAGGACATTGATCAGTAGAATGCTCAAATTCATGAATTCGACATACCTATATACTATTTGCAGGAAATTCCCTTAAGGCATGTTTCTTCCTACATTTAGAGAAGAACACAAGCAAGGCTTTCTCCAATTCCTCCTGTTTCTTCTTAGCCTGCAAAACATCCAATTTTAAAGAGAAAGTGCTAAGAATATCAGTCTTAAAATTTTAAAATAATTACCCATTTCAGCTTTGGTTACTCCAGCTCCAACAACTTATTTGACAAGCATAGAAGAAGTGTCTCTTGATCCTCCTCCAAATCTAGAATTTCCCCTTGAATATCATTGACACAACTCATACACATCGTCAAAACTCAACTTTGATATATCACCTGCTCCCATCAAGTTCACAATATCTAAATTCCGGTTTGATTTCCCTGAAAAAAATTGTTCTCTTGGTCTCTTTTCTTAGTTGATTCATCTTGGATCTTTGCAGATTGTATTGAAATCTCTCCACCAAGTCCTCAGGACTCTCCCCTTCCTTCTAAGTCATGCCAAAAATTTCTTGTTAAGGGTCTCTAGTTTTACAATAATCTTGATACTTCTTTAGGAACACCTTCTTCATTTCATCCCAGATTGCAATGGAGTTTGATCCCAACCCCATAAACCACTTGAGAGCTTCTCCTTTAATGTATAAAGAAACAAATTAAGCTTCTGAGCATTGGAATAATAGTCATAGCTTCTGCATAACACATCAAATTCAAATAAGAAGGCATCAAGATCTTCACTAGAGACACCATGAAAATTAGAGAAGGATGAGGGATGAATGTTTTTCATCTGATTAGCTCCACCAGTCTCCCTGATAGGAAATTAAAATGTGACCAATTCCTCTTACTTCGCATTGTAGTCCCCATCTGTGTTACCAGTACCCTTTAGATGGTCCATATCGGACCAAGAGAGAGTAGGACCCTTGTAAACTATAGATTATTTAGAGTCAATGGTTCAGAACTCTAGTTCTTGAATAGGATTAACGAGGAACTCCTCTTCAGACTGACCATTGAGAATAGATGTTGAATTCCTTGCAAGAGGAGGTTCTGAATGGACAAAAACAAAATATTTTCCAACATAATATTTTGCAGTAGAAGTATTAATCTTCTTAGGATCAAATACCAAGCTCTTTTAAGGACTACAAACCTCGTGTTCGGATTCTTCTTCCTTTGCTACCTTGTTTCTTGCAAACTTCCTTATTCTTTCCAATTTATTAGTGAATGAAGTGGTGCTCACACCACCACCAAAAATTTTTGAAAATGTTGGACCCTATTCATATATTATGAAAACAAATTAAAAAATATTCTACTTACCAACAATTAGGACATGGCTTTGGTGAATTTTGATCTCGTAGGTGCGTAGGCCTTACCCTACCTCTTACCACTTTGACTCCCCCAGTCCTGAAAAATATCAAACAACAGAAATCATACTAAAACACTTTCAGTATCATCCCTTAGCACCTCCTTGGAAACAACACCAAAATGTTGAGGAAAATTATAGACTTATAATTTGACAAACATAAATTATCAACTAGGGGTATGTAATATTATGAGATGTTGCGCAAGATATTTGCAGGCTAATAATTTAAGTGCTTTTCTAATTAAATTAATCACACACACATACAACTATAATGTCTATTTTCCTTATCAAAACATGGCATCAAAGGTTATCGAGTGGATTTAATCATCTATCTACAACTCCTAAGATTGCTGATGTTGATCAGAAAAGATAAAGGACCAAGCAAAAAGCCATAAAAATCAATTTAACATTCCATAACATAAACCAAAACTTGATCAAATGATTCCAAACACATTTTTCAACCGTTCAACCATTACACATGTGCTACTATAATTAAGAAAATCGAAACAATAGATGTGGACATAATTCTTTTAATGCATGAAAATAATTAAAAAGACACAAAAATGTAAATAATGGAATTGTGAGCAAAGGGGGCCCTCCCTTACTCACAACCCCTCCACCGTTAAAAGGGTTTACACAGAAAAATCAATAGAACACATAACTTTGTAATAATCTGAAAAACATTATAGTGATGTACAAGTCTGATATGTCCAACCCACCAACCCCTTTGCAAATGAAACATAATAACATTCATACAAGTTCAGAGGCATATTATTTCCCAAATTAGGAATGCTACTGTGCTGCAAATAATTGCCATCAATAAATGAACAAAATAAAAAAAATTAGCTCTATTGAGTTTGATCCATGACTAAAAGCATGGATCAAACTGATTTCGTTACATCGCTGGAGCTTTTCCCAATACGACCATCGAGAAGTGGAATTAAGATTTGGGCTGATTTGATGATGAATTCGATGCAACCAATAGGACAACATCCATGTAGGTGGATTTCATCATAAAACCCATGTTCCCATTTTACTTGAAACTAACTGGAACATACTCAACCGTTTATTCTACTGCAGGAAATCTGGGCAGTTACAGGAAAGCCGCACCTATAAGAAATCGCAGTGTCTGCAGGAAATTAGTGACCATAGGCTATCTATAGGAACTTGTGGAGTTGCTTTGAATAGTGACTAATCTGCATAAGACTCGATCAGTCAAACTTGAAATTTGTAGATAATTGGATTATGAAACACTTAGCCTATAGAAATACTTAAGAACAAGATAAAATTATACTTTTTAGGATACTTTTCATACCTTGTGTGTGCAACACTTTTTTGGTCAAAATATAGGTAATGTGGTGAAATAGGAGTAATTAGGAGTAAAAAAGAGTTCAAAATGGGGAAATCAAGGTCTTAGAATGCTATCAAAATTGAGAAAAATATGGACTCAACAGAATGATGAATCCTTGATTCTTCAATCCAAATCTACCCAATCTTCTTCCCCATATCATGTTATAAGCCATAATCCTTGTGCCCATACCATGAATAAATGTACTCCAGATATGACAGATAAAAAACATATCCATCTTCATGATGGGAATTGTCCTCCGAATTTATATACTCAACCAGTCCACTTGGAGAAGACAAAGAAACTCTCTCTCCTTTCCCATATCAAATTTAGACCTCATCCACATTCATATCCTTCTTCCCTGTCAGGGGACATTGACTTGGATTAGATCATTGGGCCCTCCTCTTTGATTCTTGAGCCTTTGCCTCTCAAGAGATATTTCTTTCAAGAAGTGGAAAAAGAGAAAAAGACTAATACTAATACGATGAAAAAGGATCCTCTAGAAGGGCTACTAATACTATTTGGAATATTAGGAACTCTAAGGTAAGATTGATATATTCTCTCAAGGATATTATGGAAGAGGCACATAGGTTTTTGAACATACAGTTCACCGAACATGAGGATAAATTTATGAACAAATTATATTTTGAAAACCACTTTCCCATTTTTGTTAACGAGGAACACATCAGACACATGGATTATTCAGTTTTTGAAAAGGAGCTCCTCCAAACACTTGAAGGGATGGCCAAAGAAAAAAGCCAGAGGCCCTGAGCCCTGATGGTTGGCCAATTGAGCTCTATTTATCTTATTTTAACCTCATGGGAGATTAACTGTTGCAGTTGGTTGAATAATCTCGGGTATCTGGTCACATCGCAGGAGCCATCAATGCAAATTTCCTTGCCTTGATTCCTAAGAAATCAAAATCTACCTACTTCTCTAATTTTAGAACTATTTCCCTTTGTAACTTTGTTTATAAATTGATTTCTAAAATTGTTGCTAACAGAGTCAAAAATATTCTTGCTCTTCATATATGCCTAGAGAAATTTGGATTTATTCCTGAAAAGAGAATACATGATGCAGTTTCTATCACTTTAGAAAGAATTCATTCGATCAAATCAAATAAGAAAAAAACTTTCCTCATTAAAATAAATCTTCTCAGGGCATATGATCAGGTAGACTAGGATTTTCTTGGTCTAATTCCTCACAAGATTAACTTTCCACATTATTAGGTTAGATGGATAATGGCATGTGTGAGTTCGACATATATGGTGGTCCTAGTTAATTGGTACCCCTATGAATTCTTCAAAATTTCCGGGGGCCTCGAGCAATGATGTGCTCTCTCCCCACTCCTTTTCATTTTAGTCATGGATTCGCTAAATTGAAGTTTGAGAATTGCAAAATAAACTTGCGAAAGTACAGGTTGTAGGGTCTCTTCCACAACCATCACAACTCATCTTTTCTTCGTAGACGATGCCCTTTTTTTTGTTGCGGCCAAAATTTCAAAATGGGAAATTATATATCAGATTCTTTATAAATTTGGTAGAGCCTCAAGTCTCATTATCAATGACGAAAAATATGATATGATAATGGATGAGATGGATGCATTGACCAACCAAAAAATTGAAGCACACTTTGGGGTTAAGTCGATCCCTTTGTCTTCAAGCTTTAAATACTTGGGATGATTTATCAAACCTAGCTGTTACAAACTGCTGGACTGGGAATGGATGATCACAAAAATGCAGAAAAAAATTTCTATTTGGGACCACCGATGGCTAACCCTTGGGAGCAGGGTGATATTGATAAAATCAGTTCTTCAAGGAATTTCTATGTATTGGATGAACTTATTCCTTCTCCCATTGAATATCATTCATAAAATCAATGTTATCATTGCCAAGTTCTTGTGAGCGGGAAATGGACCAGGGAAAAAACATTACCTCATCAAGCTTGGTATGCTTTCTTGCCCTCAAGAATCGGGTGGATGGAGATTAAGGGACACGAAGAAGTTTAACCTTTCCCTCCTTTGTTGCAATACGCGGCGATATTTTAACACTGAAGACTTAGGGAGAGATACAATATTAGGGAAATATATTAAAAAACAAAACATGGTAGAGTGGGTTTTTGCTCGAGCTCCCTCAAAATGTAAAAAATCTGCTATATGCGGCATCTTGATGGCTACTAAGATTTGGTTTTGTAAAATATGAAATGTCATGAATAAAATGGGGCTAAGATACACATTGGGTTGGATGCGATGAATGGGGAAAATTCATTATCGACACAAATTATCTTGGCTTTTCACCAATTGGGGTTCAGACTTCTTACTGACTTAATGAAGTGTACTTCCCCAGATCGCCCCTTTTTGTACATGGCCACATTCTTGGGAGTTGGGACGAAACACATAACTGGAACTAGAATGGGAATCTTATTGGATCAAGCTTTTTGAGGCAGGGATAACATTAAATGATAAGCCTAATATTCTTTCATGGGGTGGTTGAGTTGTTGGAGGTAACATAAAAGACGAAGAAATTTACTCATTCATTTATAGTTCTCCATCTCCCAGTCCCTTTGATGAATGGGCTGTGCCCATGTGGAAATGGGATGTTCCTTTGAAGATCAAATGTTTCTCATGGATGACCCTTTTTAACTGCATCTTGACATTAGAGGATTTGATGAAAAGGGGCCTTCAAGGTTCGGGTAGATGAAATTTTTTCCATTCTGCTATCGAAGACATTGTTCACTTATCTCTGGATTGTCCCTTTGCCAAGGCCATTTGGGACAATGTAGCTAGATTACTAAAGCTTAGGTTTGGTTAGAAATGGTCTTCCATTATTGAGTGTCTTTTGTTGTGGTCCTTGAATCTAATACCATACAAGGCGCTCCCCATGTATGTTATTTGGGGGATGTGGCGATCTAGGAATGCCACAATCTTCGAGGACATGCACTGTGACTATTATTCTGCCAGTGTTAAGATAGTTTGTTACTTTCTTGAGATAGGACCCTAGGTTCTGTTGACAGGGAAAAATGCCTTTCCACCAGTAAGGGGATCTCCCCGGTACAGAATCCCAACTAGACTTTACATTGTTTGTGATAGGGATATCATCTGGTATGTTGGCCCGGTTGCCATTATACTGATGAGATATGTTCCCTTCCTTAGATAGAGATGTAATTCACAATAATGAGAATGTATGGATGCTGGGAAAAATAAGACAAGTTGATGAATTACCTTGAAAATGAAACACCATGAATAACAAAGCAATATTTAAAGCAAGATTTAAAGCATTCAACCAAAAGAAGTATCGTTAGCAAAACGTCATTAGGGCCATGATCATACGGAGGCTCACATGAACATAAGAGAAACAGTTCACTATGATCAAATGCCTTTCGATTTCCTAAGCATGTTTTCGAAGATATTAGGTACATATCAAAAACTAATTCATTAACATATTCCTATGTTGAACCATCATACATCATCCATATATCAAAAGAGCTTAAACATAGAAAAAATGTACAAGCAGAAACATGAACCGGTAAGTTACGAATAGTATCAGACGTGTAAGATAGCAATATTCATAGTGTCAATACACAAAAGTTTCCATCAACTCCAATAGTGTAGTCCAAAACATTCATTTTTATTCATTTTCAGAACATACATTCAATGTTGTATAGTTATAAATCTCTCTCTCCTTTTGGAGTCCGAAAAAAGGTCCTCCTATTCTCTCCCAAGGGAGTACATATAGAAAAAAAGTGACTATTGGGCCACCCTGTCTCTTCACCTCCTTGTTTGTTGGGATGGTCTGCGACTTGGGAGAAGCTATAACCTACGACTTAAGTGGGGTCACGACTTGCGACTGGGCAGCTTCTGCGACCTCCAACCTGGATGCCTCTACGACTTGTTAATCCAGTTTCTTTCATGGCAGGGGCTTTGTGATAGAGAGGATTGGAGTTTCCGCCTGTTTCTTCTCTTTGTGGTAGGTTTTACAGGCTTGGTATTCAGTGGTGACTGGAGCGATTTGAGGCATGAACTCACCCAGCCTGTGCAAAAATTCAAGTGCATCCAGAACTAGTGTACGCCTCTTCGTGTTGATCTGATTGGAAAAAGATGCTAGCTTTTTGTAGATCCTAATCAGTGTGACAACATACTAAATGATGTTTTCTTTGGAGGCTAGGAGGTCCTTTGAGTTGGCTGCCCACTTGATCAGGTCTAGGAACGACTGTATATCTTGCAGTACCTCTTCTCACGCCCTCTGTTTGGTCAATGTACCTATGGAAGGTATGTGGTGCAATTTTTCCATCAAGTCGATGCCACTGATGAGATGATCATAGGAGATCATCACCCTATCGACATCCTTTGCGAGGTTATCTCTAGATTGTAGTTTCATCTGCATCTGTAATTTTTCATTCTAGGTGCAGATCCAGTCCCTCTTTGGAAGAGTGGCAGGGCCTGTGGGTATCTCTCAGACCATTCTAGGATGTTTTCAAGTGCTGTAGAGGCCTCTTTTAGCTAGGCAGACCTTTTCCTTGTTTCTTCTTGTACTCCTTCCAAGGGAGTGACTGTTTTCCTCAGCCTCATCATTTCCTTGTAGACTTGTATCATGGTATTTCCCAAGATTTCCAACTCTCCTTGGATAGCGGCTTGTAGTACACTAGCTTGAGTGAGTGCAAGCTGAAGCATTCAGTTTTCGGCCTCTAGGGTCTTCTTATCTTCTTCTACCTAAGTGGCCCTTTGCTCAGATACACAAAGCCTACTTTGTAGAAATAATATTTCTCGGCTCATTCTACTGACATTTTCTCCAGTAGCGACTGCAAAAATGGTTCCAACCGATGCTATCATTATGGGGTTGGTTCTGGTGTCCAAGACTATGTCCTTTCCTATGGTTACTACTAGAGGTTCGACCAAATTTCAGGCAATGCATTTCCTTCTCTCTTGCCTAATATTATGATTGTACTGATTTTAAGATAGTATTTTTAGATCTAGTATATCATCTTCATGTTCCCTCGAGATACCAAGTTTTGAAAGTGGGAGGTGCCCACCTATCATGGGAGTTACTGGGGGTATGTCAATAGGTGGAAGATCTGCCCGCTTCCTGGTTTGTAAGGGTTGTGATCCGCTTCCCTCTGCCTCCTTGGATGTCTCTTCCCGTTGTTTATGAACTTCCTATTCCTCCCTCTTATTTTCTGCTTCTTCTCTATCCTGTTCTTGCTTCAACTTATTTTCTGATTCCCTTCTCTTCCATTCTTCTTCTTCTTTATTTTTGCGAGCCTCTTCTGCTTGCTTCTTTCTTTGTTAATCCCTCTGCTGCTTTTTCTGCTACTCTTCTACTTGATTCCTTTGCCTTTCTTCTTCTTACTACTGCGCTAGAGTGTCTTTGGATTTCTTAAGTTCCTATTCTCTTTGCTTCTCCTCGGCATTTCACTGTGCTTCGGCTTCTTTATCTCCTTCTCCTTGCGGATCCTTAGGAGGTGCATTGCCTACGATGTTATTTGGCCTTTTGGGTTGTGAGGTCGATGCTCCTCTTGTTGGTGTTTTCCGTTTCATGGCATCTACTCTTTCTTGTAAAGTTTGGTCATCTTGATACAAACCTCCTTGGTCTCCATCCAAGCCATCTTCCTCTTCAGGGGCTGCCTCCCAGAGTGAATTGTACCCGTTTTTTAATTCATCTTCTCAAGGCGCACTCTGTGTGCTGATACATCTAGTTAAACTTAGCCCACTTGCAGTGTGCGGGGATGATCCTCTCGGGGTAATAGGACCAGAAAGCTAAGTTTACAAAATGGAAGCCCTTTAGGTGTTCAACTTCTACTTCCACTTCCTTTAAGTCTTTGATCATGTAGGCACCAATGGTGAGTGGGAGGGTAGGCCATGGTTTCTTCTTGCCTTTACTCAGCGTATTGGAGAAACTGCCTGTCATTTGGTAGCACACCTCTTGTAGTAGCAGCTTATCAGTAACGAACTTGGGCAATGCATGAGGTGCCTTGAATGATCCAAAAACTCTGATGAAGGTTCCTTCTCTGATGGGGAACCAGTGTGCTACCTTGATGACCATCTCCATAGCCCTTCTGGACATGTAGGGAGGATCTTCATTGAAGAGATGATGGTAGAGTGTGGTGATGAAATTATCTGAGATGACATCAATGTCTTGTTTATATTTAGTATCCCAGAACACATTTATATCCTTATCGATCGGTCCACCGCTTATTGTGTTCCAGTCATGTACCCAATCATCAAAGTGACAGCATGAGCATACTACATCTAGGAGGTAGGAAGCCATATAGAATTCTGATGCTAATCCCTCTTCCGATACCCGTGTTGCTGATATATTGGCCCTTAGAGATGACATTAACATATGTGCTTGATTAAAGTGAGTGTCGTGGGCGATGAATACATACATGAGGGAAACCCATGCTCTACTAAAGGTAGTGGCATCCATCCTGCCATACAATCGACACATCATGGTTGTGACAAGCTTGTACACCTTCCTTAAACCCTCGGTTTTATACTCCTGATCTTTATTTCCTTTGAAATGTTCGGGATCTTCCCACTAGCCCCTTAGGGTATCTTGTACTGGCACATCATGTGTGGCAATCCACTGGGAATTGAAGGATTCCTCTCTACTCGGGAGTGAGTAATATACTTCAGCATCCTTTTTGATTAGGTTAGCGAAAGGTTTTTCTGTGTGATCTCGGATCACTAAGTCCTTTGAATCCACTTTTGAATAATCCACTCAATCATTTCTGCGCACAGGAAGATTGGTGGGTGGGCAGCCACATAATGTAACTTGGACCTCTTAACCTGTATGTACACGTGTCAGTCCACGAGGTCTTCTGGGAATTCCTGTTTCGTGAACTCTTGGTAGAGTTCATACCAGGACATCTTTGCACCTTTCCCAGAAACACAGGCAGTGTCCCCGTTTATGGGAGTCAGTGGAGGAGGCATGTCTCCCTCTGATGGCTCTATTTCTGGGCTCTTGTGCCTTCTTCGAACTGCTGGGGGCCCCATGTTGCTTGAGGCTGAAGAGATGGAAACGCAATCGAGCTCAACTTTGATATTACCTGTCATATTTAGAAAACAGTCCCGCGATAAGACGGATGACATGAAAGAAAAATAGAAGAAACACATGACTACACTAACTTGGGCCTTGGCTGATCTAGGAGGCTAAGTGAACATCAATATGGGTTGCACCAAAGGATCCTAGGTTGCTGCAACATGCATTGGTCACAAATGTCTTAGATTGGAAGGGATGCGACCTAGTCACAAGGTCGCATGGTCACGTCGGCGTGAACAATGAGGACTTTGCGACTTGGCGACCCAACGACCAGGTCACGAGGTTGCGAGCTCACATTAGGGTTTTTTTGGGCGAAAATAGGCCAACGCGACCTACGAGTGAATTTGAGGAAAACTCCAAGGGAAGGAAGCAAATCAAGGTTGAAAGGAACATAGGAAGTCTAGGGAAGGGTGTCTAAAGCAGCAAGATGAAAAAGGAGGGGTCATAATTGGTTTAGGCATGATGGGATGAGCAGGGGAGAAAAGGAGCCCTAGTAGGAACAAGTGTGAGGGAAAGGGTTGTAGCTGAGGGGAATCTAAGACAATTAATAACTTAGGCTAGGGGTAGGTAGGGTCACAGCCAATAAAAACAGAAATTGCAGGAGGTTTCAACGACTTACCTGGAAAAAACGCACTCCGATTGGCTTGTTAGATGCTTTGTTAACTCTGTCGTGTAGGTTGAATGTGACCTACGTGACCCTTTTATTTATAAAGAGGTCGCACGTGTGGGAATTAATGGTGGTCGCAAGGTCACATAGGGGATTAGTTGCGCAGGGTTGCGACCTTGTGACCTGGCGACCTGGAGATCGCTGGGTCACAAGGTCGCAAAGGTAAGCTTCTAATGGAGTTTGCGACCTACTGACCTGGTGACATTGGCTAGGTTGTAAGGTCGCTAAGTTGAAAAATGTTGAAGATTGAGGGAAGTGCAACTTTGAGACTTTGCGACTTTACTTAGGAGAAAAACTTAAAGTCATATTTTGGTTTGAGGTTGCCTGTCCATGGTGGGCTTTTGAGGCCCATGGCTGATGCTAAGGAGCAAGCTTGTCCTCATCAAAAGAAATAGGGGCTCTGAAATTTCAAACTGATGCCAAATTTCAGAGGGTGTTGTAGCGGCTACAACAGGTTCCTAGGTCTCCTCAGAGGAATGTTCGATTGTTGGATCTGGGGACTCTCTACCCTATTGGATTTTTCGATGGTGATTTTGTTGGGGGATGATGTGGATGCATAGCTCTCATTGAGATTTGCCCCAGCAGGGTTTTTAAATTCTATTGGAATGGGGGTGAAGGAACTAACACCAAGGCTGAGATTGTGGCACTCTGGGGTTTACTTCATAGTGATGTCTAGTTGTCCATTGAAACCATTAGGATTGTTGGTGATGCCAAACTTGTCATTGACTAGTTTCAGGGGAGGAGCTTTGTGGATGTACCTTTGCTACATCACTTGATGGCTAATATTGATGCCCTTTGTTTTTTTTTCTCTGATTTATCCTTTCTCCACATGTACAAAGAACAAAACATGGAGGTTGATGGCCTATCCAAGTGTGGGCTGGATACTATCCCTTTCTTTATGTTTTATGAGCTATGAGTTGATGGAAACATTCATTTTTATGGATCCTTTGAGCTATGAATGTTTTTCTATGATCTGTCTCGACTTATGGTTATTGTTGTGACACAGTTTGGGTTTTGGATAGGTGTTTGTTTTTCTGATTCATTGTATTGCTCACGGAAATTCGTGGTTCTGTTCATTTGTTTAAATTCGTAGGATTTGTCCCCTTCTCTTGGGCGACTTTTGATTTTGATTCTCTGCTAAAGAAGTATGTAAGAACTCATTTATCAATGAAAATTCTTTGTTTTTTTCTTCTAAAAAAAAGAAGAAGGTGGTAGCCAACTCCCCTAGACCATGACATATATTGAATTTCGCTGCAGCCCCAACTTTAGTTTCATGCTGAGATGTGGTTGGGTGAACACTAAAATAGAATGATAGGGCCATTACATCGTGATTTAGTGCCTCAAACGACAGGAGATTGGTGAAATTTTCTTCTTCCAAAGTTTCATTAGCCAAGAAATTCCCTATGATTTTAAATGTTTAAATGGGCACTTTTGAAATTCGTGAGAAAGCGATGAACATTGAGGTACTTGTCCATGAAGAAATCACCTTGATCAATGATGTATCACTTATTATCATATTTCTGACTACGATAAGATGAGGGGGTGGTAGGGGGAGCCAGCTTGTGTTTGTGGTAATCCCCTTTTCCAACAATAAAAGAGGAAGGTGAACTTGAGATCAGCATGGTGCAATACAGATCCTCGTATTTCCAGGGAAATGATGATTACATGCGATATAGATCCCCTTCGTTTCCCGGAATACTGTGTTCCACATGATATAGATCCTTGCATCAAAATGGAAGCCAAGTCTAGCGCGATAAAGGCATTTTATTTTATCACAGGATAACTAAATTTCTGAACAATATACACTTCATGTTGTGAGAGAAAATTTCTGAACAATATACACTTCCTTCAGAGTGACGTTTTTTTTGGCATTGTTGATAAAAGTTGTGACTTCGTGAAATAAAGAAAACTGATAAGAAATTTACTGTTCGAGTAAATTTGATTCGGTCAAGTTACTGGTATTTTCTGACTCTAGGTATATGAGCACTGTGTGCGAGCTGTAATAATTTTGAATTGCCTAATAAATTCACGGTGCTAGGTGCTAGTTGATGAGAGCCAATGCTTATTATAAATTATTTTTCGAAAAAAAAGTGCATGGAGGTAGAACTTGTGAAGAATCGCGCCGAAATGAGCCAGTCGAGCCGAAAATGCTAATAAGGGAGCTAAGGACACTGAGAAGAGTAGACTTGCAGAACTGGAGCAGTTGACGAGATTTGAAGGCGGCTGATGATTAAGAATAATTAGTCGTTGATGAGGAGGCTAGAAAAAGACGTAATTGATGTGGTGGCAAGGCAATTGCTATTCTGCTAGAGAGAGAAGAGTTGCATTTAAGAACGCGGGGCTGCCAGTAACGTTTCGGCTGTGGAGGCCAAGTCACAAAGCTGAACCATGTGAGATGGCAATGATGGTATGGTGTAGCCTATACATAAATGTTTAGTGGAGGGAAAGTTGAGTTGAAAATTTAGATCAAAGTAGAGATGGAGCAAGATAAAGAAGTTGAGAGAGCTGTGGAGTAAATTGTGTTGAAGTTTAATTAAAGAGTAACTTGGTGTTTTATGTGAGAACATATTAAAGGTTTTTTCCAAGGCATTTCTTTATGAAATTGTAAGACTTTCTATTCAAGGAAAGCTCAAGCACACATGTAGTGCAGTGGCGCATGGAGTCATCAAGTTGTGAAATTAATCACTTGGAGAGTTACTAGGGTGGCATGTGTACTAGTATCCTGACTTGAGGGTTGAGGGCGAGTTAGGGTAGAAGGGGTCGGGTGGAATTTGAGAACTCAAATTTGAGGGTGGGTTGGGGGAGCAGGGGTTAGGTGGAATGTGAGAACTTAGATGAGATGGTTGATGAATAGGTACAAATCAATGTTCCATAGTTAAGTTTAAAGGAGGGATTGTTAGGGTTGTTTGAGTAAACTTGACTCACTGAAGTTATGTTGAGATTCAACAAGAATTTTTTTTTGCACCCACGATCCTAGTGAAAGTTAAGCACCTACACTAGGGTGGGGCCCACAGGCTATTTTTAGGTGCATGTCTATTTTTATTATTCCTTAATTTATATGGATGTGAAACTATAATCTATTTTCAATGTGGACTTGAAAATAGTTAACTGAAGTGGAAAATCAGTTAGATAAGTGAATTTCGAGTTAGAGGTTGGCTGGTGGGACATTCAGAATAATTCTAGTCGTAACTAAGTAATTCTAGTTGTAACAGAGTTGGCAGTGCAGTGATGCATGAGTTTGCGCAAGTTGTAAATAGTTTAACTCAGTTAAGTTAGTTAAACTCAGTTGTTCTAGTTGTAACTGAACATACACTAGTGAGAGATCAAGTGAATTAAATATTAATTAATTCACATGTAGTGATCTCACATGCAATTGAATATTTAATATTATTAACTGCATGCATGTCAGATCCAGTGGAGACCCAGTTGAGTTCTAGGTGAAAGGGAAGATAACTATCAGTTGTGACATTATCTGCTTGGCTTGCACACATGCAAGCACACACACATTGGATGTGCCCATGATACTTGTGTAGTCAAGGTAGGCAGGATTGCATCAATTCAGGGATTGCATTCAGCAGGGACTACGTAGTGAAGGTAGGATGTCTCGAGGCAGTAAAATGGCTAAGTGATTTGCCAATTTTTGTATGACAGTGTGAGACAATTAGCTGATGTACTAAGAGCTATTGTGAGAATAGTTTTGTATGTAATTGTTTCATGATCCATTATATAATATACAATAGAAGGTAGTGGGGTTTTTAACTGTAAGCTTTCCCTGAGAATTTATTTTTGTTGTGTGTGATTGATCTTTCTTCATGTTTATATAATTGGCGATTGTGTTTTTAATTCTGCAAAATATTTGTAGAAGCGATTCAATATTTAACTTTAGCATATTGTTAGATTGGGTGAATCCAAGATATACATGCATATTGTATAATTTCTACATGGTATCATAGCACAGGAAATTGTAGAAGTGAAGCAGGAGTTGAGTTTGTGACTAGATAGAATTTGAATTTGCAGAAAAAATTTCTCGGTGCTACAACTAATTCAAGATCAAAATGGATTTCAATGGCTTGAGGTTAGAGTATGCATTCGAGAGCAGCTCGAACTACATTTCTTGGAAGGACAGAATGGAGGTGGTACTTGAAGACAATGCTTGAAGGAATTCATTGACAATGATGTTCTTAAGCCAGATGCTGCAGATGCTGCCAATATTGATGCATGGAAAAATAAAGTAGAAAAGGCGAGGAGGATCCTGTTGGAGGGAGTACGAGACGACATTGTCTCAAGCCTCCATGGGAAAGCCACACCTTATGCTATGTGAAAGAATTTGACGAATCTATTCCAAAGCAGCAACGGCCATAGGAAATTGGCGCTCAAAGATAAACTCAAGAACATCAAGATGGAAAAGGGCGACACCATTCCAAAGTATCTCACAAAGTTTGTCCAATTTCAGGATGAAATGGGGAGTGTGAGAATATAGCTGCTGATGATGATTTGGTGAGTTTTGATCTCCTAAGACTTTCTAAGAGTTCGCACAGTTATGAAGACTCTGTCAACGGACGAGAGAAATTGTTAGATTGGGAACCACTGTGGTCGGATTGGTGTAAGAGGAGTTCAGGTGGAACACCGGAGATGGATCTTCATCGAATCATGATGATGAAGAGTATTGTGCTTTGGCTGCCAAGGCGAAGAAGGGGAAGGAGAATAAATTCCATTCAAAATCCGAGTCTAAAGGCAAGAAGCAGGACATGTCCAAGGTGAAGTGTTTTCTCTGTCACGAATATGGGAATTTTGATACTAACTGTCCACAAAAGAAGAAGAACAAGAAGGATGTTGGAGCTACAGTTGGTGAGGCCCTTGCCTCACAATTTGAGCTTGAATTCTCCTTGATTGCATGCATGGTGTTAAGTGCATTGGGATTGATGTGGTACTTGGATAGTGGTGCTTCCTTTCACATGACGAGAGACAAGAAAATTTTCAATGACTTGGAGGAGAAAGATCTCTAGATGCATATTGAGATGGGCGACGAAAGATGGTACAATGCTACTGGGATTGGTACCATTACCTTTCAGAGGGAGTCAGGAAAACCATTTCAATTAAAAGATGTGATTCATGTACCTGATCGGAAGAAAAAATTGGTCTCAGTTGCAATGTTAGAGGACATAGGCTATGACGTTGTTTTTAGTGATGGAAAAGCTTTTCCCCGACATAAAAAAATGGGTCAAGCCAAGAGAATAGGGATTCAAGTTAAGAATATCTACAAGCTGGAGGTAGATTGATACGCTTCCATGGTGGGAAAGGTAGAGAAAGTGGTGAGCTGGGATGAGGGCAAATTATGGCACAGGCGATTAGGGCATCTTCATCATGGAGCCTTGAAAGTCATGCATCAAGTATGTATTGGGCTTCCAATGGGAACACTTGATCAGTTGGATCAATGCAAGGGTTTCACCATGGAGAAGTATGTAAAGTACACCTTTCATGAGAAGGATAACCGTGCTTTGGGGATCCTTCAGAGAGTTCACACAGACGTGTGTGGACCATTCTCGGTTACTTCAACAACAAAACATAAGTACTATGTAAAATTTGTTGATGACTTTTCTCATAAATGTTGGATCTTATTCATGTAGAAGAAAGATAAAACATTCTATAAGTTCTGTGAGTTTAGGGCATTGGTGGAGAAAGATTCGGGGAAGAAAGTGAAGGCTCTTAGGAGCGATAATGGTGGGGAATACATCTCTAACGAATTCAAAAACTTCTGTAGCAAAGAAGGAATTTGAAGAGAACTCATAGCGCCTCATAACCCGTAACAGAATGGGGTCGCAGAGAGGAAGAACATAAATATTGTGGGTGCAGCATGAGCGATGTTGCATGATCAGGGCCTACCAATGCATTTGTGGGCGAAAGCATGAAACATTGCGGTTTATGTGAAAAACCGTTGTCCTCATAGAGTACTTGGCATGAGTACACCTGAAGAAGCTTTCACTAGTAAGAAACCAGATGTTTCACACGTTAATATTTTGGCTCATATTTTTATGTGCATGTGACCAGGGACGCTAGGAAGAAGTTGGAACTAACTGCTGAAGTTGGGTTTTTTGTGGGGTACACAGAAACACCCCATAATTATCGTGTGTATTTTCCAAACAACAGAATGACAGTTGTGTAATAGGATATAAAATTTGATGAGAGGAAAGCCATGCGGTTGTCCCTTGAGAGGGAGATGGACTTGCATGTGGAGGAAGAGCTGTTGGTTCCCAAATATGAGTCTCAAGATGTGGATCAACCACATGAGGAGGTTCATGGAGTGGAGGAAATCACTCATGCAGAGCTATTCATCATAAATGGTAGAAAGCGCACCACGAAAGCTGATAGGCTGAGACTTGATGCTGTAGAGAATGTAGGAGCCCATAATTCACAGCGCAGACAGAGATAGTCTCCTAACCGATTTACTTGATACATGGCTCTTATGAGAAAATGTATTGTGACTAAACCATCTTCCTTTCAGGAAGCAGTGCAATAGCCTACTTGGGTTGATTCAATGGTGGAGGAGTATGATTCTATTGTCAAAAACAGTGTATGGGAAATTGTCCCAAGATCTGTTTATAAATCAGTGGTATGTTCAATATGGATCTACAAGGTAAATCAAGCTGCTGATGGGAGTGTGAAGAAATACAAGGCCAGATTTGTGGCCCGGGGATTCTCACAGATCGAGGGGATAGTTTATGATGAGAATTTTGTGCTTGTCACAGGGTACTCTTCCATAAGGACCATCCTTGCATTCTCAGTGCAGATGGGTTGGCACATTCATCAAATGGATGTGAAAACTATGTTTCTCAATGGGATCATTGAGGAGGAGGTGTACATAGAGAAGCTTGAAGGTTTCAAGATATTCAAAAACGAGTCACATGTGTGCAGACTCAAAATAGCGTTGTATGGGCTGAAGAAAGCACCTCGTGCTTGGTACACTTGGATAGAAAGCTATTTCATTGGATTGGGCTTCACCAAAAGTGAAGAGGATGAAACCTATACCAGATCGTGGTCGAGGGTAAGCTATTGATTATTTTTATTTATGTTGATGATCTAATTTTGACTGGTGATGAGCAGCTGATACACTCATGCAAGGAGAATCTTGCAAGAGAGTTTGAAATGAAGGATATGGGCCTCCTTCATTATTTCCTTGGATTGGAAATATGGCAGTGGGATGGTGAAATTTTTGTGTCTCAAGGAAAGTATGCAAAGGAGATAATGGGTAAGTTTAACATGGAGAGTTGCAAACCCATGGATACTCCTCTTCTAGGAAAATGTTGGAAAGAGGATGCTACTTCTAGAGAGGTAGTGGCTATTACTGTCTATTGATAGTTAGTGGGTTCACTAATGTATCTAGTGAACACGAGGCTAGACATTTGCTATGTGGTTAACCAACTGAGTCAAGCTATGGTTAAGCCTACCAAGATCTTTTGGAAGGCGGGGAAGCATGTCCTGAGATACCTGAGGGGCACATCAGAGTACGGTATATGGTACAGGAGAACGGATGAAGTGAAGTTGCATGGTTTCACAGATGTGGATTGGGCTGGCAGTCCATCGGATAGAAAGAGCACATCAGGGAGGATATTTAGCATTGGATCTACAATTGTTTCTTGGTACAACAAGAAGCAGAGATCCATGGCGCTCAATTTAGCTGAAGCGGAATACATGGTAGCAAGTCAAGATGCATGTGAGGCTATCTGGATGAGAAAGATCTTGGTTCGTTTTTTTGGATCTCAGATGGATCCGACAGTGACTCATTGTGATAATCAGAGTTGCATTAAAATCTCGATTAATCTTATGTTTCATGATAGGTCCAAGCATATAGATATCCAGTACCACCATCTCAGGGATTGTGTGCAAAGGAGAATCATGTTTATTCAGTACATTCCCACAGAAGATTAGGATGCAGACATTCTGACGAAGGCGCTCACCAGGAGAAAATTTTAATACCATAGAGACAGGATCGGGGTGAAGGATAATCCCTTTCTTGTTGAGAGGGAATGTTGAGATTCAACAAGAATTTTTTTTGGCACCCATGATCCTAGTGAAAATTAAGCACCTACACTAAGGTGGGGCCCACAGGCTATTTTTAGGTGCATGTCTATTTTTATTATCCCTTAATTTAGATGGATAATAAACTGTAATATATTCTCAATGTGGATTTGAAATTAGTTAGCTAAGTGAATTACGAGTTAGAGGTTGGTTGGTGGGACATGCAAAATAATGCTAGTTGCAACTGAGCGATTCTAGTTGTAACAGAGTTGGAAGTGCAGTGGTGCATGAGTTTGTGAAAGTTGTAAATAGTTTAACTCACTTAAGTGAGTTAAACTCAGTTGTGCTAGTTGTAACTGAAGATACAGTTGTGAGAGATCAAGTGAATTAAATATTAATTAATTCACATGCAGTGATCTCACATGCAACTGAAGATTTACTATTATTAACTGCATGCATGTCAGATCCAGTGGAGACACAGTTGAGTTCTAGGTGAAAGGGAAGATAATTATCAGTTGTGACATTATCCGCTTGCACACATGCAAGCACACACACATTGGATGTGCCCATGATACTTGCTCAAACAAGGCAGGCACGATTGCATCAATTCAGGGATTGCGCAGTGAAGGCGTACTGTCTGGAGGTAGTAAATTGCCTAAGGGCTTTGCCAATTTTTGTATGACAATGTGAGACAATTAGCTGATGTACTGAGAGCTCTTGTGAGAAGAGTTTTGTATGTAATTGTTTCATGATCCATGACATAATATACAATAGAAGATAGTGGAGTTTTTAGCTGTAAGCTTTCCTCGGGAAATTATCTGTGTTGTGTGTGATTGATCTTTCTTCATGCTTATGTAATTGGTGATTGTGTTTTTAATTCCGCAAAATATTCGTAGAAGCGGTTCAGTATTTAACTTTAGCATATTGTTAGATCGAGTGAATCCAAGATATACATGCATATTGTATAATTTCTACAAGTTACTAGTGTTTTTTAGCTCCAGGTATTCGAGCACCCATGGTTTTTCCCATGGTATTTATCTATGATGTAGCATATTTATAGGCCAAAAATATCCATGGTAAATTGTCTTGTTGGCTAGTGAGATCAAACAAGAACCTCTTTAGAGTGCTCTATGATCTTAACAAATGTGCTATGACCAGGTATGTTATAGTTTAATGGTTGGATGGGGTTGCTTGGAGTGCTCTATAATGAACAGATTAATTGAGTATAAAAGAAAATAGGTTGGGTTGAGAGATATATAAGCTTATGACTTGTTTCCTCTATTTGGATGACTTCATAGTCTAGTTTGGGGATGCTATTTTCCCTAAATACTTATAGTTGACTAGAAAATTGCTAGTAAGCAGTGAATTTCTTGGAAAAGGTTCTATTAAAAGACTAATGTTTTATTATTATTTATGAATATGTAAAATTTATTTTGTTTTTTGATAAATATATATGTACTTTTCATTGCATGCTACTGTGATTATGCTTGAAATAGTCATGGACATTTGATTTCCCATATTTCTATTCATCCATGCATATTTATTGCTATTTTATTTTAAATATCACACATGTACATGTATTGATTTAATTTTGGTCCTCCTTAATCACCTATTTATTTGGTATTATGGATGTATAGCCTATCAGGATCATAATTTGAAAACCCCATATTGTAGCTACCTATGTTAACATTGAGAGGGTTAGGTGGGGAGAACATATTGTCTCACTAAGAGCTCCTAACATTATAGTTTATAATAGTAACATTGAAATTTTGTGCATGTCGGTTGATAAAGTTGGTTGTCCTATAATTAAGAACATGTGTTTCCATCTAAAAGTCACATCTTCCAACCCCAAAAAAACATGATATGTACAACTCCATAGAAATCACAATTAAGAACATGTGTTTCCATCTAAAAGTCACAACTTCCAACCCAAATAAAAAACATAATATGTACAACTCCATAGAAATCACATAGAAATAAATCCATTGTCAAAAACAAAGACATCTAATTGATACCTAAATTAAACACAACCAACTTAAAATTAAATTATTATTATTAATAACTTTTTACATTTAAAAGTTTGAAAATTTCTACTAAAACAAAAATATCAATGTACACCAGCATCTTCCCTCATTCACTTTTTTCAATGTTCAAACCTGCTCTTTTTGATCTGGCATGTTGGAGACACTGGAAAGAATCTATCATTTTTCATTCACAACAAAGTCAAAGTAATAGTTAGTATTCAAAATGAAACAAATCATCTTCCCTCGTTCACTTTTTTTCAATGTTCAAACCTGCTCTTTTTGATCCACCAGGTTGGAGACGAAAAAATCTGTCATGGTTCATTTACAAGAAAGTCAAAGTAATAGTTAGTATTCAAAATGAATTAAGAAGAATTATTTGGACGAATTTCTCGGAATAAGGCATGGATGCCCATAGTCTGACCTCGTAATGACCACATAAATTCAAGTTTCTTGTGAACTGGTGCATATTTGTTTTCAGTCAAGCGTTCGGGTTTATTACGCTTGGACGTTGGCTCTCAAGAGAACCGACGCCCCAATTGAGAGAGTCCTGGGGCATAAACCTTCGGGTATCTTCTCGATATTTTCGGATTGAAACTTTCAAAAGGCCTCCATAATAATCGTATGAGACTTATTCAACATAGACAAAGTCCTCGGGCATAAAGCTTCGATTATCTTCTCGATATTTTGGGATTGAAAATTTCAAAAGGCCTCCATAATAATCCTGTGAGACTTATTCAAACAAAATAAAAGATGGAAGTTTTTTTTTTTAACTTTCAAAATAATATTTGAAAAGATTTTAATAGAAAAAATATTTATTAAGACAATTGAAAGCTCTTTAAGTGCAAATCCTTTATCTGAAAATAGATCATTGAAACATACATATAAGCTCTTTAAGTGCAAATCCTTTATCTGAAAATAGATCATTGAAACATACATATATGATCAATTAAAGGCCAAGTTGAAGAGACATTAATTCTTTATTAATGCAAGGCATTTTTTTTTCAACAATATGAATACATCACAAGAAATATTGATAACATTTTATTTTAGTTTTTGGTATATTATATTGTACAAAAATATTTTAACCTTAAAATATTTAAATTTTTGAAATAATAATAACATTTTAGTGTTAAAATAAATTTTAAATGTAGGACTTAATTTTCTAATTAGACACAATTGATTAGGGAAGGTGTTAATATCTTTTATATTAATTTTAACATACGTATAATTAGAAATTGCACCACATGTTGCAATGGGAATGTCGTAAGGAAGAGCATAGGAAAGAGTAGCATAGAAGATGGAAGTCAAAATTTTATGCAATTTTATTTATTTATCAATGTTTCGGTGAGAAAATATTCGAAATTTAAATTTTTCATAATTGAGTTATATGATGGATTATAATTGCAATATAGGTCCATTACTAAAATTACTATCTGTAGAATTAATAGGCTATTTTATTGAATGTTTCATTATTTCAATATACATGATTTATTTTAAATTTGAATGGATAATCTCAATACAGATTTTGTGGAAAGTTTTAATGATTGAATAATGAAATTTTTATTAAGTGTTTCATTTGGAGACATGCCCTCCCACCCCGCTTTAGTAGGCACTTGTTCCACATTCATCAGTTTCAGCATAGAAGTGTTCGGCTTGGGTTATTTGGAGACGTGCCCTCCCATCCCAAGTTATGTAGGCACCTGCTACTTCATCAATTATCAACATCACGGTTATGGTTCAACCGCAAAAAATCCTTGTCATCAAAGTCCATTAGCTAGGCCACACACTGTTAATATCATAGTTGGTCGCAAGAATTACATGGTATCTCTAACGTCGGATATTTTTTTATCATGGTTCTGGGTCATCCACAAACCCACACTTCATCGAAGTTCATTTGCTAGGACGCACACTGTTAGGATCAAAATTGGTTACAAGCATTACAGAGTATCTCTATCCTCGGATCTTCGTTCATCACAGTTATGTGTTAACCACACAAAACCCTTCTCTTCAGTGGATCTTCATATTCAACAAGGGCTTCTCTATAGGGAACTTCACGTAATGGAGACCATTGCTTCTTAAGGAGGGAGGAATGATCCAAATGAAAAGTGCCCTACACCCATGGTATTCATCCAGCCATGGTATTTATCCACCCATGGTATTGTAAGTGACATTTATCCATGATATTCATTCACCCATGGTATTCATCCACACATGGAATTTACCCATGGTATTGTAAGTGGTATCTACCCATGGTATTGACCCATGGTGTCCACCTATGGTATCTACCCATGGTATTGTAACTCAGAAAAAGACTATAAATAACAAGCCTCACTTTGTAAAAGGAAAGATTGTCCACCACAATGTAGCTTCTACAGTTATTCTATGTTTTAATAAAACAAGTTTATTTGTGGTTTTATTTTCTCTATGTTCTCTCTTTTTTTCTGGCATTTTAATTTTGCAGATCTTGTCAGATCCATTTCAAGTTCTTAGATCTTGGGGGCCTCCCCCAAGATCTGGATCAGTATAATAATAACAACACCATATGAATCATCCAAAATATAATTCTATGGATAAGGTGCTCTCTCTTGTACAAGTGGACTTCAACATAGTATTATATAAAACGTAATATTATTTCCAAGTTAGCTAACTCAAATTCCTCTTCCAAATTTTTCTTTCATTGTGCTAACAATGGGAAGAAATAAATATCTAAATGCATATGAGAACCTTCTTCATTGGACATGACCAATCCTAACCATTCTGAGAACAATACTCAACGATAATATATGCACAATGTTGTTGATTTTCTAGTGATAATTGACATTCATTCACTTCATATATCGATCATAATGAGAATCACAATTATAAAACTGAGTATATCGCACTATAAGTGGAAATTTATAAATACAATTAAATATCATTTTTAAGTTCTCTCTACCAAATTTTTCGATGCCAATAACTTCTTCACTACTTGTAAAAGTCCATAAGTATGTTGAGTTGGTACCAAAAGTGTTGAAAATGGCACAACGAAAGATTCTAATTTAAATTCCCCTTGAATTAAATTAGAAGAAAATTGTAATTCAACATATCATGACAACGTTTATGACTTAACTAAGTTAGTTTGACTTAGTTAGTTCAGTAAATTCGAGTTAAGGGTATAACTTGAGTAATGTAGAGTTGTTCCTACTTTTTAGGAGTATTGACTACATTTATTTTGACTTGTAATTAATTAGTTAGTTTATCTGAGTTATATTTAGTTTAACTAGTTCCAACTGTTGGAGGAACTAGTGGAAGGTCAAAGTGTGGAAGTGGAACTTGAACCATACTTAGTGATCAACAAAAGAACTAATAGATCAATGATAAATAACTCATGCATGTGTGAACTGAGAGTTACCAATTGATTTTGGAGTTCAAGGGAAGTGTACTATCAGTTGTATAATCATCCAAATTGTACAGGTGGTGCATGTAGTCAGAGGAAGGTTTATGATGGATTGCACAATATTAGATGGGTATTTCCCTAATTAATAGGGGATAATCACCCAAAGAAACAATGCAAGGAAATAGGGACTTGGGAAAGCCAAAACTTGGTTAAGTATTGGCCTAAGCTTGTCTAGGAAGTATTGAGACAAATAAAGATAGTGTAGGGGTTTCTCAGAATTGAGAAAAACATTGTAATATTCTCATATTTCCTGTCTAATGCAATACATAGATGGCGAGATTTTTAGCTATGGTTTTCCCTAGGAAATCATTGTATAATGTGTTTATTGAATTCTTTTACTTGAACGCTTCATGATTTCATAATCGTTTAAATTGGTTTCCGCAATTGGTAGAGTAGATCCAAGTCTATTGTTTTAGCAAATTACAATTAGTAGTTTGAATCTACAAGGAATTTCTACATTGTATCAGAGTTTAAATCACTATAGAAGAGAATAATATGAGTTTATTCTATGTAAGTGAATTGAATTTGAAGTATCATTCTTCAGGGTCAACATGATATCGTTCTATGGATTGAGACTTGAGTATGACATTAAGGGAAACTCAAATTACATATCTTGGAAGGAAAATATGGAAGCAGTGTTTGAAGATAACAGGATGAAGGAGTTAAGATAAAATGATAGTCCTAAGCCTCCAAGAGTTGATGCCCAAGATCTAGCGAATTGGAAGAAGAACGTAGCGAAGGCGAGAAGGATCCTACTGGAAGGTGTTCAAGATCATATTCTCTCAAATCTCCACGAAAATGAAACTCCATATGCAATGTGGAAGGCATTGACCAACTTGTTTCAGAACAATGATGACCACATGAATCTAGCACTGAAGGACAAGCTCAAGAAAATCAAGATGGTGAAGGGAGACATAATACTAAAGTACTTGACTGATCCAGACTTATACAGGAACACAATAAAATACAGAAATACACATAAATGAAGAGATGCAACATAAATAACACTTCATTTCATTAATATCAAATAAATGAAATATGCTTATAGACAGAATGGAAATAAAATAGCTAGGGCGCTGGTAGCGCATCTCTGAGAAAAGATGTGGCGTCTACAGGCCTTTGAACTATGTTACAATGAGGCTCAAGGGAATTTTTATTATTGAAAAACATAGGAAAGCCCTAAACAACAAAAATAATAACCACAAGAGATGAAACACCAAGAGTCTATGGGTCTCGTTGGGGTTAGTTGGGTAGCCAAATTCCCGGGGTCGTAACTTGATCATATTATCTTCGTTTGGTGTGTACCATATATCATCAGAAATATCCTTCAAGTACTACAGGTTTTTTTGTAGGCCATTATTGTGGCTACAAGCTTGCTATAGACATTGGCTACAAGCCTACTACAGACCTCAAAAAAATTCCATTTAGGGGGTCAAAATAGCTCCGGAAGTTCAAGACCCGAAAAATGCTAAAAATAGTAAATACCCATATAAAAAATAAAACTGATGAAACTGACTGGATGTATAGGTGGAATAGGTTGGTGGCCACCAATATCTACCTGGATCATTCCTCCCCCCTTAGGAAAAAATAGTCCCCATTGCGTGAATAGCCTCCATGAGGTGAGGAAATTTCTATTGAACCTGGTCCCTGGTGAACCACTTGCCCTAGTGAAGGAGTTGGCCTACTTTGACAACTCAATATAGCTGGATCCTCTGCTGGCGGGTGTTCTTGATCTGTGTGTCCATGATCTAGTTAGTTGTGGCTTGTTCCATGCAGTCTGGGTTTAACTCTATTAGTGTGAGTGGTTCTTCCATGTCGGACGTGTCCAGTAGAGGTGGAAAGTAGGGTCGAAGGCGGTACACATTGAACACTCGATGTAGACCAAGGAATGGTGGAATAATTAGCTCAAAGGCATTTCCCCCTACAACCTTGGTGATGGTGTATGGCCCTGCATAGCGGAGTGGGAAAAGCTTGTGGTGAGGTCCAACGAGGCACTCATTCTCCAAATGTAGCCACACTTTTTCGCCCACATTGAAGTTGTGTGGCACCTGATGTTGATCATGTCACTACTTGTACTTAGCATTGTATCTGTCCAATATGTCATGAACTTGGTGGAAGATGCATTGAATGCGCTCAGTGATGTTGTTCGCCTTATCCACTTCAAACTGGACATGAGACGAATGTGCATGAGTAGCCACAAATGGCATGGCTACATCAATGGGACATGGTAGCTGGAATCCCAAGCCCACCTGAAAGGGGTTGTGGCCGGTTGAGTTGTGGAGAGCCCGATTATAACTGTGTTGTACATAGGGGAGGATCTCAACCCATGTGCATGGATTCTTTGATTTGTACATGTGCATAATGTGTACGATCATCCTGTTGATGACCTTTGTCTGTCCATTGGTTTGGGGATGGAAAGTTGTAGACTTGGTGAGCTTGGTTTCTAGCATTGACTAAAGGCTAGACCAAAATGTATTGAGGAACATGCTTGTCCAAATATGAGATGGTATACTGTGGTATCTGTTGAAGCCCCGAAAATCGGGTCTACAACAAGGGGGATACCCACCCGGTCCAGACCTTGGTTAGTAGCTCCTTTTCCGTTTGGTGTAGTGGGTCCGACTGGGGATAATGGGACCAGTTTCCCAATATGTGTGTGTGTGTTTGAGATTTTATATTTCTTTTCTAAAATTCCTAAGTAAAAATGCTTTTAATCTATTTCTAATCTATTCATATGCAAACTATATTCTAAGAAATATCTAACTCTAAAACTAACCCGGGATGTAAATCTTTCTATTTATGCGATCTAAAATGATTTCAGATAACAATCGATAATAAATATTATTCAATTATTATTAGAAAAGAATTCAATAAAGATAAACCATTTCATATAAAAATTTAGATGAAACAGTTGTGAAAAACATATCGCATAATAAGTTATTCATACATCAAGCACAAATAAATAGTTATCACTGTACAAAAGTGCCAAATGATAACTCAAGCATTCAAGCATCAATATATAAATAACTGAACATAAGTATCACTTTTAACACAGAAACATAAAAAGTTAAGAGATAAAAGTACCATTTATAACTGGTTCTACTCATGAGCTAGAAGCAATAATGATTTATCTCTTCCTAATCCAACATCCATTAAGAGTACATAAATGCAACATCAGTAATAGATATTAGACATAGATATCAATAAATCTCGTTCCATTCATTCATCAAAACCTCCTCTGAGGGTGCAGAAGTGCATGTTCTAAGGATAAGTTTTTGACAAATTTCAGGACCCTTCTCTAAATGCATGAGAAGGGTTTAAATACTACCAACAAAATCTAATTATAGTTTATTAAAAAAATTTAGGATTCGGTTTAAATGACCATCCTTTTTCTAGGCAAAAATAAAGTAAAACTGAAACTAAATCTAAAATTGAAAACTATCAACTAACTAATTATGAATTTGATCTCTGAATTTGCAAGCATCCAGCATTGTTTTGAGAAGAGGTGGCTGGCCGCTTTCAGATTTCAACTGTCCCGAAAAGACAAAATCGGCAAGTGTAGGCACAATCTTCTCAGCAGAATTAATGATGCAATTAAGAGTGTTGCATTGACTGTGTGGTTTTACTAGATATGTCCAGTAAGAATCCCAATTTAATCTTGTCAATCCTTGAATTGATTTTGCTTTTTCTTCCGCCTTTTGTTTCCATTCTATTTGCAATTGCTGTGCCTGTGGAAGATATCCCGGAATAGTTTCTGAAATCAAATTAGCCTTGTGAAAATTCTCATTTACACAATTAGTAATATTGCCTGCTGCTGTAGCTGACTCCTTTGCCGCTTTCTCTGCTTCTCTGATCTGTGCATCCCAATTATTGAATGGTATTTCTTTATGACTGTTATTGATAATTGGTGCACCAGCTGTTTTTCCTTCCTCTGTCTCTTGCCATGCCAAATAATTAGTAACTCTTTCATTAGTTAAATCATAATCATGTCGTAATTCTATGACATGATTAGTGATTTTATCACTTTCTAGACAAAAAGAGTTCCATTGCGAGATTTTTTGGCATAATACATCTTGTTGTTGCAGTAGTTGGTTGTTTAAAGAAATAGATTCTGAAATAAACTCTGGAAGTTTGGGATCATCTTTGTGCTCTTCTCGGATAATCTGTATTTGTTTCTCTTTATCGGCCAAACTTTTTTGATATCCGATTTGCATCTCTTGAAGCTCTTGTTGTAACTTTTCAAGTTTTACCTGTGCTTCACTGCTAGCATGAGCTTGTTGCAATTGCTGTTGCAGAACTTGTATCTGATCTTATTTTTCATTTAATAATAGCCGTACCTCACATGATTTGTCAATAGTTGCAGAGGCATATGCTCCTGTAATCTAAGATATCTTGGTAAGATTATCAGTAGGATCCGTAGTAGGATCTTTCCATAAGACATCAAATTGTTCTGCATTAGTAGAGATTGCGCTCTCTAACTTTCTCTTTTTCCTTTGCTTCCTCACTACTGCTTTATACTGCGGGCTGTAGAATACATCTAGAGGAGGAATGTCCTCTATATTAAGTACAATTTCAGAGGAGGGAGTGATAGGTATATGCTTAGTTTCTGTGACATTGCCACTTATTCCCGTGCTTAAAACTTTTGTTGTCTGTACAGGGGTTTGTGTATTTTGTCCTTCAACATTAAGCAATTGATTAAAATTTTCCCATTCTTTATCTAATTGAATGTTGGTGGATGGTTGCTGTACAGTGGGAGGTGGAAGATTCAACTGTGGAGTGGTTGAAGTCTGTAGTTGTGAAAGCTCTTTTGACTGAGCTGTATCTTTCACTGAGCCTTCATCTTTATCAGAATTTTGAGAATGTTCAGAAGTTTCTTTGTCAGAATTTGATTTAGACCTGTCAGTATCTGAGTTGCCACTAAGACTGACACTAGGAGTTGGTTCCCTTGCGGGTTCCAAGCATAAATTTTTTAAAGGGATAGTGGTCAATCTTCTTTCTCTGTAGATTTTAAATTCTTGAAATACTTCTGGGGAAAACTGTGTTTGAGCTAAATGCAAAATTTCTTTAAATGAACATTTTTCTTGAAACATATCATCAAAAGGATCTTCTTCTCCAGAAAATACTCTCACCTTAACTGCAGTGGTGAAATATTTGACAACATTATATGGATCAAATAGCCTTCTCGAAAACTTGAACAGTTGTAAGCATGTAATATTGCTTACCTCTTTGAATGCATGACCAACATCAAACAATGAAAATGCTCCACAGGCTATGGGAAATTGTGGCCAGATGGCCTTCTTCTTATCCTTTAATTCCTTTGTCAAACCTCCTTCACCACAGGTTTGGTATGCAATTTGCCGAGCTATAAGTTTATCCGGAACATACAAGGGTAAAACATGAGGAGAAGGAGAGCTTCCAAAAACCCTTACATAGGTAAACAACTCTTCTCCAAACCACCGTGCGACAGGGAGAATGTCGACTTCTGCTTCCAGAGAAAACCTTGGAGCATCCTTATTATAAAATATTCTGTACAACGGCAACACTATGCCATGGAAAATTTCGTAAAAATGAGGAACAAATTTTGATTCCCACAGTTCTTTGTGATACACATGAATAGGCAAAGGATCATGAATTGTCCATTTCCAACCCATTAAAGGGAATTTAGAAACAAAGCAGATAGAATCCATAATATAGGCAAACAGATAAAAAGGAGGATAAATCGTCTGAGAGACAGTCCATTTAGACCGGTAATTGAAAATAGCAGTGGCTAAATTATCAGACAGTATTTTGGCCCAGTCTACAATGGTAGCGTTAACAGCAGCATTTAATAACGGAAGCCATTCAGGCAAGACCTTATTTATGTCAGGATTTCCAAAAAGCCTACATAACATAGCAGCAGCAAAACAATAGGGAGAGGTGAGTGAACCAGTACTGTACATACCGTCTTTGTCTTTCTTCAATGGTTCATCTCTTTTGGTCCATTCCTTTGTGCATTCTGCCAAATTTGCATTTTCCCTGGCAAATTTCTCCATAAATTGTTTGCTGTAAGTCGCCTGAGGCTTTGGAAAGTGATACATAAGCCTCAAATCTTCTGTAGTGAATGATCCGATGAGATCTTGATCTGGAGTTCTAAATTTCCTGTCTGAAATATCGGTGCTATCCAGCACCCATTTTACCATATCTGTATACTGAAGAATTTTCGGTCTTGATGCTATCCGGTGCAAAAATGAACAAGGCAATTCTGTAAGAGATGCTTCAGACGAATTACTTGAACCTACAGTAGCCGCGACTTCCATTACCCTAGGATTTTATTCTTCGAGCAGATTATGCATTCCCTCCCAGGTGGTGATACCGGCATCCTTGTTGCAAGAAGTATCTGCATACAGGGAAGCCATCTCTTTGTTTTTAGAACTTGGACTTTTGTCTTTCTTTCCCATAATACTCTGTGAATTCTTTGTATAGTCTTCTACTCCTTTGCGCCTGCGGTTTTACGAATTAAGTGAGAGTAATGACATGAGAAAGGTGATGGAATAGTTTTAAATGCTAAAGGTGGATGAAATATATTATTTTAACATGAAACAACCTTTCAATCAAAACAAAATCCTTTTTATCGATAATTGACAATCCATTCATTAAATCAATCATTAAAGCGCATAACAGATATTAATTTATGAAAAGATTTTCTTTGGACAACGAGATTTTAAGAATCTGCGACATTGCGATCTGCGATTTGCTGTGCAATATCGCAATATCGCAATATCGCAGATCGCAGTTTTCTCAAATCGAAATCATAGCAAGATCGCAATTATCGCAAATCGCAATATTCACGAATCACAGTCTCATAGCATCGTGAAATCGCAATATCGCAAAATATAATATATGAAAAGTATTTGTTAAACATCTTTTTTGTGATATGCGGTTTGCGATCAATATTTTAATGCATATTTTTTTGGGATCGTGCTATTGCAATATTGCGAAATCGCAATTTAAAATATTCTGCCTTACAAAGGATGTCTACTTATTGCGATGGATGCGATATTTTCTTAAAAGAAAATATTTTATTCTAATTTATCATAAAATTAAGTGTATTTAATGATTTCCTAAGGAATTTCCATAAGTTATGATAGTAAATTTTATTTGATAAAGGAAACAAGCACTAATTAATTTTTTTGATTTTTTTTGACTAAGGTTCCCCTCATATTTAGTATTATCACTAATACTTAAATAAAAAGTGGGGTTGTTGCTGGCCACAACAGTATCCAAAGTGTACCCACACTCGTTTAAAGAAGAGTTTAGTAGTGGCTTCTGTCGACAACCACAAAAACACAGTCGTTTCCATGCTTAGTAGAAGGAATGTCCAACACGTAATCCATGGAGATGGATTCCCAAGGTCAACTAGGGGTAGGCAGCAGAGTATAGAGGCCTTGTTTCTTGATGGTATGTTTGGAAATGATGCATGTAGTGAAAGATATGATGTACTTCCTGACATCCTATCGAAGGTTCAACCAATACAAATACTTCTGTAGTACTACCACTATTTTCTCGACCCCAAAATTCCCAGCGACCCGATCATAGTGTGCTTCCCAAACATTCTTGGCATGATCATTTGAAGGAACACAAAGGTGTCCTAGGTGACATAAAAATGCATCCTGGAGATGGAAATTTTAAAATTTCTTACCCTCCAATTTCGTCTTGTATGTGTGGTTGAATTCTAGATAGCTTATGTAGAGAAGCGGTCAATTGAAAGTCTCATGCCCATAAGAGTTAAGAAAAATGGTTAGTGCCACGATGAGTGGTCGGCTGAGGCAGTATGCAACATTATTGGCACTACCCTTCTTGTACTTGATATCCAAATGAAACTGTTGTAGGTATGTGGGCCACTTTTGATGGGGATCGTTCTGCAGCTTCCCTTATGTCTGTATGAACTATAGGGGTCGGTGATCTATGTGGATGACCATTTGCTTCCCCAAAATGTAATGGTTCCATTGGTAGTAAGCTTGTACAATGGAATACATCTCTTTGTCATAATTGGGATACTCTCAGTCTATGTCGGAAAGTGTCTCACTGTGATTTTCCACATGATGACCCTGTTGAGTAACAACTGCCCCAATAGCATAGTCAGAGGCATTTTTCTCGATCTCAAATGGTTGTTGCAAGTCTGGTAATGTGAGCAATGGTTAAGAGTAGAGACGATGTTTTAACTCTATAAACTTATTCTTTTGAGATCCAGACCAAAATAATTTTTCTTTCTCTCCTCCCTTGGTGACTTGACTCAAGGGCCAAGTGATACGAGAGAATCCAAACACGAACATGCGGTAGAAATTGGCAAGACCCAGAAACTTGCGGAGCTCTGTTAGAGTGGTTGGGGATGACCAATCCCGAATGACTTGAATATTCGCTAGATGCACATGCACCCCCTACTAATCAATAATGTATCCTAGATACTGAACCTAGGTCATGCCAAAAGTGCACTTCTCCAAATTGTCACACAACTTGTGTTGCCACAGTGTTTGGAGGACCTATCGGATGTGGTGGAGGTGCTCTTCCCAAGTATGGCTGAAGATCAGGATGTCATCCAAGTGCACCACCACAATTGAGTTGGTGAATGGCTGCAAACCATCCATCGACCTCATGATTTCAGTGCCTGATAGTCAATGTAGAGCCTCCAAGTCTCATCCTTATTCTAAACCAACACGATTGGGCTCCCACAGGGCAATGAACTCAGATGGATGTGAGCTTTCTGGAACAATGCTTGAATCTTCCTCTTGATTTATTCACTCTAAAGAAAAAATCACCGATAGATTGGTCCATTGGGAAGTGACACACCTGGGTTCAAAACGATGGAGTACTTGACCTGACATTGCAGAGGTACCCCTGCGGGTGAGGATAAGATGTCCCCATACTCCTCCAAAACCTTGTCCATAGATTTTTGTCATATGTAGGAGCTCTGTCTAGAGGTCATGGCTACAATATTCTTCGTGCCCTTAGGGCATATCATCAGGAAAACAAATTTCCCGGTTTTGGAAATGAGCTTACTACATTGTTTTGTAGTAACCAAAGAGATGGTGGTAGGTGGTACTACCTCAGGTATCTTGTACAAATTATTCTCCAAATTAAAAAAGCAGTGCGAGGCATGGAATAATACACACCATGTCTCTTCCACAAGTATGGTTGGCCTAATAATACATCACAAACATCAAGAGGAGAAATTTCACATAATACCTCATCCATGAAGAGCTTGATGTTGTAGGGAAGGCAACACTGTTAGATGATGTGGAGATCCCGTCCTTGGTGAAGCCATCTAATGGTGTAGGTCACCAAGCCTAGCCGCTTCATGACCTCTGTTGAAATGAGGTTATTTTGGCTCACGCTATCAACAATGAACTGCAGGGAGGAACCCTTTACCCACATTTGGGAATAGAAGAGGTGTCCCCCTTCCTATGGATCTTCCGGTTCCTCCTTCTGGATCTTCATGGTGAAAACTGTGGCATTGGGATTAGCATCGATAATCTACTACCTTTGTCTTTCCCCTTGTTAGGTTGTGATTTAGAATCAGATCACGCATCTGATTCAGAAGCCTTTAACTCAGCTACCAGTGACTACTTGGCCCGACACTCACTTATGTTGTGAGTGCAACTCTTATGGAACCCACACCACTTTCCCGTGTCCTTCTTTGGCTTGATGACATTTTTCTTTTCTTGTGGCTTTGGTGGGTTGTCCTGGGCTGCCCCGCCTTGTATTTGTACTTTTTTTTGTAGTTTGGGGGCACCTTTCCCTTGCTTCTGATTCATAGATTGAAAGTCTCATAATTCATTTCTTCTGTTTTTATTTTTGCACAATCTTGGCAGCATACCGGTATGCTGCACCAAGCAAAGAGAGGTCGAGGAACTTAATTTCCCCCTGAATGTATCTGTGTATACAAATGTGGTACTTTAGCACCAAATGTTTCTCCAAATCTTTGATACCCAACTTTGTGCATAGGGTATGGAACAAATTCATCAGCTTATGCACATTTTGATCCCTTTACTGCTGTAGTGTAGTCCATTGTATGTACCTGTCCTCATAGCTCCACGGGATAATATTGTTCCTTGATGGAATCTCGGAATGAATCCCAAGTGGTTGAGGTTGAGAACATAGATGGTTACCTCTTGTCCTTTTTCTCACAATAGGTTTCCCACCAGTGCTTGACATGGGAAGCGACTTTGAGGAGTGAAAAAGTAATATTTTCCCGGTTGGAAAAGTCATGAACCAAGAAATATCCTTCTAATAGATTAAACCATCTATCTATGACATTTGCATCTATTTTCCCCTCAAATATGGGAATTTTAAATTTTAGTTGTATCTTAAATGGAGTGGCGCCTCTAGAGTGGTTGTTGGATGCAGATGCGCCACAAGTGGGCAGTCATTGAAGGATCTGGGAAAAGTTATCCATCATCGCGTTCCTTTGTTTCTCAAGAGCCTCCTCGAGCAATAATTTTATAGGATCTCCTGCTCGCTCATCTTTCTTTTCTTCGCCCATGGGAATCCATTGGGGTTTGCAAGGTCGATCTTGCGAAGGTTCAACTAGATTGAGCTCTAAATCCTTATACCTCAACCTTGTTAGGGAAATGCAAAGAAATATCGAGAAAAAGTAGAATGCTCTGATACCACTGATTTATAATTATGCAGGAATGCAATAAAACATAGAAAATCACATAAACGTAGATATACAATAGAAATAACACTTCATTTCATTATGTCAAATAATTGAAATATGCTTATATACATAATCAAAATAAACTAGCTAGGGCGCTGATAGCTTATCTATGAGAAGACATGTGGCGGTTATAGGGCTCTGAACTATGATACAATGAGGCTCAAAGGCATTTTTATTATTGAAAAACATAGGAAAGCCCTAAACAAACAAAACGCTAAACGTAGGAGATGAAACACCAATATTGTTTGGGCCCCGTTGGGGTTAGTTGGCAGCCAACTTCCCGGGGTTGTAACTTGGTCATATTATCTCCATTTGGTGCGTATGATATATCATCAAAAATATATTTCTTGTTACTACACGTTTTGCCATAATCCCTTGCTTGTGGCTATGGGCCTATTGCAAACCTAAAAAATAGCACAGTTTAGGGGGTCAAAACTACTCCAGAAGTTGAGGACCTCGAAAAAGTGCTAAAAATAGCAAATTCTACTATAAAAAAGGAAACTAATGAAACTAAATGGAGGTCTAGGTGTAATAGGTGGGTTGCCACCAATATCCACCAGGATCATTGACCAAGTTCACCCAATTTCAGGATGTGCTTGGAAGTGATGGTGTTATAGTTTTCAAAGATGATTTGGTGAGCCTACCACTTCTAGGCCTTCCCAAGAGTCGGCACAACTACCAAGGTTCAGTAAATGGGAGGGAGAAGCTACCAGAGTGGGAGAGTTTGTGGTCCACCTTGGTGCAAGAAGAGATTTGATGAAACACCAGTGATGGATATTCATCCAAGCATGATGGTGAGGAGAATTGTGCCTTAGATGGAGAGGCAAAGAAAGGGAAAGGGAAGTCATCCCATTCCAAATCAGATTCTGATCAAGCAGGAAAGAAGAAGGACTTGCCAAAGATTGAATTTTTTCACTGTCATGAGCTGGGACACTATGCCATGAAGTGTCCGCACAAGAAGGCCGACAAGAATCTCTCAAGAGGAGTGAAAGGTGAAGCTTTTTCTTCACAATTCGAGTTGGATTTCACCCTCATCACATGCATGGTAACATCAGTGATGGATAACATGTGGTACCTAGATAGTGGAGCCTCATTCCATATGATCAACAATAAATATTTCATCAACAAATTGGAGGAGAAGGAACTCCAGATGCACATTGAGATGGGAGATGATGGAAGGTATAGTGCGATCACCATCAGTACTGTTACTTTTCAAAGGCACTATGGTTCTTCTCTCACATTGAAATATGTCATGTAGGTCTTGGGTTTGAAAAATAATTTAGTTTTAGTTGCTATGTTGGAAGACCGTGGCTACCATGTGATATTTAGAAAAGGAAAGGCATTTCTTTGTCGCATAGTAACCAGACAGGTGAATAAGATTGGGGTTCGGGTGAATAACCTCTACGAATTGGATGTAGAATACTGTGCTGATTTGAGCATGAAATCACAGAAGGTGCAAAGCCAAGACATCAGTGAGTTATGGCACAAAATATTGGGCCATCTACACCATGGATATTTGAAGATCATGCATCATATTTCTACAGGAATTCTCAAGGGTGCACTAGAGCAGCATGATACATGAAAATGGTGTACATTGGGGAAATACACCAAAGTCACCTTTTATGATAAGGATACTTGAGTGCAAGCGATCCTTGAAAGAGTTCACTCATATGTGTGTGGACCGTTCTTGGAAGCCTCCATGTCCAAGCACATGTATTATGTGATTTTTTTAGATGATTTCTTACACAAGTGTTGGATATTATTCATACAAAAGAAAGACCAGAGGTTCTCAAAATTTTGCGAGTTCAAAGAACTTGTTGAGAAATACACAGGATGGAAAGTGAAGGCTTGCAGGAGAGATAACGATGGAGAATATGTGTTGAATGAATTTAAGAATTTTTTTCCATCAGAAGGAATTCAAAGAGATTAATATCACCCCATAACCCACAAGAAAATGGGGTTGTAGAAAGGAAGAAAAGAAGCATTGTGGGAGTTGCATAGGCAATGCTACATGATCACGGCCTACTATTACACTTATGGGCTGAAGCATGCAACGCAAAGATATATGTGTAGAATAGGAGTCCTAATTGGATTCTTAGGATGAGCACACCGAAAGAATATTTTTAGGCAAGAAACTAGATGTGGAACACTTCAAAATATTTGGTTCATCAGTTTACTATCATGTTTCTAAGGATGCATGGAAAAATATAGAACCAAAAACCAAGTTGGAAATATTTGTGGGGTACACTGATAAACCTCACAGCTATCGAGTGTACCTTCCATCTCACGAGATGAGAGTTGTTCATAAATATGTTAAATTTGATTAAAGAGAAGGCCATGATAATTTCCTTTGAGAGGGAGCTTCAGTTGCATGGAGATGAGGATATTTTAGCTCCAAAATAAGAACCTCATAATGTTGTGAAGCACCCACTCGTGCAGAGACATATATAAATGGAAGGAATAACACTAGAGAGACTGTCAGGTTGATGCATGCTGCTAGAGTGAATGTGAGAGTCCCCACATCACAACGCAAGCAGAGGAGGTCACAAGATCATTACACTGGCTACATGAATCTTATGAGCGAGAGTGTAGAGACTGAGCCATCCTCATTCGAGGAAACAGTGGAGAAACAAGTATGGGTTGATGCCATGGTAGAGGAGTATGACTCCATTATCAATAAAAATGAATGGGAATTTGTCCCAAGAACTAAGGAAAAATTAGTTGTAGGATCGAAGTGGATTGACACGGTGAAGTAAGCAGCAGAAGGGACTGTCGAGAGACATAAGGACAAATTTTTGGCCAAGGGTTTCTCTCAGGTGTAGGGAATTTATTACGAGGATAAATTTATTCGATTATCAAGGTACTCTTCAATCATATATATTCTAACACATTTAGTGCAGATGGGATGGAAGATACATCCTATGGATGTGAAGACAAATTTCCTCAACGGAGTGATTCAAGAAGAGGTGTAAAATGAGAATTCAGAAGGATTTGAGACCTTTAACAGAGAGTTACATGTGTGTAGAATAAAGAAAGCATTGTATGGATTGAAACAAGCATCCCGTGCTTGTTACACTAAGATCGAAAACTATTTCACTGGGTTGGGCTTCACCAAAAGTGAAACATATGTAAACCTTTACCATAATGTGGTTGAAGGTAAATTATTGATTATAGTATTATACGTTTATGATTAAATTTTAACAAGTGTTGAAAATCTTATTAAATCTTGCAAAGAAGATATGGAAAGAGAATTCGAGATGAAAGACACGTGGCTCATTCATTATTTACTTGGTTTGGAAATTTAGCAAGGATATGCGGAACTATTTGTCTCTCAAGGAAAGTATGCCAATGAGATACTGAAAAATTTTCAATTGGAGAGAAACAAACCCATGAAGACTCCTCTAACAGGGAATTGGAGGAAGGAAGATGCTACTTTAGGCAAAGTGTTAGAAGCTACCATTTACAAACAACTTATGGGTTCAATTATATACTTAGTGAACAAATGAACATACATGTGTTATGTGGCTAACCATCTTAGTCAAACAATGGTTAAGCCAACCAAAATTTATTGGAAGGAAACAAAACATGTGTTGAGATACCTAAAAGGAACCACTCATTTTGTCTTTGGTATAAACAAAAAAAGGGAATGAAGCTACCATGCTTTACAAATTCAGATTGGGTAGGGAGTCCATCCGATAGAAAGAGCACATCAGGCATAATCTTCATTACTAGGTCAACAATAGTAACACTGTTACCGATGAAATAGGTAACCTGACCTCAAAACAGGAACTCTAGCCCAAAAAGACTCAAAAAACATGAAAAAACACCCCAAAAACAAAAAAGTGGTATTCCAGAATGCACTTGGTTTTTTTGAAGGTCAAATTTCAACATTTTATAAAATTATGCTAAAAACAAAATTTTTTCTTCAAAAAAGGATTGAAAAAACACCCTCAAAACAAAACCAGTTGACGCCGGAATAACCAAAAAAAAAAAATTTGTCATATTTTTGACATTTTTAAAAATAGAAATAACATTTTTTAATTTTTAAAATTCAAACATTAAAAACCTAAAATTTAAGAAAAAAAATAAATTTAAAAAATAAAAACATTTTAAAGCTTAAAATTCAAAAATATATAGAAATAAAAAAATAAAAATTTTAATTCAAACATTAAAAAAAACCTAAAATTTAAGAAAAAAATTAAAAATTAAAAATAAAAAAAATTTAAAGATTAAAATTTCAAAATATATAGAAATAAAAAATAAAAATAAAAATAAAATAAAAATATTGAATTAAAAAGAAAAACAAGCTAAAAAAGAAAAAAATTATAAAAAAAAAATATAAAAATTAAATTTAAAAAAGAAAAAGAAAATGTTTATTAAATTAAAAAAATATTTCATTTAAAATAATTAAAATTTAAAAATATAATAGGTAATTAAATTAATTAAAAAAAATATTAAATTTAAGAAATATATATTCAAAAAACAAATGAATTTAAAAAATATATTAAATTTAAAATTACTTAAAATATTAAAAATATTAATATATATATATATATATATATATATATATATATATATATATATATATATATATATATATATATATGAACTTAAATTCAAAATATATATATTAGATTTTATTAAATTAAAAAAAAATGTTAATATTAAAATAACAAATTAAATTAAAAAAAATAAAATAAATTTTAATAAATAAATGAATAAACAAATAAATTTTGAAATAAAAATTAAAATATAAAGAAAAAAAAAACATTGTTAAAATAAAAAGTTAAAACACTTTAAAAATCAATTAAAATTGAAAAATTGAAAAAAATAAATTAAAAAAAATACATTAAATAAAAAATAAAATAAAAAACAAATTAATTTGAAAATATTAAGTTTAACTTAAAAAAAAATCTAATTTTAAATACACAATTTTAATTGAAACAAAAAAAATATAAAAAATTTATGTAATTAAAAAAATAATAATAAAAAAATAAAAATTTAAAAAAAAATATTAAATTCAAATAAATAAATAAATAAAAAATACAAAATTTACTAAATTTTAAAAAATTAAATGAAAAAACTAAACATAAAATTTAATAATAAAAAAAATATGAAAAAATTAAAAAAAAAATCAATTAAATAAAAAAAAAATACAAAATTTAATAAAAGTTATTAACAAAATTTAGAAAAAAAAAATAAGAATTTTTTGATTGTGGTGGCGCCACCAATCGGCCTCCCGCCCAGGTGATGGCGGAGGCCGGCCACTAGGCGGGAGGCCGATTCCGAGAATCGCCCTCCCGCGGCAGGAGGCCTATTCCGGGCCGGCCACTAGGCGGGAGGCCGATTCCGAGAATCGCCCTCCCGCGGCAGGAGGCCGATTCCGGGAATCGTCCTCCCGCAGCGGGAGGCCAATTTCGGGAATCGCCCTCCCGCGATGCTGGAGGGCGATTCCCGGAATTGGCCTCCCATGACCGGAGGGCGATTCTCGGAATCGGCCTCAGGGCGATTCCCGGAATTGGCCTCCCGCGGCCTCAGGGCAATTCCCGGAATCGGCCTCAGGGCGATTTCTGGAGTCGGCCTCCCGCCGCGGGAGGGAAATTCCTGGAATCGGCCTCAGGGCGATTCCCAGAATCGACCTAAGGACGTGGGGGGAGATTCTCGGAATCAGCCTCCCATGGTGGGAGGGAGATTCCCGGAATCGGCCTCAAGGCGATTCCCGGAATCGGCCTCCCGCGGCTGGATGGCGATTCCCAGAATTGGCTTGAGGGTGATTCCTGGAATCAGCCTCTCGCAGCGGGAGGGCGATTCCTGGAATTGGCCTCTCGCCGCGGGAGGGCGATTCCTGGAATTAGCCTCTCGCCGCGGGAGGGCGATTCCCGGAATCGCCCTCTTGCCGCGGGAGGGCAATTGGGAATCGCCCTCCCGCGGCGGGAGGGCGATTCCTGGAATCGCCCTCTCGCCGCGGGAGGGCGATTCCCGGAATCGGCCTCTCGCCGCGGGAGGGCGATTCCCGGAATCGGCCTCTCGCCGCGGGAGGGCGATTCCCGGAATCGGCCTCTCGCCGCGGGAGGGCAATTCCTAGAATCAGCCTCCTGCGGCGAGAGGGCGATTCCCGGAATCGGCCTCCTGCGACGGAAGGGCGATTCCCGGAATCGACCTCTTGCCTAGGTGGCGGCAGAGGCCGATTGGCGGCACCACCACGATAAAAAATTCTTTTATTTATTTATTTATTTTTTAATTTGATTTTTTTTTTTTTTGAAATTCAGAAAATTTAAAATTAATTTTTTTTTTTTTTAATTCAAATTTTTTATTTTAAATTTAATTTGTTTTAATTTTTTTTTGTTTTTTTGTTTGTTTGTTTTTTTTTTAAATTTTGGTTTTTAAATTTAATATTTTAGATTAATTAGTTTTTAAAATTTAAAATTTATTCATTAAATTTATTAAATTTTAATTTAATTTTTTTTTTTTAAATCTTTTAGTTTATTTGGTTTTTCATTTTTAAAATTTATAAAATGTTTCATTTAAAAAAAAAACAGCAAATTTATAGATATTTGTTTTTTAATTATTTGCACGTCGTTTTTTTCATTTTTTTTGTTTTTTAATGATAGTTTTTTTTATTATAATTCTTTATTTTAATTTTCTTTTTCAATTTTAAATTTTGTTTTTTTTTTTTAAATTTGGTTTTTTGGTTAATTTTAAAATTTGTATTTTTGTTTTCTTATTATTATTATTATTTTAATTTTAATTTTTAAATTTAATTTTTTCTTTTTTTTCTTTTTATTTTTTTATCTAAATTTTAATTTTGTAATTTAAATTATTTTTAAATTTTCTATTTAAATTTTTTTTTTAATTATATGGATTTTTTTAATAACTTAGAAAAAAATATTTTTGATGTTTTTTTTATAATTGTTTTTGGTTAATTTTTGTTTTTTTCTTTAAATTATGTGTTTTTTTTCAAATTTTGTCATTTCTTTTGATATAATTTTCAAATATTTTTGTTTTTTTTTTGTTTTATTTATTTATTTTTGTTTAAATTTTTTATTTTTACGAGTTAATTTTGTCTTTTTTTACATTTTTATTGGTTTTTTATATTGTTTATATATATATATATATTTATCTAAGTTTTGTGTTTTATTACCAACATGAAAATCACCACTCTAAAAAAAAAAGGTTGATGCTGCATCAATACGTTTCAAAATTAGCATGAAAATCACCGCTCTAAAAAAAAAATTTGATGCTGCATCAATACGTTTCAAAATTAGCATTAAAATCACTAACATTTTAAAACAAATATTCATACTTCATAAATAAAAATATTAGAGTGTCAAAAATGTGCTAAAAAAAAAGTGGTGATTCTGCATCACCACTTTTCAAAATCGGGTGCTTTTTATGCTACCAAAAAAGAGTAGGTAACAATGCGGTTACCTATTTCATCGGTAACATTGTTTAGTTTCCTAGTACAATAGGAAGCAGAGATCAGTTGCACTCATTTTAGTAGAAGCAGAGTACATGGTTTCTACTCAAGCAACTTATGAGGCTATCTGAATGAAGAAGATCCTTGTTGGCTTATTTTATTAGCAGATGGAGCCTATAGTGATTTACTGTAACAACCAGAGTTGTATCAAACACTTAGTGAATCTATTTTTCTTGACAGGTCCAAGCATATCGACATTCGATACCACCATATCAAATATTTCATGTATAGGTGGATCATGATGCTAGAGTTCATTCCTATAGAGGAACATGATGCAGACATCTTAACGAAGGAACTCTCAAGAGGAAAATTTGATTTCGATAGAGGTAGGATTGGGGTATTTGATAATTCCTTTCTTATTGAGAGGGAGTGTTGAAAATGGAACCAGGAAATATTCTAATTTAATTTTCCCTTGAATTAAATTAGAAGAAAATTCTAATTCCACATCTCATGACAACTTGTACGAGTTAAATAAGTTAGTTTGACTTAGTTGGTTCAGTTAATTCGAGTTGATGGTCTAACTTGAGTCATGTAGAGTGGTTCCCACTTTCTAGGATCCTTGGTTGAGTTAATTTAGAGTTGTAATTAATAAATTCTGTTTATTTGAGTTAAATGATGTTTAGCTAGTTCCAATAGTTCAAGGACCTAGTGTCTAAGGTCAAATTATGGAAGTGGAACTTGAACCACAGTTAGTGATCAACCAGAGAACTAACAGATCAACCATAAATAATGTGTGAAATGAGTTTTACCCAGGTGAGATTGGAGTTTAAGGATAGTGTACTATTGGTTATATAATCATCCAAATTGTACATGTGGTGCATGCAGTCAGAGAAAATCCTATGACATATTGTGCAATATTAGCTGGGGATTTCCCTAATTAATAGAGGTTAATTACCCAAGGAAACAATGAAAGTAAATAGGGACTTGGGCAAGCAATTGTTTTTTTAAGTATTGGCCTAGGCTTGTCTAGGAAGTAGCGAGACAGATAGAGATAGTGAAGAGGTTTCCTAGGCTTGAGAAAATAATTTTAATCTTCCCGTATTTTATGACTAATGAAATATACAGATAAAAGGTTTTTCAGTTGCAGATTTCCCTTGGAAATCATTATGTAATGTGTTGATTTAATTCTTTATCTTTTATGCTTCGTGATTTTGCGATCATTTAAATTGGTTTCCACAATTGTTTCATGGAAATGTGAAGTTGGGTTACACTTTTTGCCCTTTTTTGAGAAAAAAAATATCATTGTTAGAAGTTCTTCAACATTTCAAGCCAAAACAATTTTTCTGTTTAGAATTTCATTTTATGATAAAAATAAAACTTGTTAAAAATTTTATTATATTTCTATTACTTATCTTTTGGAATTTTTTTATTCACATTTTATATGTCAACCCAACAATTCTTTGAGTGTGTGTTCTTTAACAATCGAGGTATTCATAAAAAGTCATGTTGAGCTGCATTGGTGTATTCTTTGAAAACTTGGTGTTTTTGAGAAAAAAAAAATGTGTTGCAACAATCTAGACATATTCTACTTCGATATCATTATATTTACGAAACCAACTGATGCATATCATAATTATTAGAATTTTTTGAACCGAACCAATCTGAAAAAAAATGCATATTTTGAATATTTTTTGGTCTGCATCAAGTTTCTCGACATATTAGTTATAAACTAAAAATCTAAAAACTACCCATTACAGACAACGGACCAATGTAATGCACCATAAAATTTTCAATTTTTTTTACAATGTATTTTGGTAGATACAAAATTTTGATTTCACTGAATCATAGTGACCTTTAGAATTTTTTTGCACCCATTTTATTACAAAATTAATTAAAATTAGTAAATATCTATGGAATTCCATAAAAGTTATATCTCCTGAAAGTAGCTTGAAATATGAAAATCCTAGTCTTGGTTCCGAAAGTTAATTCATAAAATTTGATAGAGTTTAACCATTCCAAAGTTGAAGAAATGTGTTGAGAACCGATCTCCAACGTAGTTGTAGATGTTTTAGTTCGGCCGAAATTTTGTATCAGTTCGACCGAATTTTTTTGGCCACTTCGTCCTGTTAGTTTTAAAACAAAAAAGTTCGGCCGAACATTTGATAAAATTTTGGCCGAACTTTTTTTCGCAAATTTCGTTGGCCAGAAAAAATTAGATAAAGCCCTTCCAAAAAACAAAATTTGCAACTCTATAAATAGTCGAAAATGGAAACATTATTTTTTCACATATCTTCATTTGGGCTGAATTTGTAAAGGAAATTTTTGGGCTGAATTTTGAAAGGAAATTGTTTGGGCTGAATTTGCAAAGGAATTTTTTTGGGCTATATTTTAAAAGGAAATTTTTTGGGCTGAATTTGCAAAGGAAAGCTTTTGGGCTAAATTTTGAAAGGAAATTTTTTAGGCTGAATTTTCAAAGGACATTTTTTGGTAAGTACTGCAATTCAAAAAATCCCGTGAAGTTTTTCCACTAGGGACCATTTTGTCAATGGTTTATTTTGCATAGAATTACACATTTGTTCCAAAAAAGGAAATACAGAGTGAATACTATCATTCTGACCAAGTCTCTATGCTTTTCCATATTCTATATAGACACGCTGAAAAAAATGTTGATCATATAGAAAGCACCAGCGAAAATCGACATATTATTAAAGAATATCACTTTTATATCAGTGATGATCGTAGACATGATACACATTTTGTACAACATTTTGTTGATAATATTTATGACTCATTGAAAGGCCATGGAATAAAATTCAATGAACATTGGATATGGTCAGATGGATGCATAGGTCAATTCAAATATTCACAATCATTATTTTGGTTGTGTTGTCTTCATATGAAAACCCACATTAAACATTGTTGGAATTTATTTGATACTGGTCATGGAAAATGAGAACATGATAGTATAGGGGCATGTATAAAATGAGCACTTCGAAGATATCAAGTGGACCACTCTGCACATCGACTTGTCTCAGCTGAACAAGTTGTTCAATGGTGCATCGCTGCACTAAGCCATGAGACTAAACGATCAAGATAAGTATGCAGGTACATGTACATATATACAAATTAACTTGCACACACACACACACACACACACACACACACACACACACACATATATATATATATATATCAGCCGAACAAGTTGCTTAATGGTGCATCGCTGTAGTAAGCCATGAGACTAAACGATCAAGAGAAGTACGCATGTACATGTACTTATATACAAATTAACTTGCATATATATATATATATATATATATATATATATATATAGAGAGAGAGAGAGAGAGAGAGAGAACTTTAATATATATGATCTAATTTTTAATAATTTTCTAATTTTAAACATTATTTATCAAAATGATTATCTTTGATTGTATTTTAAATAACATATTTATATTCTTGTTTGAACTTTTCATATAGGTTTTTTTGGCATATTCAGATCCAAGATGTAGATAGATCGATTGGAAATGACATTGAAACAATAAAAGGGACTCAAAAATTGCATTCAATTAAAACAGAGGAGTACCAAAATTTGTTTGCATTTGATAAAAGAAAATATTCTTGTTTTTGTCATGTTTGCATAGATGACACAAAATCCAATGATGTTTGTGAAAAAAAAATGTGTAAAATATTGGAAACATACAAAAATAAATACAAAGGGGAAAATGTTTGTTGCAAACTTTGAAGAGATGCAATCAGAGGAGACTATAGTATCATCTGAAGGTGATCGAGTTTTTGATCTTGTTAGAGAAGGTAACATTTCAATTGTTTTAAAATGATAGAGATCTACAAATATATAATAAAATAAAGTACACATGTTAATTTTAAAGTTAATTTTTCATGTTAATTATGATCTAAATTTATGTACTTGTTTTATTGTGCAGGAGATGTTTTTGCTGTAGGTGCACCTACTAACAACGTAGAAAATGTCAAGTATTATTTGATACATTGCATTGAACGAAAGATGAAATTAAATATGATGATAACGGGTTTATATATGATAGAGGGTCTTTTATAATGAAAGGTTATTTTTCCCAACAAACTCATCAAAGTAAGGATTTGTTTACTTTCAAGATTATGAACGTGATGTCATAAGTTGTCAATATAGTCACTTGGTATGTGCAACACGTGTAAAGTTGATAGAAGTTCAATCACAGAAAAAATTGAAAATTAAGAAATGGAAAATGTGAAAAGACGATCATGAAAAAAACATTGAGGATGGGATTCCATTAGATTTTTTTTGATTGAACTATCCAACCATTTCTTCTCCTTGGATTCATCTTCGAGAACTTACATAACTCAAGTACAAATTGTTATCCATTTTTTTGTGCATTCTTAAGTTTTACATTATTATATGTATATTTTATGTTATGTACAAGTGTTTGCACATGTACATTGTTTTTTACATGCACACAACAATTAATTTATACATCTACACATATATGTATATTCTCTGGTCTTAAACGGTTTCATACATTCTCTGGTGTGACCTACTCAATTCTATGTCATCATTGTAAAATGTATGTATCTAGCATATTTGATATAATGCAAATTTTAAGTTATAATATTTTTTTAGACATCTAAAGCAAATTATAATAATATTCATTCTTGAATGCAAAATGTTTACCGTGTTTTGTAATTTAAGCATGTATAGTTGTTTTAAATGACACATGATCATGTGAAAAATGTACACCTAAATATCAATTTTAATAGACATGTCCTAATTATATAACATTCATACATGTTCAAGTGCATTTAACATGTATCACATGTGTTTTGTAATTTGAAATTTCAATCTAAATTCATTTTAAATAACAATTGACAAAACAACTTGAGATTTAAAAACAAAACATTTAATCTATGATTGAATATAAGTTAACGTTATAAAAAAAAGTCATCATGTATGCAAAATTTAATGTAACTAAATGCAAATGTACTTGAGTAATTTCTACATATTCATGAACTTAGATATGTAAAACCATCTATAATTGTTTTAAATGACACATGATCATGTGTGAAAGATGTACCCCTAAATATCACTTTTAATATACATGTCTTAATTATATAACATTCATACATGTTCAAATGCATTTAACATGTACCACATGTGTTGTAATTTTCAATTGCAATCTAGATTCATTTTAAATAACAAATGACAAAACAACTTGAGCTTAAAAAAAAAACATTTAATCTAATACTGAATCTAGAGGTTAATATTATAACAAGTCATCATGTATGAAAAATGTAATGTAACTAAATGAAAATATACTTTTTGATAATTGTTACATATTCATGAACTTAAATATGTAAAACCATCTACAATTGTTTTAAATGACACATGGTCATGTGTGCAAAATGTACCCCTAAATATCACTTTTAATTGACATGTCCTAATTATATAACATTCATACATGTTCAAATGCATTTAACATGTACCACATGTGTTAATTTGCAATTCCAATCTAGATTCATTTTAAATAACAAAGGACAAAACAAATTGAGCTTTAAAAACAAAAAATTTAATCTAAGATTGAATCTAAGTTAAAATTATAACAAAAAGTCATCATTTATGCAAAATGTAATGTAACTAAATGCAAGTGTACTTCAATAATTGTTACATATTCATGAACTTAAATATGTAAAACCATCTATAATTGTTTTAAATGACACATGAGCATGTGTGCAGAATGTAACCCTAAATATCACTTTTAATAGACATGCCCTAATTATATAACATTCATACATGTTCAAATGCATTTAAAATGTAACATGTGTTTTGTAATTTGCAATTTCAATATAGATTCATTTTAAATAACAAATGAAAAAAAAACTTGAGCTTTAAAAAAAAACCTTTAATCTAAGATTGAATCTAAGCTAACATCATAACAACATGTCATCATGTATGAAAAATGTAATAAATAAATTCAAATGTAATTCAATCATTGTTACATATATTCATGAAATTAAATATGTAAAACCATAGATATGATTGTTTTAAATGAAATATGATCATGCAAAATGTACCTAAATATCACCTTTAATAGACATTTACACCTAATTATATAACATTCACACATATTCAAATGCATAACATGTACCACATGTGTTTTGTAATTTGCAATTTCAATCTAGATTGATTTTAAATAACAAGTGGAAAAACAATAATTTAAAAAACAAAACATAATCTAAGATCATATAAGTTAACATTATATAAAAATATGTGATCACATGCCAAATGTAGCAACTATCCAAAATTTAAAATCATTCAATAAAAATAAATGTAGTTTAACTATCCAAAATGTAAAATATGTCCAAAATTTATATCATGAACAATAAAAGTAAATATAACAATGTATCAAGTGTTACAAGTATCAAGTTATATAGAAAAGTAAATATGACACATGTTGAAGTTATAAAAAGACTAGATCAAATAAAATGTTTCACATGCATCAATCAAATAGAGAATTTGGCTACAATGTATTTTCTAGCAGCCTCCTTGTGCTATGATCTGAAGAATGAGGAACCTACACAACGTTTAAACATTAAAATTTAATGTTTTAAAATTGAATGAGAATGTAGAACTTCATAAAAAAAAAATACAAAAGAAAAAATCATGCAATACCTCATGTAGTCGCCCTCCATTGTCCCGTGTTGGACCTAATTGCATATACATATATATGTATACATGTATAAGAAATTTATATTATATGTATTAAAATTTAAAATTTAATGTTTTAAAATTGAATTAGAATGTAAAACTTCAATAAAACAAACTAAATGAAAAGAAATAAAAATTTCATGCAATACCTCATGTAGCTCCCCCTACAATGTCCCATGTTGGCCTTGCATCAATGCATCCTCCATGATAAAATGTACAATATACATGCACAAGTATATATATACATTAAAAATTTTCAAATGACAATGCATAACTAATGTAATAATATAAAAAAAAAAAGTTAGATAACTTCTTGTTCAAGTTGTTTGGATGTTCCTATCTCCATCATACATTTTGTTGCTAAAGTCCTTGGAGAATGGAAATCATCTCCACAAACCTAAAATTCAAAAATTTTAAAATTGTAAAATAACTCAAGATATAGATCTCATTTTTTAATGAAACTTTCGCTTCAATTTATAATTTGAAACATAAGTGAAAAATTGAATACTTTTGATAGTGGATTTGGAACATCTCTTAACAGGGAAGAAGAGGGTGGCTCCATTGCGAACACATCGGATCGAATCAGAATATGTTAACATTTAATTATATACATGTGTGTACACAATTATTTATTTTGAAAACATGTCATCATGATATTGATATAATAATAGAATAATAATTGTACATCAACATCACGAACACTTAAAAAACACTAACATTTCCCAAAATATCATGTTGATTGTGAGAACCTGAACCTTGGACCGTGATATTATCAAATTTTTTGTTCAACAAGCGTGTTAACTCAAAATGGTGAACATATGATACATTTTTATTAGATTAACATATACAAATAAACATGTATAATTAAATTACAAATTACATTAAAATATTCACCCTAACCATTAACACATACCGATCCCATTCCCTCTTCCTCATGAAGAATTAAGTCCTGCCAACCATTGTGACAATAATTTTCATATGTTCTAATATATTCAGTACTAATTTTTTCTATCTCATCATCTGTACTATACAAAAAATCAACATGTGCATTCTCTCGTGCTCTTTTTCGATTCAGACCAATATCAATTCCACCAAGTCAAGTCTGAATATTGTCTATGATGACATCCCTTGCTTCTAGACTAACTTGAGAAGTGACATCAATCTTTAACCACAAATTTTCCACATGAGGAGGTCGACTTACCAATGGTGGCTTGGGACGAGGCAACTTAGCATCATGCCTAGCACCCCTATGGTCACATAATCGACCTTTCCCAGGACCAAAAAATTCGAAAGGAAGGTCATTATAATTGGGTTTCATTCCCAAAAATATTTCTACAGAAAATAATTTTGAAAAATAAACAAGAATCTCATCATTCCATGCTAGTATTCCATAGGCTACAAGGTGCCTATCATACAAATGGAAAGCTATCTTAGGGTGCTTGAAATATTGCATCTTTAACATCTTTCTTTTGGACCCTTCTTTGAAATTAAACATATATTTTTTCATTTCTTTTGTTACTATGTTTTTAACATCGTCCCGTGTATCGGGACCCATTAATGTTTCCTTTATTTTCCTCATCACTTCTACAAAAGTATCAGTGGTTTTTCCAAGATTTTTGTAAACATCTACAAGTGTGCTTAAAGAGTGCGTAACTATCTCTAAGCTTTCTCAACTCTTAGCAGGGAGTTTCAAAGACACAAGATATTTCTTCAATTTTAAATAAAGATGTTCCCACCTTTGTAATGTGAATTATTGGATGTTTGTTTCCAAAGCTAAATAATAGGGAATTTCAGAAGGATGAGTCGTGGTTGGTGTATAACCTTTTTTTTTAATAACACGGTCTGGCCTACATCTTTTTCGAGAAACATTTTCACCTTCTACATCAATATATAAAATTATGTATAAAAAAAAAACGTAAATTTTTTTTACAAATTTGGTTTTGAACCATAAAAAAATTATATAAATAATTTAACAAATTAATAATTGAATAAAAATAATAATAAGATCGATGGCCACCTCGAGATGGCTAAGAAACATCATGCCCACCTTGAGATGGTTGAACCAGCATGACCACCCATTGGTTGAGAACCAACATGACCACTCACTAATTGCTCACCAGGTGAATGTGTACGACCACCATCCGCACGCGACGAGAGGGAAGCTTCATAAAAAAATCTGAATTTATAATCAATTCAAATATACATACATACATATAAATACATACATATGATTGAGTATATTGCGTGAACCATACCATGATTGCATGAACCATGGATATAATCCATTAATTGAGTTGATACTCTTTTCCTCCGAACTCTTAAAAAATGAAACTTATTAAAATTTAATTTAACTCACAAAATTTATAAAAAATCAATTCCATATGTATACATGTATGTATGGGGATAAAATTATATAATCAATAAAAAAATCAATTCCATATGTATACATGTATGTATGGCGATAATATTATATATTCAAATTTCATTTAAAAACATGCACATTTAATATAAATACCATGAACATCCCCCGATCCATGATTCCCATCTCTTGTAGAGCATGGGACTCTATTAATGTTTGCCTCAAAGAATCATGCGTCAAATGATGATGATGATGATCATCATATATATATATATATATATATATATATATATATGGTGTATATATACACATAATGTTTAAAGTCTCAAGGAAGATGTTTAAAAAGTTATCTCGTGCATTTACAATTTTTTTTAAATTACTATTTAATTTTTTTTCAAAAGAATTCAAAAAATTGATGTAATTTACACAAATGTTGAGAAAAAACACAAATTATGTAAAACATAAAAATTTCAAAGCACAAATTGATGTGTAAAAATCACTTCAAACAAAAATTTGTTGAAGTCCTGTACATTTTGAAAATTAAATACAAAATTTTCTAAAACATGAAGATCACCAAGTTGTGTTGTGCTTACATTGTGGGTGCACATTTTGAAAATTAAATACAAAAGTTTGTAAAACATGAAGTTCACCAAGTTGTGCTTACATGGTTGGTGGGAGTGCACTTGGTATATAATTGAAAAAAACAAATGGTCATTAAAAATGACGCATTTATAAGTAAAAAACACACACATACCAAAGATATCTTACAATGTCCATTAATAAATTTTGAAGAAGAAAGTCTCAACACTAATTCATCTTTGAGAGATGAATATTGAATTGGCATTGCTCCATACAATACTAATTCATATTTGACAGATGAATCTTGAATTGGCATTGCCCCATACAATAGATCACTAGACATATTGTTAACATTTGCACAATGTCTTATACTAAATGATTGAAATTGTCTAACAATATTGTTTCTTTTCCATGTAGTTGTTTTAGACTCTCCTTCTTAACTCGGTACACGTCTTTCATCTGGTTGCACACAAGTTCAGAATTGGTGAAAACTACAATTCCATTTGATCCATACTCCCTAGCTGTTCTCAAGCCTTCTATCATTGTAATATAATATGCTTCATTTTCTTTTTTTCTTCCAGGTATATTCATTTTCCTTTGGAGAACTTTGTTAGTCACAATATTTGTTAGTCACAATATTTCATAACACATATGTAATCACTGCTTTCCCTGGATTGAGATTACAAGAAACATATATGCATAATGTCCATTTTTCAACCATGTTTAGTGGGATTTTTAATCCTTGAAAAAATAAATTCAATAAAATATATTAAATGAACATTTATTTCAAATGCCTTAAAGTTTATGGGAGAAATGACATGTAAATGGTTTCCAAAAACACTAGGACTGCAATAAAATATTAAATGAACATTTATTGCAAATGATTTAAAGTTTAAAGTTTATGGGAGAAATGACATGCACATGGTTTCAAAAACACTAGAAAATGCCTTAAATTTAATGGGAGAAATGAAATGTACATGGTTAAGTTTATGGGAGAAATGACATGTACATGGTGTCCAAAAGCACTAGGACCATCCCTGCATTTAGTTATAAGTTTTATAAAGGTGATAGACATGTGATTTTGAAAGAATCCTTGCATTTATCTATAAGTTTTAAAAAGGTGATAAACATGTGATTTTGAAAGCATACTTGTTGTTAAAAAGGACAGGGGTAAATGAGTAACAACACATCCTAGCCATTATGGTTGGTTAAGTGATAGCAGACCCCTATGAGGTGATAGACACATTTAGCTAAAAGTTTTATAAAGGTGATAGACATGTGATTTTGAAAGAATCCTTGCTGTATTTTCTAATTATCGGGTTTCAGAGAAATGACATGTACATGATTTCCAAAAATAATAGAAAATGCTTAAAGTTTATGGGAGAAATGACATGTACATGGTTTCCAAAAACACTAGGACCGAACCTTGATTTACCTAAAATTTTTATACTGCCAATGAAAATGAGTAACACCACATCCTAGCCATTATGGTTGGTTAGGTGATAGTGGACCCCTATGAGGTGATAGACACATTTAGCTAAATGTTTTATAAGGGTGATAGAAATATGATTTTGAAAGCATCCTTGTATTTTCTTATTGCTAGGTTTTTGAGAAATGACATGTACATGGTTTCCAAAAACACTAGCAAATGCCTTAAAGTTTATGGGAGAAATGACATGTACATGGTTTCCAAAAAAACTAGGACCATCCCTGCATCTAGCTAAAAGTTTTATAATTTACTTCCAATGAAAATGAGTAACACCACATCATAGCCGTTATAGTTGGTTAGGTGATAGTGGGTCCCCATATGAGGTGATAGACACATTTAGCTAATTTTTTTATAAAGGTGATAGACATGTGATTTTGAAATAATCCTTGTTGTACTTTCTAATTGTTGGGTTTCTGAGAAATGATATGTACATGGTTTCCAAAAACACTAGAAAATGCCTTAAATTTTATGGGAGAAATGACATGTACATGGCTTCCAAAAACACTAGGACCGTCCTTGCATTTAGCTAATTTTTTATAATTTACTGCAAATGAAAATGAGTAACACCACATCCTAGCCATTATGGTTGGTTAGGTGATAGTGTACCCCTATTAGGTGATAGAAAAAATTAGCTAAAAGATATATAAAAGTGATAGACATGTGATTTTGAAAGCATCCTTACTGTATTTTCTAATTGTTGGGTTTCTAAGAAATTACATGTACATGGTTTCCAAAAACACTAGCAAATGCCTTAAATTTTATGGGAGAAATGACATGTACATGGTTAAGTTTATGGGGGAATGACATGTACGTGGATTCCAAAAACACTAGGACAGTCCCTGCATTTAGCTAAAAGTTTTATATTTTACTGCTAATGGAAATGAGTAACAACACATCTTAGCCATTATGGTTGGTTAGGAGATAGTGGACCCCTGTGAGGTGATAGACACATTTAGCTAAAAGTTTTATGAAGGTGATAGACATGTGATTTTGAAAGCATATTTGCTGTATTTTCTAATTGCTGGGTTTCTGAGAAATGACATGTACATGGTTTCCAAAAACGCTAGAAAATGACTTAAAGTTTATGGGAGAAATGACACGGTTAAGTTTATGGGATAAATGACATGTACATGGTTTCCAAAAACGCTTGGACCGTCCTTGAATTTAGGGAAAAGTTTTATAATTTACTGCCAATGAAAATGAGTAACAACACATCCTAGCCATTATGGTTGGTTAGGTGATAGTGGACCCCTATGAGGTGATAGACACATTTAGATAATTTTTTTATAAAAGTGATAGACATGTGCTTTTGAAAGAATTCTTGTTGTTAAAAAGGACAAGGGCTAAATGAGTAACAACACATCCTAGCCATTATGGTTGGTTAGGTGATAGTGGATAACACATAGGTGATAGGTCATAGTAACAACACATCCTAGCATAGATTTACTATAATTCAGAAAACAAATGCTAGAATGTTGATATTAAATAAAGTTTACTAGATAAATTCAGTTTTCACATTCCCCTATAATCAATTTGTTTTCATACTCTCACAAATTAATATACAATCATAGAACTTTACTATAATTTAGAAAATAGATGCTATAATGTTGATATTAAACAAAATTTACTTATATAAATTCAGTTTTCACATTCTCCTTCAATCAATTTTTTTTCATACTCTAACAAATTAACATACTAGCATAGAGTTACTATAATTCAGAAATTAGATGCTAGTATGTTGATATAAAATAAAGTTTAAAAAATTAATATATACCAACATAGAGTTACTATAATTCAGAAAACAGATGCTAGAATGTTGATATTAAATATAGTTTACTTAGATAAATTCAATTTTCAAATTCTCCTTTAATAACAATTTTTCATACTCTAAAAAATCAATATACTAGCATAGAGTTACTATAATTCAGAAAACGTATGCTAGAATATTGATATTAAATAAAGTTTACTTATATAAATTCAATTTTCACATTCTCCTTTAATCAAATTTTTGTCATACTCTAACAAATTAATATACCAACATAGAGTTACTATAATTCAGAAAACAAATGCTAAAATGTTGATATTAAGGAAAAAAGAAGCAATATTTTCTTATGGAATGGCGTAGTAGTGGGTATAATGGGATATTATTTTTTACAAGGCTTCTAATGTTGTTGGGTTTATAGTGGTAGCCTCTAGGTTTAATTTGAGGAAAGGCCGAAATCTTAATTTGAGGACAGACCCAAAGCTTCAAATAATCAATATATATATATATATATATATATATATATATAGAGAGAGAGAGAGAGAGAGATCTAGTTACTATAATTGGGAAAACATATGTCAAAATGTTGGATATTGAACATTGAGAGAGAAAGCAACAATATCTTCTCATGGAATGATCTAATGGTTGATACAATGCAATGATCCTCTACCAAAATTCAAATGTTCTTTGTAGGATACCAAGCTTCAAATGTTTAGATTGATGCTTGGGCTGACAAATTCCCCTTTGAATTAATTGGCCCAGTGTTGGACATAATCCTTTAATATTTCTGTTCAGGCTATAAATAAAATTGTAAATAATTAGGAGAATACAAAGGTGAAATGGCTCACAAATGCCCCTTTGGATTAATTGGGCTAATGTTGGACATAATCCTTTAATATTTTTTTCGAGGCTATAAATAAAATTGTAAATAATTAGGAGAATACAAAAATGAAATGGATTTTGGATAATGAAACGAAGAGTCACATAATTGTATACATCTGATTTACCATTAATAGAAAAAAAATGTAATGGAGTTATGCATTCTGGACTGACAAAATCAGATTCCACTAGAAGACAAAAGATAATTTCTCAAAGAATCTAGAAATATAGTATCGAGAGACTTGGCGCAAGGAACAATAAATCTAAATAAATTGAATATACAGTTTAACAAACTAGAAAATCAATTGAAAACTGAAAGAACTACATATAGTACTCATAAAATATTAATTAGTGATATAAAGTATAAATTAATTGTTAAATGTATTGAGATTCAAAGGTTAAAACTATAATTTCACCTCTTCTTAAAGAAAAGGATAAAGAAATCAAAATGCTTAGATAAAAAATCAAGTTTCCTAGTGGAGAAAAATGTTAAATTGGAAAATTCATTCATAAATTCAATGAAGATATAGAAATTCATTTGTTAGCAAGCTTAGCCTCTAAAGAATTAATTATTGATTTAGAAATAATCAAAGAAGGATTAGATGTAGAGCATATTCAGAATTTTAGAGCATAATTAGCAATAATTCAAAAATAATTTAAATTTTTTGAAATAAATGTCAAATGGAAGACCTCATAGATGGTAAATCTAGAAGCACAAACTCAAAAAATAAATGCACTACTAGAAAATTCCCATTCAAGCTTGGCTTTGAAAGATAAAATCATAGCAAAGGCTAATCATAAAGTAATCTTGAAGAGATTAAGAAGAAAATTGATCAGAAAACCTTTTCAAAGAAATATTTGGTTGTGTTTAATAGTAGGGAAGTGTCCATTTTTCCACACTGATATGTTCTCAGGGTAATTGTAGCAATATGTTATAAAGGTGCAGAAAGGCAGGGAGCATATTAATGTATTCTATTGACCAGTCATTTCAATGCATGAAGGGTTCCAACCATGCATGCTTTCCACTTAATTTACAAGGTTGCACATGATACATCATTTAAATTAATTTTCTGCCATGTGCACTCTTATGTTTTCATTTGTATTGGTTCTAGACCTATACTTTTCGATTAATGGTGCTCCCTATAGAATGGAAATGATCCCAACAAAGAGATTTTGTTTCTTTAAAAATAGTTGATTTTCCATTTTCATTTTAATCTATTTTTTTCATCTTTGTGGCAGGCTTTTATATTATTAGCAAATTTAATTACATGCAGTAGAGAGCCTAAAGATTGATTCAAGTTGCTGACATAATATTTTCAACCACAAGGTAGGGAATTTTTCATTTTGTTCATGGATGCATCTAGAAACTGAAAGGACCTTGAGATATTTGATACCACTAGACAAACGTCAACACTAAGGGATAACATTAATGCATTGCAGCTTATATTTCTCATAGTTACATTTCTCATAGTTGATAGAGAGGGAGAATTTAGCAGGAAAGCCAAAGAAACCAACATTTTGATTCAGATTATAAGTAAATTTGGAAAACATTTTGATTCAGATTATAAGTCAATTTAGCAAATTTAAGGTCCACTAGGCAAGCAGATACACACCCAAACACATATGCACATATACGTAACTAGATATATGTGCAAGAGATCAACACTGAGGGTAACATTAATGGATTGCAGCTTATCTTTCTCACAGTTCAAAAAAATGGAGAATTTAGCGGGAAAGCTAAAGAAACCAACATTTTGATTCAGATTATAAGTAAATTTCGCAAAATTTTTGATTCAATTATAAGTAAATTTGGAAAAATTAAGGTCCACTAAGCAAGCAGATACACACCCAAACACATATGCATAGATACATAACTAGATATACATGAAGGAGATTAACACCGAGGGGTAACATTAATGATTTGCAGTTTATCTTTCTCACAGTTACATTTCTCACAGTTCACAGAGAGGGAGAATTTAGTAGGCAAGCCAAAGAAACCAACATTTTGATTCAAATTATAAGTAAATTTGGTAAAAATTTTGATTTAGATTATAAGTAAATTTGGAAAATTTAAGGTCCACTAGGCAAGTAGATACACGCCCAGTACATATGCATAGATACATAACTAGATATATGTGTATGAGATAAACACTAAGGGGCAATGTTAATGGATTCCAACTTATCTTTCTCACAATTACATTCCTCACAGTTTATAGAGAGGGAGAATTTAGTAGGAAATCTAAAGAAGCCAACATTTTGATTCATATTATAAGTAAATTTGGCAAACATTTGATTCAGATGATAAGTAAATTTGGAAAATTTAAGGTCCACTAGGCAAGCAGATAAACACCCAGACACATATGCACAGATATGTAACTAGATATACATGGAGGAGATCAATAATGAGGGGTAACATTAATGGATTGCAACTCATATTTCTCACAGTTCACAGAGAGGGATAATTTAACAAGCAAGCCAAAGAAACCAACATTTCAATTCATATTATAAGTAAATTTGGAAATTTTTTTGATTCAGATTATAAGTAAATTTCAAAAATTTAAGGTCCACTAGGTAAGCAAATACACACCCAGAAACATATGCACAGATACGTAACTAGATATACATGAAAGATATCAACGCTGAGGGGTAACATTAATGGATTCCAACCTATCTTTATCACAGTTCATAGAGAGGGAGAATTTAGCAGGCAAGCCAAAGAAACAAACATTTTGATCCAGATTAGAAGTAAATTTTGCAAACATCTTGATTTAGATTATAAGTAAATTTGGAAAATTTAAGGTTCACTAGGACAGTAGATACACACCTAGACAGATATGCACATGCAATGCCACTCACTCTCTATGAATCTCTTTCTTCGGAGCATATTTGGGATCAATTAAAAAGCTTAGATAGGGAGGGGAGAGTGGAGTGGAATTGCGTGAGTGGTAGGAAGAAAATATAGTGAATAGAGTGTTGTCGCTGGTTTCTACCTGCCATAGGACCGAGCGAATCCCTCTATCGGAAGAGTGATTAAGAATACACTTTTTTCATTTTTTCCAAGATATTAGAATGGAGGATGTTGAGTCACCATTTATAGGATATATTCTCGGACATCTCACATTGCTAGGAAGGAGATTAATTGATGGATGGATGGAGCTACCTATAGAAGAAAGAGGCAAGTAAGGTGAGGTGCCAAAAATAAGGACCTAATTCAAATATGGATGGGGATCATCGGTTGTGAAAAAAAGCGATTCAATTAGGGAAAGTGGCTTACTGAGAGCATGCCGGGTTTATTCCTTCCCACATCATTTGATCCTAAACCCTTACTGAGATGAAACTATGTATATAATAAACTAAATTAATTCAATTAGACAACAGTCATTATAATCCACAATATAGCAGTTAATTCAACCAACTCCATAAAAGCAGCCAAAAGAACTCAACTCCATAATTCAATCATGCCCATCTACATTGAAAAAGGAGCAAGAATAAGGGGCAAAGGTAGTCAAGACATATACATCAGAGCTAGAATGGAATGGAACATAAAAAGTAAAGGAATTCTAGTTAGTTTACGTTTTTTACCTAGAACCATAAACAAAGGGAGAATTTAGCAGACAAGCCAAACCCTTTCTGAGATGTGAATGTGTATATAATAAACTGAATTCATTAAAGCAGACAACTATCATTAGAATGCACAATATAGAATCATCTGATCTGATCTCATCAATTCTGGCAGTAATGAATGAATAACGAAGGAAGTTTTTCAAGATCTAAGTTGAAAATTTCTGAATGTCTATAATAAGGCAATTCAAATGACTACGCAATGCAAGAGTGACTGTGAGTAACTGTCCAACAAAAAGAGTAGTCCAATTGCAGAGAAAATCAATAAATTACAAAATACAAATCAAACTATCAATAGTTTTAAAATAATTAAACATAATCCACAATATAGAAATCATCTAATATGATCTCATCAATTCTGGTAGTAATGAATGAATAACGAAGGCAGTTTCCTAGGATATAAGCTGAAAGTTTCCAGCTGTCTATAATAAGGCAATTCAAATGAATAAGAAATGAAAGACTGAATCTGAGTAGTTCTCCAATGAAAATAGTAGTCCAATTGTAGATAAAATCAAGAAATTACAAAATAAAAATCAATCTATCAATAATTTTAAAATAATTAAACATAATCCACAATATAGAAATGATCTAATCCGATCTCATCAATTTTGGCAGTAATGAATGAATAACGAATTCAGTTTCCCAGGATCTAAGCTAAAGGTTTCTGGGTGTATAATAAGGCAATTCAAATTACTAAGCAATGAAAGACTGATTGTGGGTAGCTGTCCTGTTAGCGCTCGAATCTGCCTCAGGCTGAGGAAGGCAAAACTCGAGGCAACATCAAACCAAGCTTAGCCTCGTAGCTAGCCCTATGAGGACAGGAGAGGGCTCTCTCCAGTCAATCTCGATAAAATGAACAATAGGGTGCGAGATGACTTATAATAGGAACTGATCTTAGGCTAGTAAATAGATAAGAAAGGGGTTTTAATGAATGTCTGGGTTTTCTGGGCAGTATGGGGACAAAGGACAACATGAACAGAGATGTTAAATCTGAAACACAGATTATCTCAAGAGGCAAGACAAGCAATAAATTTAGCATTCAATTTTGAAATTATATGGAGTGAAAAGACCGCTGCGAGGTTGACAAGGGCAATAGTTGAATCCTTATCAAACAAAAGAAAACACAGAAAATGAATACCTCCCAAGGTAGAGCAGTAAACTGGATTCTGCCCTTCTCACTTAAAAGTATTCAACAGAAAATGATTATGAAATGAAATGTAAAACATTACAAGCTACATATGAAACATAAGAAAAGAAAAAATGCTAAATCCACACCACAAGAATCTCAGGAGTCAGAGCTGTATTTTTTCATTAAATCCCTGTCAAAAACTGTACAGTGAAGTTTTCCTTCACACCTCTCCCACTGTTTTCCCAGAACTCTCCCTTCTACGAATGATTTTCAATACAATATATAAACTCCTCCATGAGAAAAACAAATCGACCAAAAATAAGGGATCTGTTTTATCATCATTAAAAAAATAAAACTAAAAATCCAATCAGCGTTTCTGAAGATAGAATAGCGCTCCATTTTCCACTCGAATCTGTTGATAACTGATGAAGAGGTGGCATCTGCAGGTGTCAATCCCATTACTGAAGATAAACATAGGCAATCGAATCTTGTTCTCTGCTGTGGCAAGTATTCTTCATTTTATTTTAGGCGTGTTTTGACTTGGCATTTTACATTTTCTTTTTTAAATAAAAACCAATTTTTAATACAACTAGCCTTAAAACTAGAATTTCGCCAATTCCACTGGATGTCCGAGGCTGCAAAACTTGCCAAAGAAAAAGCCTTCGTTCGTCTGACACAATGCCTTAGTGAGTTTGACAGATATCTTTTACCTGCAGTGCCTTCGTCTGAAAGCCCTTACAAACTTCTTTTCATAATCATTGCCACAGATTGCATCTGTGGTAATACTAGATGATCGTATTAACCCAAATTCAATGGCATCCGGGAAGACTGAAAACTGAGAATTATGACATTGTCGAGTGCAAATTACTAAGGCGTTGATACAGAGCAAACGATTTGATGATTGACATCTTTTTTGCGCGGTGGAAATAATCTTTGTTCGCAAATGCTATCTGTGAACTTGTATGACCTTAAAGGATTAAACTCAAAGGCCGTTCCTCCAGTGAAAGGCTAGAATTCCCTGCACATTGTGTATAAATCTAAAGATTTGGCTGCCATTGTTGTTGTCCCGCTCATATGCTTCGTTCCACTTCATTTTACGCTGGCACTGGCATTAGATTAGTCCAGCCATGTAGCCTCATGCTTGAGATGAACCACCATGTTTTTCGTTGACTCAGTTCGATGGATTTACCAAATTAACTCAACTACTGGAACCTCTGTTAAAGTGACCTTTTTGGAGACTATGATATTTTGTTACAGGACCATGAGGTACGTGTCTCATGCTTATGAATCGTGATGCATGCTTTTTATTTGCTTACTGTTGGGACATCATTAAAGACGCACAGGTGAAGAATTTTGAGTAGATGTGGTGCTCGCTGACCGAATGACACAGATAAAGCAACTTTGACTAATGGTGTCTTTCGAGCAGTGTCATCGGATCCATGACGATTAGTATCACTAGTCACTCCTGCATGCTTTGTTGGAAGATTCATTCGTTCCAAATGAGCAGTAATTTGGCGCACGATCGGTATTGGTATGCGAGGAAAAAGTGTATCAAAATAGTACTGGCCTAGAAGTAAATCATGAACATAAACACCCATTGTGGTCATTTCCTCCTCGCCCTTAACAGAAGGCTCAAACCAACCCCATAATGTCTTAGGATCTGCGCAGGTACAGGAAACCAACACATCTTATGTATGGAGAATCCTCATGCTTAAGAAGCCCATGCATTTGCTTCACTGTCAAATTCATGGTAAAATATTTGTAGAGAAGACAAAATGCTATAGATGGACCCCTACAATTCCCTATCATCCACGGTTCCACATGATCGACTCGATTATAGATCTCATTAATAACTTGATGGTAAGTCTTCAGCCTGTACAGTTCCTTGAAGTAATCTGAAGACATAATGTTCATAAGCAAAGAATCAATAGATTTCCCACATGTTTGTACTTCCATATTCTCCTCTAATAAACTTCCTTGAACACAAAGTTTGATGTCCTTATTTGTGAAGCACAAGTTCTAAAAGATAAATAAAATGCAGCAGGGACTTCCTTGATTTGGCAAGATAGAATGTAAGAGTACTCCCTTGCTCAGAAAATTCTTCTGATGCTCTAACAAGGCTCGCAAACATAGTCCGAAAACCATAGAAGTATTGTTGATGAAATTGCTTTCATTGACCCTAACACCCTGGTTTCCTGTCTTTTTCTCTCTTTCTGCCCCAGCAAGGTCTACAAATGTTAAGACTGCCTCACCCAACTTGTTTTCATTCCTCTCTTCATTGCCCATTTTGGGGCTACTTCAAATATTGATGATGCACTGTGATCGACTGCACTGACTATTAGCATTAGTAGTCAAATAAATAGCACTTCGAATACCTTGAGAAAGAAATGATTCAAAATTTCTCCGTCCCTCACACGAAACATTCCTCCACCTTCAATAGATAACTGTACTTGAATACTCTAAAATCCATGAAGCAGCCTTTTCAGCATACCGTTCTCTAACACTTGACATTTGGCATTAACTCAATGTTATTTTTTTTTTTTCTTGATTGATTTTTGCAGGGACAGGAGCTGTTGAACCTAGCAAGATGACCAGGGCTCCCTGAAGAACTATAAAACTTGAAAAACATTATCAATCATGTATTAAGCAAACTTAATGATTTCTTCTTCAAAACAGAGTTTTGAAGAAGAAATGTTCTTCATCATCATTAATGATAATCTTGAAATGATAACATATTGAACCTCCTTCTGGCCTGCAGGCGTTATTGAAGCATTTTGAGAACAACTGTCTGCAAACCCTAGACCTGACTCTTGTTTGACCAACCCAGCACTTAATGACTGCAAATGACGAGAAATGAACCTTGGTGAATTTGCCTTTGACAGCGGACTGACAAGACGGAGTCTAACATTGGCTCCAATGGGGATGGCAGCTGCCGCTTCTTGGAGGTGCCAAGAACTGCAGAGCTTTGGGAGAGCAGACAGTGCCTCCATCCATTGGGCTATGGAATCCATTATTGCAAGAAATCGACAAGACTAATTTATCAACTGGAAACTGACTGAAATGATTGAAAAAATGACTCGAAAAATTTCAAACTAAAACTGTAATGAAACTGGAACAAAATGCTGCCTTTTGGCTGCTTATTTATTTACAAAATCTACCCTGCTTTGCTGCAGAGTCCATGGATCAAGTAATGCTGTAATGCCAGGTCAACCATTCAAGTAAATCTGAGAAGAATGCTGCTTGAGAGTGCTTCAACCAGATCACAGATGCAATTGCTGGTAGCCCTACATGCACATAATGAGCCTGGTTATGTAATAGACAGCTTGATCTATCAGTCAAACTGAAAAACATTTCCATGTACATCGCAATAGGATCGCAAAACCTAGACTCCGTTTGCTGCCCCAACTCTGCAATACATACCTCCAGCTGCACACTGTCAATGCAAACATCTGTAGGCAGCTCTATTGTTTCTTGTTTTGAAGGAGGGAGAGTTTCCAAGAACTTTTTGGGATCTCGGAAATCATAAGACTGGATCTGATCATTTAAACACTGAATCTCCTTATCAATTCTTTCAACAACTAACTCATAGACACCAGTTTTAGCTTCAAAAGGAAACCTCGGAGATTTCAAACATTGAAGCAAGACACTGAAAAATTCTTCATTAATTTCAAAATCTGCTAACTGATTTCTTACTTCTTTTACAGCTTCAAAAAATGCAGGGTTTGCCACATACCCTACCATTGCATGAGTGGATCAGCGAGCACTGGAATCTCTGGATCGAGCTGGAGTCGCCAGGTGAATGTTTCAGCCTTCATATGTGTCTGACTGCTGTCCACCGTCAGCATAAGATCTGCAACTTGATTTCATGTACTGGGGCAAGACAATCTTCAAGTCGAATGTCACATCAACAGCAAACCATCTTCCGCAGTATGGTCACCACTATGTTAGCGCTCGAATCTACCTCAGGCTGAGGAAGGCAAAACTCGAGGCAACATCAAACCAAGCTTAGCCTCGTAGCTAGCCCTACGAGGACAGGAGAGGGCTCTCTCCAGTCAATCTCGATAAAATGAACAATAGGGTGCGAGATGACTTATAATAGGAACTGATCTTAGGCTAGTAAATAGATAAGAAAGGGGTTTTAATGAATGTCTGGGTTTTCTGGGCAATATGGGGACAAAGGACAACATGAACAGAGATGTTAATCAAAGGCACAGATTACTCCATAAGGCAAGGTAGGCAAGAGCTTAAGCATCCAAACTGAAATTATATGAAATGGAAGGACTGTTAAGAAAGCTGAAAGGGGCATTAATGTATGAATCCCTTTCAGACAGAGGAAGAAACACAAAACATGAATGCTTCTCCAGGGCAAAGCAGTAAGCTGAATTTTACCCTTCTCACTTAAAAGTATTCAATAGAAAATGATTATGAAATGAAATGTAAAACATTACAAGCTACATATGAAACATAAGAAAAGAAAAAATGCTAAATCCACACCACAAGAATCTCAGGAGTCAGAGCTGTATTTTTTCATTAAATCCCTGTCAAAAACTGTACAGTGAAGTTTTCCTTCACACCTCTCCCACTGTTTTCCCAGAACTCTCCCTTCTACGAATGATTTTCAATACAATATATAAACTCCTCCATGAGAAAAACAAATCGACCAAAAATAAGGGATCTGTTTTATCATCATTAAACAAATAAAACTAAAAAGCCAATTAGCGTTTCTGAAGATAGAATAGCGCTCCATTTTCTACTCAAATCTGTTGATAACTGATGAAGAGGTGGCATCTGCAGGTGTCAATCCCATTACTGAAGATAAACATAGGAAATCGAATCTTGTTCTCTGCTGTGGCAAGTATTCTTCATTTTATTTTAGGCGTGTTTTGACTTGGCATTTTACATTTGCTTTTTTAAATAAAAACCAATTTTTAATACAACTAGCCTTAAAACTAGAATTTCGCCAATTCCACTGGATGTCCAAGGCTGCAAAACTTTCCAAAGAAAAAGTCTTCGTTCATCTGACACAATGCCTTAGTGAGTTTGACAGATATATTTTACCTGCAGTGCCTTCGTCTAAAAGCCCTTACAAAATTCTTTTCATAATCATTGCCGCAGATTGCATCTGTGGTAATACTAGATGATCGTATTAACCCAAATTCAACGGCATCCGGGAAGACTGAAAACTGAGAATTATGACATTGTCGAGTGCAAATTACTAAGGCATTGATACAAAGCAAACGATTTGATGATTGACATCTTTTTTGCGCGGTGGAAATAATCTTTGTTTGCAAATGCTATCTGTGAACTTGTATGACCTTGAAGGATTAAACTCAAAGGCCGTTCCTCCAGTGAAAGGCTAGAATCCCCTGCACATTGTGTATAAATCTAAAGATTTGGCTGCCATTGTTGTTGTCCCTCTCATATGCTTCGTTCCACTTCATTTTACGCTGGCACTGGCATTAGATTAGTCCAGCCATGTGGTCTCATGCTTGAGATGAACCACCATGTTTTTCGTTGACTCAGTTCGATGGATTTACCAAATTAACTCAACTACTGGAACCTCTGTTAAAGTGACCTTTTTGGAGACTATGATATTTTGTTACAGGACAATGAGGTACGTGTCTCATGCTTATGAATCGTGATGCATGCTTTTTATTTGCTTACTGTTGGGACATCATTAAAGACGCACAGGTGAAGAATTTTGAGTAGATGTGGTGCTCGCTGACCGAATGACACAGATAAAGCAACTTTGACTGATGGTGGCTTTCGGGCAGTGTCATCGGATCCATGACGATTAGTATCACTAGTCACTCCTGCATGCTTTGTCGGAAGATTCATTCATTCCAAATGAGCAGTAATTTGGCGCACAATAGGTATCGGTATGCGAGGAAAAAGTGTATCAAAATAGTACTAGCCTAGAAGTAAATCACGAACATAAACACCCATTGTGGTCATCCTTCCATTTAATCCTGGAGAAAATTCCTCCTCGTCCTTAACATAAGGCTCAAAACAACCCCATAATGTCTTAGGATCTGCGCAGGTATAGGAAACCAGCACATCTTATGTATGGAGAATCCTCATGCTTAAGAAGCCCATGCATTTGCTTCACTATCAAATTCATGGTAAAATATTTGTAAAGAAGACAAAATGATGTAGATGGACCCCTACAATTCCCTGTCATCCACGGTTCCACATGATCGACTCGATTATAGATCTCATTAATAACTTGATGGTAAGTCTTCAGCCTGTACAGTTCCTTGAAGTAATCTGAAGACATAATGTTCATAAGCAAAGAATCAATAGATTTCCCACATGTTTGTACTTCCATATTCTCCTCTAATAAACTTCCTTGAACACAAAGTTTGATGTCCTTATTTGTGAAGCACGAGTTCTAAAAGATAAATAAAATGCAGCAGGGACTTCCTTGATTTGGCAAGATAGAATGTAAGAGTACTCCCTTGCTCAGAAAATTATTCTGATGCTCTAACAAGGCTCGCAGACATAGTCCAAAAACCATAGAAGTATTGTTGATGAAATTGCTTTCACTGAACCTAACACCCTGGTTTCCTGTATTTTTCTCTCTTTCTGCCCCAGCAAGGTCTACAAATGTTAAGACTGCCTCACCCAACTTGTTTTCATTCCTCTCTTCATTGCCCATTTTGGGGCTACTTCAAATATTGATGATGCACTGTGATCGACTGCACTGACTATTAGCATTAGTAGCTACTGTAGTGCGCTTCTGCATACCTTGAGAAAGAAAGGATTCAGCCCCTCTGTCCTCACATTTCAAACATTCCTCCACCTTCAATAGATAATCTGTACTTGAATACTCTAAAATCCATGAAGCAGCCTTTTCAGCATACCGTTCACTAACACTTGACATTTGGCATTAACTCAATGTTATTTTTTTATTTGATTTTCTTGATTGATTTTTGATTTTTTGCAGGGACAGGAGCTGCTGAACCTAGCAAGATGACCAGGGCTTCTTGAAGAACTATAAAACTTGAAAAACATTATCAATCATGTATTAAGAAAACTTAATGATTTCTTCTTCAAAACAGAGTTTTGAAGAAGAAATGTTCTTTAGCATCATTAATGATAACATATTGAACCTCTTCATGGCCTGCGGGCGTTATTGAAGCATTTTGAGAACAACTGTCTACAAACCCTAGACCTGACTCTTGTTTGACCAACCCAGCACTTAATGACTGCAAATGACGAGAAATGAACCTTGGTGAATTTGCCTCTGACAGTGGATTGACAAGACGGAGTCTAACATGTCCAATGAAAAGAGTAGTCCAATTGCAAAGAAAATCAAGAAATTACAAAATACAAATCAATCTATCAATAGATTTAAAATAATTAAGCATAAAAATAATAGTAGAAAATAAAATAAAAAAATTATATTTTACAAAAAAAATTTAATTTTATCCACTACTTAGACAACATTACAAACATAAATATATCAAATTCATAACAAAATGTGAAAATAACTTCTATAGTGAACACATATTAACTGTTGTTAGTTTTCACTTTGCACTTGTCTAAATAAATTTAGATAATAATGAAACTAGTCCATGAACATTACTACAATATCCACAGATATTAGGCTCTGAATTGTCAAAGTATGTACTACTAAAAAGCATACAGTAGTACCTTTTCATAAGACAAACATATTAGTATGCAATCCAAATTCGTTTATGAATTACGACCATAATTAGAGTTGCTGGTATTGCTTGAAATCATAAGTGTAATCACTAAGCTCAAGTTATTACTCTAGTATTTTGCAGTCAAGAATTATTAAAACTTTCTACGTGAAAATAGAAAATGAATAGGCATGAACATAAATATGGCACAACACTACAAACATAAATGTATCAAATTCATAACAAACTATGAAAACAACTTCTATAGTGAACACATATTAACTCCTGTTATTTTTCACTGTGCACTGGTCTAAATAAATTTAGACAATATTGAAACTAATCCATGAAGATACAAGAGCTATCTATGTACATACAATTTTGGGAAAACCCAAATAAAAAGTGTACAATATATATGATTCTTCTTCAAAGGGTAATAAAAATGATCTAAGTCACTCCTATCTATGTGTTGACTCCCATTAGATCTCATAAGTTTTGGTTGAATCCATAAGTTCCCACACACTATGATCCAACTTCTACTAGCTGTTCCTATGCCACCCACCCATGGAAACAAGCAAGCACATCCTCCTTCTGTTCATATCAAAAAGTGAAAGTACTGGAGCAAGGGGAACGTAAGGTAAGGTTAACACAAGTTGTAGGTTAAGGGTTGTGATTCAAATTCGAAGGATGCAGTAAACGTCTTGTCAAAATTTGGAACATTTAAGGTCCACTAGGCAAGCAGGTACACACCCAAGAACATGAAAAGAGAGGGAGAATTTAGTAGGCAAGCTAAAGAATTTAGTGTGCATACCTGCAACCAAGAAAGCGGATGAACAAGCTACAGACGAATAGCTGAACGAGCACGTTGCTGCCACAAGTAGACACAGAGCAGAGAAGACGCTAAAACCTACAAACACTGCAAAAAAATAGAGATTAGAAATTATGCAAAATAAGAAAATAAAAAAAACATAAACACACCACCACACAAAGTGAAAAAGCACACCTCTCAGCGGTATGCAAGCGAAAAACAATCCTCTTGACGCTATCCAACGGTCACTGCCAACAAACATACAAACACACTGCCACACAAAGTGAAAAAATCACCTCCCAATGGTCCACAAGTGAAACACAATACTCCTTACACTCTCCAGCGATCACTACCAACAAATAGACAATCGGTCGAAAAGTTGTTGCGGCTTGTTTAAAAGTTCGATCGAACTTTTAGTTCGACTGAAATTTAAATGTTGTTTTTTCTGCCTCTAGCCAAAAATATGCTTATTGTTGCTGTCAACCTAAATAGTGGAATAAGTTTGACTCACGGTAGAAAAAGTTCGGCTGAATTAATTTCAAAAATTTGGCTGAAGTTTTGAAAAGTTTGGCCTAACTTGTAGAGATTGAAAATTTTGGGCAGTTTCTCATGAATGTGTAATCGAGCTTCACATTTTTACCCAAGAGGATTATAGGAAATTGGTTGAGGATCCTTGGTATCGTCTCATTTTAGAACGAACTAGATCATATATGAAGGAATTTGCAGAGAAATTAAAACTTATCAAAAGGAAATCAAATTATTGGTTTAAGGAATACAATTCATGATCTAATGCTAAGTTGAAGGATTTGGAAACAAAAATTCATGACCTCTATAATTAAGATGATGCAGTTTCACTTTTTGAGTTAGATAATGAAGTTTTGCGCTCTTTGGAGTGAATATAATGAGAAATTTTATCCAAAGAAGAGGAATTTTGGAGACTCAAAAGCTACACAATCTAGATTATGGAAGGGGATAACAACATGAAATTTTTCCATAGTTACACAAATTTTATAAAAAATGTAAACACTATTTTTTCTATTAAGGATGGGGAGGGTTCTTATACTATGCCCCAGTGAAAAAATAAAGACTCAATATGCTTGGGGTTTGGGACGTGGAAATTTTTAGGGGATAATGTTCACATGTGGGCTAATTTTCCATGATTTTTCCAAAAAAAAGATTCGCCATTTCCATTTTTTATAAAATATTCCCCCATATTTTAAAATACAAAATTATTTTACCTTAAAAATCACCAACATTATATAGAGAGTATATATAAAATCATTATAAACTTGAATAATTTTACAAATACATTAATATACATTTTATAGTTTGCATATTAAGGAATAGTGAGATTCGCCAAAGTTTTTAAACTTCAAGATAATTTTCCATGCTTAAAATTTTCCCTCGAACTTTGGGAATGGAAATCAATAACCAAGTTGAATACCTTATAGTTTGGTAGAGACTAGTGACTGCATTGGCAAAGAAAATAACAAAAATAAAAATGTTATGAGACTCAATGATTGTAATACGCTAGATGTGGAAAGCTAAAGGATTGGAAAGCAAAACCTCTCTTCCAATCCTGTAGAGGATCATTTTGCAAACTATCCAATTTGAGTAAATCAAATTCTTTCATGTGTATATATAATTGAACATAATGGTGGATTCATTGTCCAATAAGGGAGTTACATTAGAGAAAGGAAAGTAGAATTTGATCATGGGAGGCTTTGCAACTCATCCATTCCATGATTAATGAAATAATATTTATGTTTTATATAAAAAAAATAATGGATCTCACAATTTAATAATTGAACCAACCATCATGGTGGATCCCCTCTACATAATTATCTCATTAACCATATGGTTAAAAACTCAAAAGTCGGTGCAAATTTGCAAGGATCGAGGACGGTCATTAATTTTTCATCCATGTAACATGGAGAGAATGAACCCCAATATAAATTGCATTAACATATGACAACCCGAGGTAATGAAATGGGAGAAAAAGTTGCACAGGGCTTCAATGCAACAAGGTTGGAAAATGTTAGCACAAGTGTGGAGAGCCTCGAATCTGATCACACAATCATTTATCTAGATCGTTGTTAATATTATTATCCCTTTGTATCATATGATTGACATTCCTTGGACTTTATCAAGATCCATGCATGGATTTAGTAATCCCACTTTTCAATTATACATGGAGGAATTTAAGGAGGAGGTGTGGGAATATATGGCTTTGTGTTACATGCTCTAGTCTTGCATCGCGTTGATGCTGCAAATTCATAACTGTGAACAAAGGAGCCCTTCCCCCTTTGAAGATCGATTTGAGGAGTATGATAGTTTGAAAATGAAAAAATTGGGAGATTATTTACACGAGGAAAATAAATTTAAAACCAATACCATGTTGACAAGGTTACTAGAATCAGTTAAAGGGATGCTAAATACCCTCCAACAAAAGAATATTGTAGAGGAGCATGATCGAAAATTGTATCAACTACTTATGAACTCTATGCATCAACTATTGCAGGGAAAATTTGAGCAGTTTAAGGTTAGAATCCGAAATGAGTTGATAGCCTTGGATATTAGGGTAGAAAATCTTAAATAAACTAGCAATAGTGGAGCTTTTTTTAGTGTGGGAACAATTGGAACGAATGTTGAAACATAGCTGAAAAATTCAAGACACATTCGGGAGACAGAAACATCTAAATAGGATGGGGACTCAGCTGAATGGTGAGACGAACATACCAAGGGTCTACTCTGATAGATAATCATGTAATATTTTTGAAAATTTCTAATGTTATTCAGATATAGAATGTTTATAGGAGTTTTTTTTGTCGAGTTTATAGTTGAAATGTATATATAGTAGTAGGTAAATTTTGTCATAAAAATAAATTCTGCATATTTTGGAATTTTGAATGTAGTGCCTTTCTAGAACATGAAAAAATATGTAAGGGTCCTGACCTAGAATCCATTTTTTTCTTATAATATAAATCAATATCTATTTCTTTGAAAAAAAAGGATTAGGAGGGTTCCCTTCACTCCTATTTTCAAGACATTGCACATTTGGGCTCTCAAATTTTTAAATCCATATTCTCCCAATGTGAGGGGTTTCCAATTCAAGAATTTTAGACACTTTATCTCCTTTCCCTCAATTAATTTATGATGAAATTACTGAATCTTGGTTGGTTGAAGTTTTAGACAGGGGGATTATGGGATACCTTCCTTCCATGTAGAAAAGAAAGAGCTTGGGTCTTAGTGGGATGATGATATAATTTTTCATACATTTTTATAATATTATAAAATCAAATCTCTTAAATTTATTTCAGGACTCTTAGGCTCCAAGGAAGATTTTAGGTGTTGTCAACTCAATCTTCATAGCAATAATACTAAATATTCAAAATGTAGTTTCATTTAATGATTTCTGGCCTATCTCCTACTGCAAATTGAAACTGATCACAAAACAAATATCCACTAGACTAAATAATATTCTTAGTGAAACCATTTTGGAATAACAGTTAATATTTCTCTACAATAGACAATTCCATGAGATGATCTCTTTGGTCCAAGAGACTCTGCACTCTATCAAAGCTAGAAATATTAGCATAGTTTCAATCAAAATCAACCTTGCAAAAGCACATGACATGGTGAACTAGATGTTTTTGAGTCTGGTGTTTATTTAGCTAGGAATTAATCTGGGGTCCATGAATTGGATAATTGGATGTATCTGGTTATATGGATTCAAAATACTTATCAATGGATGCCTTGCTTCATTTTTCACTACTTCTAAGTGGTTTCATCAAGGATGCCCTCTTTCTTCTCTCCTATTTTTTTTTGGTGGAATAAGTATTGATTAAAATTAGACACGAAGCAATAGGAAAATGAGATCTCAAAGGGGTAAACATAACGTGATATGCAACAATTTATTATATTATATTTGTGAATAATGTCTTTTTGTTCACATTTTATGCAAAAATTTATATTTCTAGACTTTAAATCACATTCTAGCTAAATTTTCTTTAGTCATTGGTATGGTAATTGATATATAAAAACCATGTCTGATCCTTTACATCCTTTCAAATATATTATCCTACTGCATACATGAATTTTTCTAATCCCAAATCAAGTCCATAGGTGAAGGAGTTAACTACCTAGGTTTTATGATGAAAGAAAATGACTATAAATTTTAAGATTAGATTTGATTATTTAAAAATGCGGAGAAAGGTATTTCAGTTTAGACCAATATAATTATTTCTAGGGAGGTTTGCTAATCCTAGTGAAATCCATTCTTGAGAGTATACTAGTTTATAGAGAAATTGTTTGAATTTCCCACAATGGTATCTGAAACATGTTGATGTTTCGAATCCCAAAGAGGATCCACCATTAAGACAATGAGTGAGGAAAGAAGAATCTAGTGGAGGATGAATAAATAGAAAATAAATGAAAAAAAGGCCTAAATAGTCGGATAAAACCTAAAACCTTTTTATCTTTAAGTGTTTAGGTTTTATTCAATAGTTTAGCTTTTTATTTTTTTGTTAATTTATTTTCTATTTATTTGTCCTCCACTAGACTCTTCTTTCCTCATGCACTGTCCCGATGATGGATCCTCTTTGATATTCGAAATGTCAACATATTTAACATATCATTGTGGTAAATTCGAACTATTTCTCTATAAAGGAACGCCAGAGAAGTTTAAAATATGACAGTATACCAGTTTATTGGACCTCCATTGCTTTGGTCCCTAAAGGTATTTAAAAAAAAAATTGTAAACTAGTTTCATATTTCTTTGGTATCGAAAAGCAGAATCAAAGGGTTTTCCTCTTATTTCCTGGTCATCTCTTTCTATGCCAAAATATTTGGGTGGATAGAGACTACAAATTATATTGGTTTTTAGTCAGTTTCTCGGTGCTAATATTTTTTTGTGTTTCTCGAACAATGTTTATTTGTGGGGTTGTACTTTGAAATCAAAATATTTTGGGAAAATTATATTTTGGACTGGTTTTGTGATCCTCACAATAAATGAAAAAATGCTTCCATTGTATGGAGGGACTTAACAAAATATTTTCCCTTTGTACAAAATTTGGTGGTGTGGAGTATAGGGGAGGGCAGAGGCATAAGGGTTGAGAAAGATACCTTTTTCCAATGCGAGCGTAGAATTTGGATTATCACAAAATTATATCCATCTCCTAAGATAAGAAAAGATATATGTTATTTCTAAGTCATAATATGATATTTATATAGTATTTAAGCCTGGAAGTTGACTGTAGATATTTCCCTCCATGAACCCAAATATTTTGAGTGCTCATCTTACATATGTTTGTTGGTATATTCACTTATTTGACTGGTTGATGATGACCTTGAGAAACTTATTTGGTTTAAGAACTCTTCCTTGTGTGAGTAATATATGAAGCCCATCTATAAGGCATACATCGAATCCATCCCCATGAATGATCATAAATGGTGTTGGCATTTCATATGGAAAAAAAATTGTCCTTTGAGGTGAAAATTATCTCTTTGGATGGCTCTAAAAAAGAAGCTATTGAAATGGGATAATCTCATAAAATAGGGGTGGAATGGTTTTAAATGATGCACCTTATGCCACATGGAATATAAATCCATTTCTCATATCTTTTTTTTTTATATGCACAAAAGTCATTGATCATCATTATCATTATTTTATCCCCTTACATTGCTTGCTAGGACAAAATAAATTTAGAAGAATGTGTTCAGAAATGGGTAAAATCATTGATTCAATGCTATCTGACCTTTCTAGCTATTTTCATTATAACATATGGTGGGCTTGCAATCAGGTTATTTTCTAGGAAAAACTAATTCCTTCCAAAGTTACTAGTGGGATTATTGAAAATATTTGTAAATAATATCGCTCAGAGACAAAAAAAAGAAAGCTCGTGTTCCTATCATGGTCGATCTAGGGAAACAGTTTCCTCGGGAGTCTTTAATGGTTCCAGTCAAGAAGATCCTTCAAAATGTGGTGTAGCATATCTCTTATTTCTTAACCAAAACCATCCTTATCTTCTGGGATATGCTCTCAGGAGGGGAACTATCACAAAGGAAAAATCCATTTCCCTATGAACTCTTCTATACACAGGTAGACATCGCATAGTTTAAAAAAATATAGTTTCTTAGTGAATTCCATCTTGTGATTGACTAGGTAATAAGAAAGTGGAGGCTAATATTCTAAGTATAAATCAATTCCTTAGAGAAAAATTGTCAAAAATGGAATTTTTTTAATGGATATCTTTTTCCCACATTTAAAAAGAACTAAATAATAAATCAAAAGAACCATAAGTTATTGAAAGAGGATCTTTAGCTTCTGGAAAGTTTTTTTAGATAGTACGAACTTAAAGACAATTAAGAAATGAATGGAATGGAATCCCAATTTTAATCCTATCATTAGACACATTTTTGTTTTTCCTCTTTAAATTTCATATCATCATGTACTAGGATAATCTACATTTTTTCTAGACAACACACACACACACACACTCATTTGAATTTGTTTTTTTTTTGGTCGATGAACAAAGTTCTATTATATTATGATAAAGATGGAAATTACATAGTATGGAAATTCAAGTCTTATTTCCTAAGGGAAAATGATCCATACATGCCAAAATAGATAAAAAGCAGCAAGCAACTAGTAGATCACATATCAAGGTGGTGGATAGAAAGGTTGGAATGACGCACTAGCCATTGTCCTATGTCCTTCATGGAAATGGAAATATATATGCTCTAGTATCACTTCAATCTCACTCAAAGAGTTGGTTGTATGTCGTTGGCTTTGGCACACATTGCCCCATTGTTCAAAAATCTCATTCTGGCTATATTGTATACCAATGATATAAGCCACCAAATCGTTCATGTCTTCATATCTATGATCCCTCAAGATATCCAGGTTGTATTGGATTCCTCATAATTGATCAACAATCATTTCCAAAGAGGGAGGTTGGACGATGATCCCTAGAGAACGAGTTGAGTCCATGTAAATCTCGTCTTCCCTCGTCATACCCTCATACTCCTCATCACTATGTATTCTTCTTTGTCCCCCCTCCATCTTCTCTTCCCCCGATGGCCCCCACCTCTTTGGGGTCTTCTGAACCATCGAAGCTTCTCTCCGAGAGAAAAATAACCTTGAACTTGTACCCCAAGGCTTCCACCTCCTCTGACGACACGCTTTTGCACTAATTCCCCTAGAATACAAGGCTCTGGATTAAGAGTAGGCCAGGGCTTGTGAAAGGGAAAATTTCACACCCATACTACCCATGACACCCTAAAATAAATATAAATCCCACCAGAAGGAGACTCACCAACAACCATATAGAGCCGTACCAAAAAAACAACTTTCCCTAAGGACCCTAAACTACAGGAGCTACCCTGACTTGCGCAATTACCTTAGGAGGCCCCAACTCCCACACGACGTTGCCCCACCAATAAGACACAGTAGAAAGAGAAGGCCTTGTCACTCAGTCTAATAAATATAGAAACATGATATACCCTCATCATCCTCATACATCCACAAATAAAACACAATGAAATTGAAATTATGAAATTCCACCACCATACGAAAGAGAAATCCGACTTCACTCAAAATAAGGAGCTTTCTCACTTGGTATGACCTTGAGAAAGCATTTCCCATTCACATCTCAAACGAGTGTGCCATTTACAAAGGGAGGAGACCCATTCCTCACCCAATTGAAACACAACAATAGGAAACATACGAAACCCAACACCAATTATGTTATGTTAAAACACCCACAAATAAAGAGCACAATGTTGGTATTCTTCCACCACCTTGAAAAGAACACTAAGACTGTAACAACCACTAAGATCCAAGAAAGTGGAGATACGTGTTTAATGACTATTTCACACATGGATAGGGACCAACAATGAATGGTTAAGCTGTGAGAGTTGTTTCATTTACCAACTTTGAAGGGGCCATTTATTTTGGTTTTGCTCCCACCCTGGGATCCCAAATGAACACCCGAGTTCTCTTCGTTCCAGCTTTTGATCGAATGCGCATGCCTACCTCTACTGCACAATGCCCGTTCATCTCACTGGAAAAGGCTTCTTTGTATACAGAGTGGGAGCTAATTCCTCTGTTCATTGCCTAGCTAAACGTTTTGGCTTCCACTCATCATAATTTGCGCAATAAATATAATCATTCTCTCCATACTCTTCCTTATCCAACATTATAACTAATTAAGCTCACACATTTTTTGATTCATGGTTGTCATGCGTAAGAATATGGCATCCCCAATGCCACACTAACCTCTACTTGATCACTCTAGTAAGGAATATTTGAATTTGCTTTAAAAAAAAATGAATCACATACACACTCTCTCTATATATAATTATTTTAAATTAAACAATAACATTTATTTTCATACTAAAATAAATAATAACAAATGAAGACAACCAAAAAAAACAAAACAACACACATAATCACAAATTGAAAGGGATTCGCAAATTAAATGGTTATAAAACAATTAATTATTACTATAATAGCAATAAGGATATGTATAGACGTATCATATATTAACTTGGTATAATCATAAATGGGAGAGGCTTTACAAATTTAATAACTGTAAAATAGTTAATTATTAGTATGACAGGGATAAGGGTATGTATAAATGTATTATATATTAATTTGGTAGAAACAAATATTTAACTCTTAGTATAATATGGATAAGCATATGTATAAATGTAATATATATTAATTTGGTATAAATAAATAATTATTAATTTAATTTACGTTAACTAAATACTCTCATTATTTCATATTTACAAAATGGAATAATATACACATAACTAAAGTAACAGCCTAACCCAAGTTATTGTAAGACACTTTTCAACTATTAATTTTAATAAATTTTTATGAGACACTCGTCTTTTTTTTTTTTTAATAAATTAACATTTTTTTGTATGCTAGGATGTCTAAGTAAGTTGGTTATCTTTTCTCTAGAAATTACTCCCAAGGAGCAAACATGTGTCAATTTAAGTGAGACTTGAATTTATATGGGGAGAACTATTTGACAAGTGTATTATTTATTAACTTGGTATAAAAAATAATTATTAATTTAATTTAAAGAGTTAATAAGTAATACCCCTGTCAAATAGTTGTAGCGGAGAAGTCCCTATTATCCTCTCACCCGAGTTCAGTTCCACCAATTGTTATTAACATGCTTGCTTCTTGGAACCCACTTCTACATGAAAAATAGTGACCTCACACCCCATTAACTTATATATATATATATATATATATATATATATATATAAAACTATATTTGTAATATAATATCTACCGAAACTAAATTATAATATCTAATTCAAAATTCAACAAATAATTAACAATTATATATATATACTTATTTTTTTAACTATATATATAATATAAATGTATTTCCAATAATACTTTCATTATATATATAATTAATAAATCTTATTTTGACTTTCATTATATATATATAAAAGGTAGTCTAAGAAACCTATAGAATAATCTCGAAATTTTAGTAAGATTATGAAAAATTTCGGCAAAGATTTTTGAAAATCTAGGTTAAAGTGATTAAAATTCAGTATTTTGAGTGTTTTGAGGGTTTTTGATGATGCTGAATCTATTTCCACCATAAAAATACAATTCAAACACTCCAACTACCTAATTTTTTTAAATTTTTTTTTACCAAATTCCCAAAATAATTGCCATTCAAACTATTCTTACGTCTAACTCCTATATAATAATAAACCCTATCAAAATAGAAATAGTAGATCTACATTAAGTGTATATCAAATAGTTAGTAATAATGAATCTACATTACGTGTACATCACGTGATTAGTTCTCCACACAAGACAAAAATTAGCCAATAAAAATCGAGTCATATGTCAAACCCTCACTATACAACTATATTGTTAGGCAAACCACGTCCAAATAAACAATATTTATACTCCTTTCTATTAGATTCATTAATCATAACTTTTAGAATATGAGGACTTAATATTGTTAGGCAAACCACGTCTAAATAAACAATATTAATAGTCCGCTCCATTAGATTCATTAATCATAACTTTTAGAATATGAGGGCTTAATACTACCAAGAACATGGTGTGTTTTTTATATTTCTTTCCTTTTGTCATCTTTCCTTTTAGTTACATTTCTTAATAGATATGGATGAGATGTTTTTTCGAAACTTTAATTTAATGATTTAGTAATATAGTATTTATTTAGCTAATAAAACTAATTTATCAAATATTATACTTTTATGTAAGACTTTTTTCCTTTAATATAATGATTTAGTATTTATTTAGCTAATGAAACTAATTTATTATATATCATACTTTTATTGTATTAAAAGTATGGTAAGATTTTTTTTTTTTTTAAAATAATTTTGAAATTTGCATTATTGAATCAAATGTTGTTAAAATTAAAATGTTTTAACTTATTTAATCTACTTTCTTTCATTTAAGCTAATTACCTAACTAATTCTCTAAACTCAAAGAATGTCTCTTCCACTTTGATATCTCGATATGATATTCAACCATAGTAACAATAGAAAGTATGGCACAATAGAAAACTATGGATTTATCCCTACAAGTCTCTGCAAGTCTCTGTTGCCAGCATGAATGACACACTCCCTTCCCACTTAGGGAATTTATCACTCGTCCATATTCTCGATCTCTCCCACAATGGATTTGCAGGTCACATACACGGGGCTTTGGGATAGCAAATGCTTTGACATGGAAAATTCCGCACCAGTTGGGTGACTTAAAGATCTTGCTGGCCTCTTACTGTAACACACAAATGTTGATTTATTGGACCCTCAGAGACAATTCAATGTTGAAAAAGATTGATTTATCTTTAAATGAATTGACAAAAACTATTCCTTCCGAAATCAGCCTCTAGTTTCTTAATCTCTTCCGAAAACTATCTCAGCGGCAGCTCCATCTTGCCATCTGTTGTCAACTCCACAAATCTCCTCCAATGTCCTCTCCCCAACCCTACTGTTCAATGATGAAAAAGGTCAATTCATCTTTAAATCAGTGGATGGGAACTATTCCTTCAGAAATCGGCATTTGGTTTCTTAATCTCTTCCAAAACTATCCAGCGGCACTATCCTGCCATCTCTTCTCAACTAAACTCCTTCAATATCCTCTCCTCCAATTCGTTGTTGTCATTGCCGTATAATGGCTTATCTCCATTCTGCAGCAATTGTAGTTGTGTCAGTGCTGGCTCTCTGTCAAAGAAAATATGGATGCGATCACAGGTTTTATGATTCTTCTTCACATGCGTAACAACCTCTAGAATTGCTTTGGATTCTAGCCACAATACATTGTTTTTGTACTCCGCATAGGAGAAGGGCTTGTACATGTTTATTTTCATCCCCGAAGAATAAATGCCAAACCGACCTTGCCTAGTGTTCTTAATCAAACTCCCGTATGTGTATATATTGTCTGCATTGTTTTTAATATAGCACTCACATCCACTACTATTTTTCTTGCTCCCATACTTCAATAGGTCTTTTCCTTTAAAAATATCAAGTCCTCCCATTTCACTTTAATGTTACTCTTATTATTATCATTTCTCATTAAAACTCTCCACTTTGTTGCACACAACACACAATGCTCTCAGTTCTTTAACTAGATGAACATTAGTATTGCCCAAACTGCATACATTTCTCTGAATGTTCACATCATGCAAAACCAATTACAATTTCATTTAACAATATCAATATGAAGTAAAATATAAGCCCAAACCATTACTAAATGAAGGAGAGAAAAACCTCGTTGAGGAAATGAGAATTATATATTGATTGTCTGATGAAACGAACCGTAAAACTTTCCACCAATCTACACACCAATTTCACCATTTTCACAAGTATTAAGGCAACAAAATCCCCACAGTCTATCTTTTGTATTGCATTTTAAGTCCGTCTTTTGTATTGCATTTGATGTGCAACAATGCGCCAGATGTACACTTGTGAAATTTGAAACAAAGAAGATATGTACATAATGCTAAGCCTAATATGCTTCCTAATATGCTTGATATAAGTCTAATTTTTCAATTTTTTTTATCATTTTTTATTACATTGCATGGAAGAACATTTCAGCCTTTGCGCTATCCAAATTTCTCAGTATATGTTTATGATGAACATATAAAGGACATTCTGCAATTACAAATCCAGAACTCTGGATTCGATATGAGGAAAAATAGGAGTAACATCTCTATCCAAACTAGAGGATGTTTCAGACACACAAATACCTTATATCCTGCTGTCCTTCATGCTCCTAGTCAAGACTCTAAAGCCAGTGTGGTTGTTCTAATAGATTCAAAAAATCAGAAGATAGAACACCAAATAATTAAATGGGAAGATTTAATTTTCCCTGAACACTGGGTTTTAAATAATCCCAAACCTCCTCGTATGCAGAGTATCACATCAGCCAATGTCCAAAAGAACAAATCCTCTGCTGTCATTTCTTTTCCCAGAAGATCTACTATTGACCGCAGAAGTATAGATAACCTCTGCAAGAGTTCACCATTGTACAAAAGCCCTGAAGTTGTTAATACTGCTTGCTCATCTCAATCCACTGTACATTGCCAGCACATAGATCTATTTGAATTTGCCTAGTTAGTTAATTTTAATCCTATTGAAGTTATTTGTCCAAGTTGTAAATCTGCTATTAATTTAAGCCAACTTGTTGAATTGGTCATCCATTATAACCATCATCCCAGGACTAGAGAAGCTTTGCCTTCCACATCTGTCAATCCATGTCCAAATCCAAAATGTTCAGACATTCCCTTTCCACATGAGTCTGATCATGTGATGATGACGCAAAGTCTACCTTCTTTAGAAAATGAAGACCCTAGACTAACAAAAATATTCAGCAATTTGAGGCCTCCTGGTATGCCCAGATATGGTATTGGATACTTGGAATAGTTGAAAGATTTGATTCCAAGTAACAGATTCAAATATATTCCTGTCGATTGAAAAAAGCCATCAGTCCCTAAAATGCATAAGTTTTTCTCAGTCATGGACAGGTGCCCAAAGCATAAGATAGATACCCATTGGATGAAAGGCATGTTAAACTGGGATCTAGTAACACACCTTGAGGCTAATGCTTTTGACAATAACACTAGCAGAGAAGAAAGAATAAGGCTTGCTACAGAATGGAAGGAATACATGGACTATAATAATGAATGGATATATTTCTACTCTTGGAAGAAGATATCTGAAACAGAAGCTTTCATGATGATAGACACAGCTACACCTTCCACTTCACAACATTCATGGACTACCCTTGATGGTAGTAAGGTTGAAACAAGTACAACCTTCCCTCCTTACAAAGGCATAATATTGGGAGAAGCCCAAAGTTCTGCAAAAGCAATCCCTTTAGTGCTTAAGGATGATAATGCCTTAGGAATAGATGGAAGGATCCAACAGGCCAGTGAACAAATAAACTGGACCAATACTGTAGTTAAAGGACTAGAAATGAATGTTGCCAAAGCAGCCACAGTGAAGGAATATTTTGATAATATTCAAGTTTCAGTTTCTGATGTAAATAACAGTTTAAATCATATTCAGTTTTCAACTTCTTCTATAAGAATTTATTCTAGAGAATCATTGGATAAGATTGAAGCAGTAGAGGCTAAAGTCGAAGAATAATTCCACTCTACCCAAGGGTTAATAGAAAAGCTTTATGTACAGTTAGATAAAGCTCAAATAAAGACTATTGATAAACCAGTCCCAGCATCATTTCTTCATAAAAGAAATATTCAGATACAACACCTTATCAAACCAGTTGACAGATTTCCTCACCTTCTTCCCAGAGAAGAATCCCAATCCATTAAAGAAGTAGAGACTACAGAAAATATCAATGTAGCTTCTTTACTCAAAGAAACAATTTTGGAGTTCTGCCCCTAAAATACATGAAATTCCTTGTATGGAAGTAAAATTCCAAAAATAGAAAGATTTTAGATTCTCTAGTCTATCTTTATTTCGATGTTACTGGTAAAAATTCAATCCACAATGAAGTCCATTGGAAATTTTTTTTGAAGCAATGCCTCTCAGTAGAAAGCACAATTCTAAATATTCTTAGATGCAGATTCAAAAAGGGATTCCTTGGCACATGCAACAATTTTTTAATTAGTTTGCAAGAGGTTGGTTTTATTTTACATACACATAAAGGAGGAAAATAATAAATTCAAGCAGAATATATGATGATGATGATGATGGTTAACGTCCACTGAGACCTATAATTTTCTTAGTTCTTAATTGTCTGGCTTCTCATATTTCTTGGGGAGATTGTTGTTGTAGCTTTATTTTTCTTCTCTACGGTCTTAAAACTTCCTTTATCTTGCCCCTCCTTCATCTCTTCTGATTCTTGGGACACTGGTGTATTATCTTCAGGATCTGGGAGATCTTCTTTGCTGCCAAATGAAGATTTCTTTTGCGTGGTATTCGAATCCTCATAATTGTTGATGCTTGAGGGGTTGTCGAGTTCATTTTTTTTTGTTGGGTAGGGCTTTCCCCCTACTTGTCTTGAGGTTTGTTTCTTTCTTGCCTGTTTTCTTACGATTAAGATTTTTATCGAGATTATTCTTCCTTGATGACATTGTAATGTTCCTTTTGTGCTCCTTCCCACCATGTAGATCTATGGTGATTCTTTCTAATAGAATTTTTCTGGGAGACTTTTGGGCAATTTTTGGCTTGATGGCCTGTCTCAAAGCAGGACTGACATCTGAAGATGACACTTTCATAGTCGAGTTTCTGGTTCCATACATAGTCTTTGCATGTTAGAATTATTTCAGCTGGGAATCCGGCGCTGAAGTCCATTTCTACATAGATGTGTACATAGGTGTTTTGACGTATTCCTCTGTTTCTGGGCACCTGTAGTAAAATTTCCCAATTGCATTTCCAATGTAAAAGGTTTTCATGTAAGCTCAGGGACATTGTAATACACGATAGGGTTTTAGTTTTGACATGTTTACATTTCAATGTGTTTAATTGTGTTTTGAAAATGTTTTAGTTAGTATTGATATGTCTCACATGTTGTTGTTGTTCATATTAATAGCTTAATTTTTATTTTTCTATTCAAAATGATAGTTAAGAAATTTAGTTAATACTATTTTAATAGATATGGCTATTTTAGAATAGAGATTTTAGAATTTTAATTTAATTACCATTAATTAGTAATTATTAAATGGATGGTAGGGGCTTAATTTATTATTATTAATTATTAGGTGGATGACAAAGATGTACTCTCCATATTATTTTTAATAGTCATCACATATTAAAGGGTGATATTTGTTTGGCTAATTTTCCATGTTTTTTCCAAAAATAAGATTCGTTAATTTCCATTTTTTCTAAAAATTTATTAGCCAAAATATTATAAGATTATATAAAATTATTATAAATTTGAATACTTTTACAAAAACATTGCCAAAATTTTTACAAATTCGGTATTATATACTAGTGAGATTCAATGTTTCTAAACTTTAAAATAAATTTTCATCCTTAAAATTTCATTTCTTTTATTTTCCTCTTTGATTCAAGTTCTATAACAAGATACCATACCGTCATCGAGATCATAAAATATAATGCATGCAGTTTTGGAGATCTACCCCCAAAACATATGAAATTCCTTGTATAGAAGTAAAATTCCAAAAATAGAAAGATTTTAGATTCTATAGTCTATTTCTATTTCAATATCACTGGTAATATTCAATCCACAATGAAGTCCACTTGAAAACAAATTTGAAGCAGTGCCTCTCAAATTAGAAAGCATAATTCTAAATATTCTTAGATGCAGATTCAAAGAATGCAACAATTTTTAATTTGTTTTCAAGAGGCTGGTTTTATTTTACATGTAGCCATATATATAAAGGAGGAAAATAATAAATTCAAGCAGAATATATGTAAAATGTTTGCATGCAAGCTCTAGGACATTGTAATAATATTTTGGACATTATTTAGTTAGTATTGATATGTCTTACATGTGTTCATATTAATAATTTATTTTTTATTTTTCTATTCAAAATGATAGTTAAGAAATTTAGCTAATATTATTTTAATAAACATGTTAATTTTAGAATAGATATTTTAGAATTTTAATTTAATTATCATTAATTAGTAATTATTAAATGGATGGTAGGGGTTTAACCTATTACCATTAATTATTAAGTGGATTATAGTGATTTACTCTCGATAATATTTTTAATAGTTGTCACATATTAAAGGTTGATATTTGTTTGAAAAGTAGTTATGTCCTTTACACCATTTTCATTAAATTAATTAAATAAGAAAAAATAAAAAATCCATACAAACAAGTGTCATATGAAATGAGTTATGGTTTTTTGCCAAGTGGTATTGGTAAGCTATGATATTGGTTCACAGTATTCTACAAAATCTATTCATAAATTAAGAATCACCACAACAAAGTAAAGTGAGAATGAATCTAAATAGTTAAGAATATTGTTACATGTTTCTCTTTAACTATATAATTTCAACTCATATATTAATTCTCTTTTATTTTTAATAATAATGATAATACTAATAATAATATAAATTGAAGTTATGATATAGATAAATTTTTTTTTTTTTTAATTTTGGTAATGTCAAATGTATTACAAAGTAAATGATTAGATGTTTATCATAAATTGATACCTATTTATATTGTTGTGCTCATATATCATATTGATTGGAATAGAATTAAAATAAAATTTTATTGTCCTGCTATTTTCATATTGATTCGAATAGAAATAAGATCAAATTTTAAAAACACTAGAGCTCTCAAACAACCTCATTTTCTTAGACAAAAAACCCCCTAAATAACACCTTATTAGTTGACTTGATAAAAAAATAAAATATGAAAAAAAACCTTCGGAACAAAGAGACATATCAAATTCTTCGTTCGAGATGAATGACTCCACTAATAGAAAGCCAATGTAAGAGGCCAATACCTATTAAATGGGCGCACCAACACATCTTCTTCATCTAAGGAATGTAGATGGCCCACCTTTGATGATTTAATATCCACCATTATTACCTCCTTAACATGCTCCACAATATATGCATTAGAAATATGTGAATTATTTGAACAATTAAGACTTGTAGAATATTTTTACGCCGTAAGGCATTCCTCTTTGAAAAAAACTTCCCCAGTTGCCCTTGTGTACTTGTCTACACCAATGGATAAAATGTTAGATGATTAAAATGTTTTAAGCCATTCAATCCACCCCTCCTTAATTTAAGATAACTACTTGACTAAATATCTGAACCCTAAGCCCTACAAATGTCTCTTCCACCTCAATATGATATTTAACCTCGAGGACCATAATAACAATATAAAGCCATGGATTCATCCCTTGCAGGTCTCTGTTGCTAGCCTGAATGGAACCATCCCTTCCCACTTGGGGAATTTATCACTCCTCCAGACTCTCGATCTCTCCCATAAGGGATTTACAGGTCACATACCCGAGGCTTTGAGACAAGTGCGACAACTCAAGGAGGTTTACCTCTCTGCAAATACATTGACAGGGACAATTCCACACCAATTGGGTGACTTAAAGAAATTAAAATTACTGGCCTCTTATGGGAACACCCGCACATGTTTGATTCCTTGGACCCTAAGAAACTGTTCAATGCTAAGAAATATTGATTTATATTTAAAGCAGTTGATGGGAACTATTCCTTTCGAAATTAGCCTCTGTTTCTTAATCTCTTCCAAAACTATCTCAGTGGCATGATCATGCCATCTCAAGTCCATAGAGCTCGAGCAACTCTTGCTAACCTACAATGGGATCTCTAGGTTGATTTCATTAGAAATAGGATCTAGCCTTATGAAACTAGAGGAATTGCTTCTGTTCGGAACCAATCTTCAATGTTGGATTCCAGAATCATTGATGAACTTCTCCTGTCTCTCGCATCTTGAATTTGGATCTAGAGAGCTCAATGGAGTTATACCTAAAGAACTGGGAAGGCTAGTTTAGCTCAGGATCCTAATAACGTCCATGAGTAGCTTCATCACTGGGAGAATATCTATATTTGGAGCCCTTTCCAACTGTAACAAATTAAAGGAGCTAGATTTCTCTGACAATCATCTTATAGGTACTAAGCCTCCCACCATCGACCAAAATTCTCAGAATTTATCATTTTTTAATGTAGAAAAAAAACTCCATTAATGGAACCATACCCCAGGTTATTGGAAATCTCTATGCCTTGACAATATTATATATGGGTAGAAATTCCCTAGTCAATACCATTCCTTATTCAATCACAAACCTCCTTACTATGCAAGCTCTTGATCTGATCAACAATAGATTACAAGGCAACATTCCCAGGGAATTACAACGAATGAAGCAAACTCTCACATATTTGTATTGATTTGCTAACAAGCTATCTATCTCAATTCCTAAAATCATCAACACACTCAAAAATCTCAGAGAGCTCAAATTAAGCATGAACAAATTTCAGGGGAGGATACGACCACAAATTGGGCAGTGCAAGTATGCGAAGCTTCTCGATCTCTCATAGAACAAGCTCTCTGGAATCTACGTGCCTTCAGAGGTTGCAAATATTTGAAACCAACATACTTCTTTTGATCTACTGACCAATGTTTTGACAGGACCGTGTCTCCATAAATTAGAGGAATGCAGATAGATTAGGTCATATATCTTTCCAATAATAAAATATTAAGGCACGTTCCTCCCAAAACGATGCAGTGGGTTGGCATGATGTACCTCTAACTCCCTTTCAATTGTCTCACAGGCTTTGTTCCTACATTGACCAGGGAGAAACAATCACTCGTTCAGGTCATATATATGTCTCACAATAATATAAGAGGGAAGGTTCTCAATTCCATAACCAAGATCAAAATTATTTGGATCTTGAATCTCTCCTATAATGATTTATCGGGCTCAGTTCCATGTTCAGGTTCATTCAATAACCTAAAAAATACAACATTCATAGGCAATCCTTGACTATTTGGGGAATGTTTTGGCTTACCATATTGCTCGATGAACAAGGCTAGTTCTATAGGTAAGAAGAAAAGGAGGTTAATAGTAAATTAGTAATATCGATTTCCTGTGGAGTGTGTATCTGTGTGGTGTTTTGCATTGGGATTCTATTTTGGATTTTAAAACAAGCACCATTTAAGATCTTATCCAACCCAACATTGGTTTACAAGGGAACTTTAACAGGAGGCGACATTGTTGCCGTTAAGGTGTTCACAAGTTTAGACAGTGAATACGGAGAGAAGAGCTTCGATAGAAAGTGTAGAAAATTGGGAAAAGTTCGGCATCAGAACCTAGTGAAAATCATCATGGCATGCTCCACTATGGATTTCAAGGCTTTGGTGTTGGAATTCATGGCTAACGGAAACCTTGACGGTCATCTCCATGGAGTGGGGAGTGAGAAGTTGAGTTTGGAGATGCGGTTACAGATACTGTTGGATGTTGTGCACAAGTTATCATATCCACATCGTGACATCTATGTGCCTATTTTTCACTGTGATATGAAATTTCATAACATGTTATTGGATGAAGCCATGAAAACTTATCTTGTTGATTTCAGATTGGCTCGTATGTTCACCCAATCCCACATGGCATCCATGAAGAATTCAACACGTAAGGGATCCATATGGTATATCACCCCTGGTATTAACTACTCCCATTTTCTTAATAGATTCCTGGTTATAAGCTTCTTTTAGAGAATTTCACTCATTGACTCCTTCAAAGCCACCCTATTTCTATTTTATAAGAATGAAATCTTCCATACAAGTTAGAGCTGAATTTTATTTAAGTTTCATTCTTATCCAATTCCAATAGCAACATAGAGTAAATCCTTAACCATCTTCCATAAAGCAACACAATTTAAGAAATATAAAGAAAAAAAAAATTGTGAAAACAAAAGAGTTTTTGTAATGGTAACATATTCAAAGCTCAGGTATAGTAATTTGAAAATACTTTGAGTAGAGCATGGATTCATATTTGACAACTAGGCCCAATCATTAATGTGAAAATATTCTTTGAATATGTAAGAAAATTCTATATAGAAGATGCATTAACACTTGATATTTGATCCAAAAAATGAAAAGAATCATTCCCATGGAGGGCACCCTATGGAAAATACTATGAAGGGTAAAATTTTAACTTGCAGTAGTATTTGTGGTCATAAGCTTCTTTTAGATAAGTTCACTCACTCCACACTCTCTCACTCCTTCAAATCCATCCTATTTTTGTTTGATAAGCATGAAATATTCCATATAGGTTAGAGTTGAACTTCATTTAAGTTGCATGTTTATCCGATTATAAGTTAACAGTGGTGATAAGTGTGCCTCCCAAATTACAATCCTTTCTATTATGGCCCAACACAAGGTACCGGTCCTCAGTAATATGATCAATGAACACTCTCTCTATAGGTATTGCAACAACACCAATAATATGAGAACCAACGAAATCATTATCCTTGATTTAGGTGGCTCTAGAGACACACACAAGACAAAGAGGGCTTATGAAAACTCAAAAATATAAGTGGTTAGAATGCTTTCGAATTAGGACTAGAGCGTAGATCTCATCGTCCTCATCGTAACAATGTGAATGATTCGTCAAGCCGAGTTGGTCAAAGTTTTTGGTTGACTTGATGATGTGGTAGGTTTAGGAGGCAACAATTTGGAAGTTTTCCAGTGGCCGGATTCCATCCACCTCTGGCCAGATTCCAGGTGAAATTGTGGGCTCATTTATTTGTCTCCTTTGGTCAGTTTCCAAAATTTTTAAAAAGGGCATATTGTTAAATTAAAACGAAAAAAAAATATAAAAATAGGGGCGGACCGTGACCCCCACCCCTACCCCAACCACATAACAAAAATGTATTAAAATTAGTGGAGTCAGTGGCCATGAACCCACTATAACAAGCCTTACAACGACCACATATATTTGGGTGGGGCACGGGCGGTCACCCCCACCGCCCCTCCTTCATACCCCATTACCAAAAAACGCAAACTGTTGGGGCAGGCCACTCGATGCGGGTCCGGACCCCCATGGGGGTTTTAAAATAAAAAAAATACGTGCCTATTATGGAGGGGTCGAGATTTGACCCCCTGACCACCCTCCAACGAACCTCCAAAATTAACCACTATGCCAACAACCGCGACCTTTTAAGGACCATTGGCATTTTTCTACATAAACCCATCAATCACACAGTTCAAGAGGGGCAGAGCAGGTATAAGAGCAGTTGCGTAGTTTGAGACATTTTCTTAATTTCATGCGGAACCATAAGCCAGGGTGCAGAGGAAGTGTTACCATGATTAAGCCTCATTTCTAGAGGGCCAAATTTTCCCAGTGTCCAAATTGGACAAATTTTATATGGATTTTACACCTCTCGATGACACGAATATGAAGGCAGTGTCAGTTTTTGCAAAAAAAGGTCTCAATTTTTTGGCCATTTTCTAGAATTGGATGATGGTGTCATATTTCAGCATGTGGACAGTTGATTTCTTGCCATTTGACGCCACATTTTTGATGGTGCATTCAGATCCAGTGATTGAGCAACCTATTCTTCAGATAGCATTAGAGCTAAGGTATATGAAGTGTTGTGGCCATGTACTTCATTGATTATTGTTGTAGGATGCTTTATGTCATGCCAATTCCTACTTGATGTATGATGTAGAATATTTATGTTTATTTGTTGTTGTTGATTCTTGCTTCTTGTTGATGAAGAATCTTTATGTGTATTTGATGTGGTATGTATTTACCATGGATGGAAATTTATATTGTGAGATCCATTGGTTTCATTGACAATGATATACTCCTTATCACCATGCGTGAATTTGTCATGCTGATAGGAGGTTTGTGATGAGTGATAGTTCCTTATAATGGAACCTATCGTGGAGAGACTTTGCCACTCATGTTGAGGGATTTTCCTTGTATGACAAGTCAACAACATCCATGTACATCATCACTAGTTACAACATTGAATGAAGCGGCCAACAACATTGAGACACTGAGGCCTAGAGACGTAATCCACATTGGACGAATTTTGTTATTAAACGTCTTGCGTTTTATTGTGTGATTGTTGACATGTTTTCCTCTTAATTATATCTTCCTGTGTGTTATTTAATGCTTTGATAAAATGAAATTCTAACACACACTAGTACAAAATGGCTGATTAGTTATTAAAAAAATGACTAAAATGTGCATATAAATGACTATTTTTCAGTCAGTGACCAATAGTAGCTAATTTACATTATCTTATAACGCGACTAGCTTTTAGTCATTTTTAGCTTAGTCATTAATTGGTTGTCTCAATTTTGTTGTCTAGTAGTATATTTGGTCATTAATTTTGTTAGGTCCCTATATTACTAGTTTATTCCCTTGTTGTTATTATTGTAGCCCCCTTATTATTATTGTTGTACCCCTGTAACCCCAATATTGTTATTATTGTGCCCTTACATTGTTATTGTTAGGTCGGATAGGATTATATTGTGGGCCCATAGACTCCTATATATAGAAGGAGGTTTTGGTCATTTGTATCATCCAAGAATTGTTTATTTATGTAATGTATTGGAGGTTTCCCCCTCAAAGAGGCTGATTTCTAAGGCATTGATCTCTCTTTTCTTATATTTTTGGAGCTGGTTTCATAACATTTGGTATCAGAGCTTTGGATTCTAGGGTTTCGCTGCTCCAAACAAGTCATCGTGGCATTTTCGCTATAACGTTTTTTCTACGAAGATTCAGATGCTGAAATTTTTAAAGTTTGAAGCTGAACTCCTGAGGAACATCATCTCAAAAGTGTAGAGCTTGGTTCACAATATTTTCAGAGATATGATCTGTGAAAGTTAGGGATTTTTGTAGGATCGTGAATTTAACCTAAAAAGGTCATCGTGACATTTTAGCTATAAATATTTTTATACAAGGTTTCATAAGTTGAAATTTTCACAGAGAAAAGTCGAGCTCCTGAAGAACCTTCTGCAAAAATTTTAGATCGTGGTTCACAAATTTTTTGGAGATATGATCTGTGGAAGTTAGGATTTGTTCAGCTTCCCGAATTTCATCTCAAAGAGGTGACTGTGGGAAAAATGTTGTAACTCTCTCTTTGACCGTCGGATTGAGATTTTGTAAAAAGTGGCTGTAAGTACACAAACTTTACTTTACATTATATCAATTTTAGAGTTGAAGGAGGAAACAGTGACACGTGGAAATTAGTACAAGTTCGCTCTACTGAACTAGTCCATAATTCGGTCATCATGGGAGATTGGGCATAAAGTTTCCTTGAAGAATCCAAACCAGGTCAGACTTGTGGCATTTTAAATATGATTCAGAGGGCTACTTCAGGGCCGAATTTCAGATATTGAAGGTCTGACATCGCAGAGATATTCAGTTTCAATATTAAGCTCCTCAAAAGCAATAAAAATGTGTGTATTTTTTCGAATTACATAAGGCTCATTTTAAAAACAAATTAGTTTGAATTTATTCCAAGGGAATATTGAAGAATAGATATCAGTATTGGGTTCTAAAATTCCCCCTAAAAAGAATTAAACACTCATTAAGCCTTCAGAAGGCTCTACTATGGCTCATGAAGACGAAGAAACACAATATGAGATATAAAAATTACAAGAGCAAGTGCACCAAATTTCGCTATTGCAAAGAGCAACAAAAAATGAAATAAAAGTTTTGAAGAAATGCATGGAAACTAAGATGGATGGTTTGAAAAAAGGCGTGGAAGCTAAGATGAATGGTTTGGAAGTTAATATGGAAGGCATGGAAGTGGGCATGGAAGCTAATATGGATGACATGGAAGCTAAGATCGATGAAAAAATGGAAAACATGAAGAATGATATAAAAGTAGACATCGAAGGTTTGGCAAAGTTGATACAAGAAATGTTTCCTAATGGCGAAAAGATAGTAGAGGAAAGTCATGATGAGAATAAAATAAATGTTAATTGTGATTTCACAAAATCTAATTTTGGATGGAAGAACCACCATATTCCAAAGATGGATATGAGGAAGTTTGATGGCAAGGATCCCGTAACATGGATACTACAGATGGAGCAATATTTTGATCTCAATAATGTGTAAAACACGCAAAAGGTATGCATTGCAACTTTACATTTAGAACAAAATACATTTGTATGGTATCGATGGCTTTGCTCCCATAAAAAAAATTGTCACTTGGTCAATTTTTACAGAGGAAATGATAGCAGATTATGAGGATACAAAAAGCAACACCTTCTTTAGCCAATTGATAAATCTCAAATAAAAGGGTTTAGTGGTGGAGCACATTGAGGAATTCAAAAAATTGAATATAAGGGTAGCTGATATTCCAGAGGAACACAGGATTGATGTCTTCATAGGGATTTTAAAGGATAACATCCAACATGAAGTTTGTGTTTGGGAACCTGATTCATTGGAAAAGGCATTCAGGTTGGCAAGAAAAATTGAATGTAAAATTATGGAAACAAAGAAGTCGACCACTCACATTTATAAATATGGAAGTGTTGCTACTTCTAGAATTCCACAACCTACAAGGTTGACACCACAACAGTTGGAAGAAAAAAGAGAAAAAGGGCTTTGCTACAATTGTGATAGAAAATACACTAAAGGTCATAAGTGTGCCTAGAAGAAACTATTTTACATAGATTGTGAAGAGGAAGAAGAAAATGAACAAGAAACTTCAAGAGAAGAGGATATACACCAAGAACCAACCCTAGAAGAGGAAGAAATGAGTCTGGCCATATCATGTAATGTATTGGCAGGAATTACCACTCCTCAAACTCTCAAGATAGAAGGACATATCAAGAAGAAAAAGGCAATAGTGTTGATTGATTTGGGTAGTACCCATAATTTTATTCATTGTAAGGTAGCCAAGGAATTGAATTGTTTCCTATACCCAACACTAGAATGTCAAGTGATGTTTGCAAATTGAGGAACTATAAATTGCTCTGGAAAATGCCATAATATCAAGATAACCATGGGGGAGTATGTATTGAATAGTCCAATGCTTTCCATTCCTGTGGGAGGTGTTGATGTTGTATTAGGAGTACAATGGTTACAATCTTTGGGGACAATAGCTTTTAATTTTCAAAAAAATTTCTTGAATTTTTTTTTAGAAGGAAAGGAAGTTGAATTACGGTGTATCACAGGGAAGCCAGGAAAGATAATAGGCTCTAATGTCATGACAAAGCTTCTGAAGAAAGAACAACGAGGTGTAATTGCATACATTAGGGGAATTTTGAGGTCTAAAATGGGCCTCCTAAGGAAATAATAAAATAATAGCTAAACTAATAAAATAATATTTATGAATTTGCAATTCACATTTTGCACCAAAATCCATGTAACCATAGTTAAATTCAATTCAAAAATTGTACCAAAATAAAATTAATAAAAAAATTGTATTGATGTGACTATAAATAAGAATGAACTTCTCAAGAAAAAGTCATTATCATTGAATAACTAATGCATTTGTTCTTTGTACTTAAATAATTTGAAATAAAATATAAATACAAATTTATAAATTCTTAATTATACTATATTCTATTAATTAAAATTTATATTATTTAAATTGTATAATAACATGTAATTAATATACTATATAAAAATAATATAATATAATATAATATGATATAATAAATGTATAGGGATATGCATTGTTTCTTTCAAGAAATATGAAATGACAATAATATATTTTTATTCAAAAAGTGTGAAATGACATTTATTATGAGTACTTTACTTTGACTTTAAAAATACTTAGAGCACTATCATATTTAACCATGAGTTTTTATCCACCATTCAGAATGTGACAGGTAAGTACCTTTAACTCAAGCAATGCCACCTCAACCATTAGGGGTGATGTCATCCCATAAAATGTGATTGGTTTTCATAAAGTGAATTTTGATTGTACGTTTTCCTTAGGAGGCCCATTTTAGACCTAAAAATTCCCCTAATGATTATGCTCACTAGAAGTTCCAACATCAAAATCATCTATTTTTGCAGATCTCCAAACATTCTTGGAAAATCATTTCAAGTTGTTTGAAACTCCCAAAGGACTCCCACCTATTCGTGATCATGATCATGCTATTCATTTGATTCCAGGAAGTGTTCCTCCAAACATCAGGCCTTATAGACATCCTTATGTCCAAAAGAGCGAAATTAAATGTATGATTGCAGAAATGTTAGAGGTTGGTATAATTCAACCTAGTCAAAGCTATTTCTCTACTCCAATAGTATTGGTGCACAATAAGGATGGATCATGGCACACGTGACTGGATTATAGGGAGCTCAATAATCTCACCATTAAAGATAAATTTCCCATTCCTGTGATTGATGAATTATTGGATGAATTACATGGAGCAATTTATTTTACCAAGTTGGATCTTCGTTTAGGATATCATCAAATTAGAATGAGTACTGAAGATATTCCGAAAACAACATTTCGAACTCATGAGGGTCATTATGAATTTTTGGTCACGCCTTTTGGCCTTACCAATGCAGCTTCTACATTTCAAGGGTTGATGAATTCCATTTTCAAACCCTTCCTTAGAAAATTTCTGCTAGTATTTTTTGATGATATATTAATCTACAACAGGTCTTGGAAGGACCATGTTCAACATGTTGACAGGGTGCTCAAACTATTGCAGAAGAAACAATTATATGAAAAATCATCCAAATGTTTATTTGGAGTACAAGAGGTGGAATATCTGGGTCATATTGTATCTCACGAGGGTGTTAAGGTAGACCCTAACAAAATTAAAGCCATTAAGGAATGGAAAGTCCCCACAACCATAAAGAAGTTGCAAGGATTTCTCGGTTTAACAGGGTATTATCGCAAGTTTGTTAAGAATTATGGGAGAATAGAAACAACTCTAGCAACATTATAGAAGAAATATGCATTTTCATGGACTCCTGAAGAAACTAAGGCCCTTGAACATCTTAAAGAGGCAATGTGCCTAGCATCGGTCTTAGCTATGCCAGACTTCACAAAAACCTTTATTGTGGAAAGTGATGCCTCAGGAAATGGAATTGGTGTTGTTTTAATGCAAGAATGAAGATCCATTGCTTTTGAAAGTCGTCCAATCAAAGGAAAGTATCCACAGAAAGCTATTTATGAGAAGGAAATGTTAGAAATACTACATGCAATAAAGAAATGGCGACCTTACCTAATGGGAAAAAAATTCAGGGTAAAAATTGATCATAATAGTCTTAAACACTTTTAGGAACAAAGAATATCTCTAGAAGAGAAGCAAAAATGGGTCACAAAGATGTTCGGTTATGAATTTGAAATAATATACAAAAAAGGGAAGCTAAATGTTGTTGCAGATGCACTCTCAAGAAAGAGTGAAGAGGTGGAAGCATTGCTTTGTACCATTTCTATTATCCAACCAGATTGGAAAACCGAAGCAAGGGATGAATGGAAGAGGGATGAAGAAGTGTGAACACTCATTCAAAATTTGCAGCAAGATCCTAGTACATCTGATACATTTATTTGGAAAAATGATTCCTTATGGTACAAATATCACTTATGTCTTTGTAAGAATTCCCAACTAAAAAAAAATATTCTTTTGGAATTGCACACTTATCCTTTAGGAGGACACTCAGGATTTTTAAAAACTTACCACAGGGTGAAGAAAGATTTTTTTTGAGATGGCCTTAAATCTGATATTCAAAATTTTGTGGCAGAATGTTTGGTTTTCTAGAAAAATAAAGTTGAGATAATTAAGATCCCGGGTCTTCGACAACCTTTATCCATTCCATGTCAACATTGGGAGGAGATTTCAATGGATTTTATCACAGGTTTACCTAAGCCTGAAGGAAAGAGTGTCATCATGGTGGTATTTGATAGACTTACCAAGTATGCACACTTTTGTGCATTATCTCATCCATTTAAAGAAAGTATAGTTGCTACTACATTTATGGACACAACTCAAAAGCTACATGGAAACCCAAAGCTTATTGTGAGTAACAGAGATCCATTTTTACTAGAAATTTTTGGACGGAGTTATTTTCTTGTTTCGGTACTCAATTAGCTCATAGCTCATCTTATCATCCTCAATCTGATGGTCAAACTGAGATAGTGAATAAATGTTTGGAAGTATGTCTTCGTTGTTTTATATCTGATAAACAAACACAACGGGTCAATGGTTACCTCTCGCTGAATGGTGGTATAATACTTCCTTCCATACTACAGAAAAAATGACCCCATTTATGACACTTTATGGATATCATCCACCGTCCATCACATCATCTTTAAGAGAAAATTATAAGGTTCAAGTAGTGGAAGATCACATCGAGCATCAATAATAAGTTCTCCAACTCTTAAAGGATAACCTAAATTTGGCACAAAATCGAATGAAACAACAGGTAGATCAACATCGTAGCGAGAGAAGCTTTGATGTAGGAGACTGGATATTTTTATTGCTACAACCATACAAACAAATTTCCCTCAAGCAAGCTAAGAAGGATAATAAATTATCACCAAAATACTATGGTCCTTACAAGGTGTTGCAAACAATTGGTACTATGGCATACAAATTGGAGCTTCGTGCTTCTTCACAAGTGCATCCAGTTTTCCATGTTTCATGTTTGAAGAAGGTTATAGGTGAAAATCTTCCAGTTCAAACAATATTTCCAGAACTTGATGAGGAATGAAAAATCATATTGGAACTTGAAGCAGTCATGGAAAAAAGAAATTGACAGCTACGAAATCGATCAATTTCAGAGTATCTCATCAAGTGGAAGAACTTACCCACTGAAGATTCTACATGGGAGGATGCGAATTTTATACAGAAGCACCTAGAGATACTCAAGCGTTGAGGACAACACTTTTTTGAAGGAGAGGGGAATGTTAGGTCCCTATATTACTAGTTTAGTCCCTTATTGTTTTTTGTGTAGCCCCCTTATTATTATTGTTGTACCCCTGTAACCCCAATATTTTTATTATTGTGCCCTTACATTGTTATTGTTAAGTCGACTAGGATTATATTGTGGGCCCATAGACTCCTATATATAGAAAGAGGTTTTGGTCATTTTTATCATCCAAGAATTGTTAATTTTTGTAATGTATTGGAGGTTTCCCCCTCGAAGAGGCCAATTTCTAAGGTGTTGATATCTCTTTTCTTCTATTTTTGGAGTTGGTTTCATAGCAAATCTAGTCATTGATTTGGTCATTAATTTAGTCATTGATTTGGCCATTGATTTAATCATTGATTTGGTCATTAATCTTCACAATTAATGACCAAATATATAAAAAATATATTACTAAATTATCACCCGAGAAAACCAATTAATGACCAAAGAAATATGACAATGTTGGTCATGTTATAAGATACTGTAAATTAGCTACTAATAGTCATATATATGCAAATTTTAGTCATCATTTGAAACCAATTAATGACCAAATAAATATGACCAAAATGTTGGTCATTTTATAAGATGCTGTAAATTAGCCACTAGTAGTCACATATATAAAACATTTAGTCATCGTTTGAAAGAAATTAATGACCAAAGAAATATGACTAAATTTTAGTCATGTTATAAGATACTGTAAATTAGCTACTAATAGTCATATATATGCAAAATTTAGTCGTCATTTATAATCACAAATTTATTATTTGCAGTAGTCATTTATTTTGTTTTGGTAGTTTCACATTCACTATATAAATGACTACTTTAGTAGTTTATATTAATTTCATTTACTTTCATTAAAAATCGTCATAAACAACTAATTTAATTGTATATTCAATTTATTTGTGTTCATCATTAATAAACATAAACTATTGATTTAGTAGTTTTAGATTGATTTTTTGTTCATTATTAATCAACATAAATTAATTAGTATGATTTTGAAACTAAATTTAAAAATTCATACAATGTACGTCATCTAATATGAAAACACAAAGTTATGTATCTTAATTAGAATACTAAGTAATATCAAGTGAAACTATAAATAATTCCAACCACATTAATTATATTATATAAAATGTCAAGTATTACAATATAAGTTTCAAACTTAATACTGGTTGGAGTACAATTTACACATGAAATATTGTTTCATCACTTCAAAACATTATCATTGTGTTACCAAGGCATTGCAAGTCAATTCACCAACTCTAAAGACTTGACCATTAGTATCTATGTGCGTGTATTATGCAGAATATTGGCTTTACATGCACCAATAGACTAGTTCTCTTCTCTCTCTCTTGTTGAAACCTTAGTTAAACTGAGAGGGGGTGTGAATCAGTTTAACACATTCATGAACTTTTAAAACTTTCAATTAAGCTTATTTACAATTTAATTTCAACATAAAATTTATATGTGAAATATGTGAACAGAAGTATTAGGATAATGTGACATCAGACTTATTATGAGAGCAACAAGTATTAAGCAGATTGAATAACCATATCAACACATAAGCATCACACACAGAGACAACATATATAAGTGGAAACCCATAAAGGGAGAAAACCACATCTTATTATTGTTGTGATGCAAAGGCAAGCTCCAACTCCTTCTCACCACTGATTTTCTGTAAGCACCAACCTACAGGAGGCTCCAACCTCAATTCTGCAAGCTACAACTTGCAAGGAAGCTCCAACTCCCTCACCTTTTATAAAAGAAACACTTGCTGATTTACCTTGGATATCAGCTCTGTTCTGTACCTTCTTTACTATTGTCTTCCAGTTCTCATATCTGTCTTATATCCTCTCTGAATTTTCACAGCATCCCTACCTTCTTCTTATTTTCTCTGCTTCAATTCTGCATTCTCATTTATTTTACCAGCTTATTTAGAAATATGTATTCATTTCAATTTTACAGTGGGATTTTTTTTTTCTCCGGAGACTTGCCAATACATCACAAACAATGTAAAATCAATTAAAAAAATTTACATTCAGTTACAATATGGATTTCAAATCAACCCATGCAACCTCTCGGCTCACTGTGGTTTTTTTATTTTTTTATACAGGATACTCTGTCTTTTTCGTTTCTGCATTTTCTCCAGTTCATTGCAGTTGTGTAACTGCTGTATATACAACTGTCTTTTAATATCACTCAACCAACTCTTGGTGTTATATTAAAAACCTTTTTAACCTCTTTCATATAATTATAATAATTTCCAGCACGCATTTTTGCCTCATACAAGGTTCGGCAACCAATATATATTAACACTTGAATTTAATATTCGGCTCTTGTTTTTATAAGTTTTTGCATATCATTCATTAAATAACTTATTAAATAGTGTTAAAAACACCAGGCATATTATATTAAAGTCTGGGTCCTACTAAAATTTAATGTCAAACCATATATACATAAGACTTGGTGTATAATTCTTTTATAATTTGACTCCACGCTCATCACATATATTAACGCTTACCCTTGCGATACTTTATATCCACGATAATATATTAACATATATTATAACAAAGCCCTGACTTTTGTTGAGCTCCAACATGATCACGATCACGGCTTTAGAACCTTACATCCAATATAATATATGTATTAACATACATATCTACTCCCCAATTCAATCATTGTAATACTTCAATAAGTCAACTCGCAGACCTTCATATATATGATTCCACCCCATTCAATCTTTGGATATGAATGAATTACTTAATTTAAAAATTTCGGGCCCACAATGCATTATAACACACCGTCATAAACCATCGCGCCATCCAACGGCTGTAATGTCATCGCTCTTCAAAACTCGATCGAACGGACACAATAGAAAATCGCATTACACACTTGCATGAGATGTAATTCTTAAACCTACGCGATGAAACTGGTCCCACTAGTTAACTTTCCCCTCGCATCCAACGGTCATGAGCTCATCACTCCTCCAACCTCAATCTGACGATCCTTAACGAGTTTCGCATTTTTTATTGGTACGAACGTTAACACATTAAAATTGCTTGATAAACGTTGTTTTGAAAAACCACCTTAGGACATGTGGTGAGCGGAGACACATATCGCGTTTTTATTTTGAATACCATTTACCGCCCCTTTGATCGCGCGAACCCACTGGTTTTTGAATGCCAGTTTTACTGTTCACCTTCACGGTTCCTCTTAATGCTTGGTCAAGGTTCCACTTTCTTTTCTTTCGTATATTTCAATTAAATTCCGTCTTTGTAATTTGTTAATCTTTGTTCTTTGTTAACTTTTGTATATTTCATCACTGTTCCATTGACCTTTGGTTCTGTTACCTTTCTTCATCGTTCCGTCTCGCTATTGGTTCTGCCTCTGCCTTTGACTTCGCACTTTTTATATATGAACTCTACCTTTTTATATTTTAACCTTTGTTTTATCAATGTTTCAACGTTTTATTGTAAATACATATTGTTGCGCTCTCGACACTTCCACATGTTAACCCACACTGTTCTATCCCATTTTACAATGTGCATTCCGAGTTTGAATCTGGGATTCTACGAAACCCTCACTCTATCTATATATGGAAGTTGCCACAAGATGAGGCATAACAGGTGGTGGAACTATGTAAAGGTGTTAATAGCCTTTCAACTTCGCGCTGTGGCCCTGAATACTTCCCTAACATTTTTTGTTTTTTCCTCTGACAATTGTATGGTCCAACTCTTTCTCTATGAGCTCTTCTCTATTGGAAGTTATTTCAAATATATAATGGAGTCACGATACACATACACACCCTCTGGGTTTTTGTATTCTCTGTCTATTCTACTGCCCTGTCTTTGTATTTCATAGAGATTAATTTGTTCCACTCAGAGGGTAATAACTCTGGAAAGAGGAATCGAACCCTCTCTCAACTATACTCTATCCCTAATAACCTTATATCTGCTACTACAATGTAAATAAACTCTCACTCTGTCTCTACAAGCCTTATATCTGCTATTGCAGTGAAAATTACCTCTCTGTTACACAGAAATTTGTCACCGTCCCTGCAATTCCCCATCCTGTACATTGGAGGGCTTATTCCGTGACCTGTGAGCAGTGACATAACCTAAAAAAACTTTCATGGCATTCCCCTAGACATAGACTTTCATTCCCCTGAAGACATCTCCTTGTGAAAAACCCTAAAAATAGCCTTTTCACCCTTGGCGCGACTAGCCTGTGTTATACCCGCGCCAATGGGGGAAATCCTTCAAAGATGGCGCGCCAATTGGCGCTTTGTCTCAGAGTCGCACTTGCGCCAGGCTTAATAAAGGGTGTTTAAAAAAAATAAATGGCGGAAGATTGACTTTAACCAACTCTTGAACTGGTCTCTAAATTGAGTTGGGACGTTTGGCTCCGGATTTCCATGTAGAGGAAGTAGTTTTCCACCTCTCATGGAAGCTTCCTTGAGGATAGGGCCAATCCCATGATTGTAGGGATCCCAACTCCCTTCTCCCCCATCTATAAGCTTGCCGCTTCTCAAAGCTAACTTCAAGAGCCTTCATAGCCTAAAGAATGCTGCAAGAGCTTTGATAGTCCTCATAGTGCCAAATCCATAGCAAGGAGATTGACGATCGAAGAGAGAGGCTTGTCCCCATCCTTGACAAGCTTTACCGAGACGTATTCCACTGACGACCCGCCGAAGGAAGGTTCAACGTCAGAGCCAGGTTGTATTTTCCTTTGTTGAATTAATGATAAGTGACTATTGGTTATGGTTCCACTCGTATTGTTCATTATGATCATGAGTTTTGTCTTCTCTGACTGATACATAATTTCATATATCGGGTTTTACGCTTGTGTTTGTCATGTTTCTTGTGTGTGCAGGTGTTCGATCACGGTGAGCAAAAGGATTGTGATTTGCCGGAGCAAGGAAACGAGAGCGTCATCTCCTCTACAAACGACAACGTTGGACTTGAGGTAGGCCTTCTTCGCAATTTGGTTTATTGCAATTAGGAACTTGCGCCATAGCATGTTACGATTGTTGCTAGACCCGATCTGGGATAGTAGGGATCGCCTCCATCCGCAGAGGGGATTTACCTTCACAACAAATTGGTGACTCCACTGGGGAGTTAGCTTGTTGTTTGTTTTATAAACTATAGACAGAGCCTGAAGTTAGCCAGATAGCCTTCGAAACGCTCTTGCTCTGCATTAGTGAAATTAGATGAATGTTGATTCAGTCAATCTCCAGTCTAGTTTATGAACTAAACACTTGGAGTATTGTATTGTCTTTTCGATCGATTCTTGACTTTGCTTGCTTGATCAACTCTTTTGGCTGGCTCTTTTCATGAGTTTGGTTTTTGGTTTGAGATTCAACATCACTGGTCTATTCCTTGGATTGCTCTTTATTGTTTTTTCCATAGCAAACTTGACTGGCATGCTTATTAGCCTGACAGTCACGCCAATTGGCGCTAGTTGCCAGTTTACTACCTGCGCCAATCCTGTTATGGTGCTAGTTTCCGCCTCACAGTCGCGCCAATCCTGAAGGTGCTAGGGTTTTCTATGATTCGAGCTTTCTGAGCTGGATCTGTGATTTTGGTTTCATTTTTATGACTACCTGAATGTTCTGGAGCATTGTTTGACTGACTGTGACCTTCATCCTTTGGTTGTTTTCCTGTTTCTATTAATTTTACATTCTAGCCCTAGGGCATCTAGGTGATTTTATGTGTCGAGCCCCCTGTGGGAGTTTTTGGTTTCTATCTGTTTAGTCAACTTTGTGATTGCTTCTCTTCATTCATTTGGTGGTTTTCTATCGTTTTATTGTGTTATTTCAGTGATTCGCTTCCTCTTCATTCGAATTCCGCTTTGTCTCGCTTTGAGCCTAGTTTACATGGTTCATTTGAGTCTTGGAGATTTTGCTTGAAGTGGTGAGTCTGGTCTTGGTTGGGAGAAATTCTTTGTTTTTTCATTTTCAGGCGTTGCGCTTGTTGTCAGTTAGCAACTCGTGCCAATTTTCCATTGGTGTTAGTTGTCAGTGAGCAAGTCGCGCCAGTTAGCGCTAGTTGTCAATGATAAATTCGAGCCAATTTCAGGGCGTGTGAAAATTGAGATTTTTTCCTTAAATCCGTCACCAATGTGTATTTCCCTTCCGGTATTTTCACTGTATGAGCATAGATTACATTGCTCATTGTTTGAAATGTCTTATTTCCATGATTGTTTGATGTAAAAGGGATTGAATGCCTTGTTTTGATCTCTTTCTTTGGAATTCCTCTTTGTGTTTGACCTCATATGTCTTGTTGCTTTTTGAGGGATTTCGTGACAAAGTGTTTGAAACAACGATTGCATTCTTAGTGTTTATTTACATCTCTTTTGCATTCATCCTTCATTAAGGAGATTTGCGTTCTTTTAGTTTTTGTTTCAAAGTTTTCTTTTCATGCATTAGATCACATTGCATTGAAAAGTGTTTTTTTTAGATCTATCATTGAACTTAGATCACATTGTTTAATGATTGAAAGCTAAAAATCGCATTGAGTGCATTCTCTTTCATTAAAAGCATGCATTAAGTAGATTCTCATTTCATCGAAAAATGCATTGAGTGCATTCTTATAATTTGAAAAGGAAAGGGAAATTGTGCATAGATTACAATTGCATAGTTTCAAAAAAGAGTATTTTGCATAGATTACATTGCATTATTCACATCGTTGAATGTTTGGAATTACTTTTGGATAGTGAAAGTCATCTAGCTTGGAAAAAATTTCATTTTGAGTATTTTTGTTTGTCGCATCATTGTTTGAAGCTCTTCCCTTAACTAGATAGCATTCATCGAATTGAAAGATTTCTTTCGTCATATAGCTGCATATAGGAGATTGTCAGATGACATACGGTAGGGCCTTGAAATTGAAACATAATTGAAGATCAACCATAAAATTTACTCAATTTACCTTAAGGAAGCATTGGAACATTAACGAAATATTTAGTGGTCTAGGCTAGTGACGTGTTCCGGCGTCGTTAAACCTAGTAGCTGTCATTCGCCTCTTGGCCTTAGACAGCACTAGTATGGACTTGTGCTCCCCGTACCATCGCGTATATAAAGGGATACCCCACTAGGTTGCTATCCTTTATCCATAGGAAGCCGAGTCTGCCGCCCTATACTCGTGATACACCAGACATAGCATTCAGGGAGATTTCCTGCACGTACGTTAAGTCCTTGGTTGATTTCTCTTTCATTTTGAAACCAAGGTGTATATTGCAGTTCAAAGTTATTTGGTACACCCTTTTCCTAGAATTCCTGAGTAGTCATTTCAATCTTTTCTGACTCTTTAAATTTGAAAAGGTCATCATGTGCTTGTCCTTTCACGCTTGTTTCCAATATGAAAGTGATAGAGTCACCTTTTTCCTGTTTATTGACTCTTAAAATATGAAATGGTAGAGTTTTGTTTCAATTTTTTAAAAATTAACTACCCACAAAATATTCCTAGTTAAAGTTAGTTTCCTTAGGGTGTCATTCTGGAGATATTTTCTGATGGAAACTTTTCCGGAGTTCACCAACCAAGGAATCCCCTCCGATGGGAATCCGGGTCCTTTTCCTCCTTTTGGAAATGTTGGCACTCCTTATATGGCAACGTTGTCCCTTCCTGGGTTAATTGTTGGGTTGCCTGTTTGGTTGTTTTCAACCTCTGTGGTCCCGAATGTCCCGGCTACTGTTCAATGAGTTCCTCCACCTGAAAAACATCATGTTGATTCCAAGGTGGACCTCTCCCCTTCTTCGCCTGTTTCTGTGTCTTCCTCTTCTACTTCTCCTGGTGAAAGTCTGGATTCAAGTAACCAGGTGGCTAAGAAGAAGAAGAAGAAGACAAAGAAGAAGAAGTCTGATAAAAGAGAGGCTAAGGCTCCAGCTACTGCTTCTGAAATGTCTCCTCTTGATAAACCTCCCAACCCTCCACGAAAATTCAAGTTCCCTTGTATGTTGTGCACAGGAAACCATATTCTTCGAGATTGCCTTGGCATTCCCAAGGTACTCAAAGTATGGTCCAGCGGTTGTCCACCATTGCCTTTGGCTTCCAGGAGTCAGGTTGGGGGCACATCTTTAGCTGGTGCTGGTAAGACTCCTAAGAAGCAGGGTAAGATTACCAATCCCTGTAATTTGTGTGAAGGGCACCATGCCATTCACCTTTTTCCGTATATGGATGAAGCCAAGCGAGTTTGGACAACTCGGTTGTTTCTGCACCGTGCCTTCCGGCTAGTTACAGATAGCTTTCTTTGAGTACTCCACCAACTGATCCTATGATTGGTCAAGAGTCATCCTTGGTCCATCCCACTCCCCCGGGAATTCAGATTCAAGAATCCGTCCCTGACCAACCATTAGTCGTTGGATCTGTTGAGCTGGCCCCGTCTGCGGTGCACTATATCTTTTCCATTGAGAGTGGATCTCACACCCCTCAGGTTCTTCTTGTTTCTTTAGATTCCTCGGACTTGGAGAAAGATTCTCCTATCCCTATACCTCAAGAAGTTGCTCCTTCGACACCTGTGATAGAGGTCCCGGAGGATACCCCTCCCACCTTCGAGATGGAGGTTGTGGAGGATGCTCCTTTTTCTTCTGTAACACCAGGGGAAGACCATCTCGGTTCAATGGTAGCCCCTCCGAGTAGTTTGGTCACTTATTTTGATTAGAGTCGATTTGCAGGATACCGCCTTCCGTCTTATGTGCCTTTTGAGATAACAGTACAGGCCTTTGGTTTGGTCATACCCATCACTGTTATAGATGAAAGCATGTCTGTTAGTATTTTATCCTCAACTACTTGGCACGATTTAGGTTCACCACCGCTTACACCTGTTACGCAGAATCTGTTGGCATTTAACAGAAGAACTAGTCAGCTGCTAGGGATCCTTCCAAGGTTACCTATTACTTTGGGAGGTAAAAACGTCCATATGGACATGATGGTTGTTCCAGGCCCCTTGGATTTCAATCTGATTTTGGGGCGCGATTACACCTATGCCATGGGAGCGCTTGTCTCCTCCCTTTTTCATGTGGTTTGTTTTCCACATGAAGGATGGATCGTGACCATTGATCAGATTTCATTCTTTGGTCTCGATGTGGCAACTGGCCTGCCATCATCCCTTCCTAGTTTTTATCCACCCGTTGTATCTACCCCACCGCAGGTCAACTATGTGGCTACCTACCCCATGCTTGTACTCAGTGATAGTGCCGTTGTGCATCAAGTGCTGGGGGCATTGGGTCCTGACTTCTAGGATGTTTTCCTTCCATCGGGAGTGGAACTCTTGGAAGCGATGACTTCTTATTCATTATGACAAGGTTGTTGGAGCATGGTTCTTTTCCTGTGTCAAGCTCCTTAAAAAATGAAACAAGCTGGTCAGAGCATGGTTCCCTTCCTGTGTCAAGCTCTTTAAAAAATGAAACAAGGTTGTCGGAGTAGAGTTCCTTGTCTTGTGTCAAGCTCCTTAAAAAATGAAACAAGGTCATATGAGGATAGTTCTTTTAATGTGTCAACCTCGTTAAAACAATGAAACACGTTCTTGTTCAATTTGAGTCTTTGATCAGATCTCGTAAAATCCCAGTCGAGTCTTTCTTAGATCTCATAACTTGAACCTTCACTCCCTCCATCTATTTACTCAGGTGCATGGACTGAAGCTTGGGTGGCATGTACCTCGAATTGAGTCACCATGCTGGGGGCATGCTTACTTTTTCTAGCATAGTTTGTTTCCGTTTCAAGCTTGTGTAAAAATGAAATTGGTTTCAAGCATAGTTTATCTTTGTTTCAAGCTTGTGTAAAAATGAAACCAACTTCAAGCAGAGTTTCCTGATTTCAAGCTTGTGTAAAAATGAAACCTTTCCCATTGAACCCCTGTGATTTCATCATCAACACATGATACTCTTGGTTTTCTCTACCTATCGGGCACACCGTCGAACACCATACAAAGCTGATTGACAGAGCCACTGGCTCTGAGAACCCATTTCGCAATGAGTGGTCTTGTTAGTCATCCCTCAACCTTTAATTATTTCACAGTTTCCAACGTCATCGAACGAGTTGTTTCCTCATACTTACACTCGTTCCTCCAGAGGAGTCAACCTTTTCACTTTTCCTCGACTCTCTAACACAAAATATCGCTGGTGTCCCTTTGTTGTCGGGACATCTTGTTAAAGTGGTCATGAAACATGTGAAGTTGGACATCTACCCAAGATGGACAATCTTTTTTTAAATGGGATAGGTTGACACAAAAGGAATACCCTAGCCTACCAGATTAGGAGTTTTTCTCACAGTTTTCTACCTTTTCGCATCTGGGGAACTATTTACGAAAAGGGACCTGTGGAGTTTTCTTTTCCGCTGTCTTTTCAAACTCTCTAAACATGAAAAGACGCCGAGTTCTTCCTTTGTCAGACTCGTTAAACCCTGATGACATTGGATTTCGTCGAAATGACGTTCTCCGAGTTTCTCCTTCCCAGGACTCGTTAAATGCACTAGGATGGATTCGCCCGAAGGGCGGACTTATATCACAAGCATATGCTATCCCCTTCAAGCTTGTGGAACAAATACCGCCAGAGTGAAGAAAAATGGAATTAACATCATCACGTGGTTTTGTTAGTATGTCACCTTTGGAACATGGAATCTGGCCCCATCTTCCGGTCGTTGGGGAGCATCTCATCTCATTCTCCACTCTGCTCCGTTGAGTTTGGGTAATTATTTTTGACCTCTCATCTGCCTCTTTTCCTCGCCGTCACCACACCTCATTCTTTGATGTCAAATAACGCCAAATCCAGTGCCATGCCGCCGATATGTTCAAGAGAAGTTGACCTCCCCAAGTTTCCAACCCTCTCTCCGATTCTCATCCCACCCCCCGATTCAAAGATATCAGGTTCCCTCCCGTCTTCGTGCTTCAGCACTGGGAAGACAGGTTCATCTCTTACCCAAGGTCACTTCTTGTCGACTTCAGCTCATTATCCAGGAAACTGATCTAGAGACTCCCTTCTGGTACCTTGGAGCTTGCATGCCTCAATGGCAGGTTCTTCATGTTCGACATGAGGTTTTCATCATTGGCCTCTGTTCGAGTGATTCTATGGGTGTTCGATGCTATCTCATTGATTCACATGCCATAGGTTGTACCTATAGTACCTTGAGGACCATTGTCATTATTGGTGGTTCCTGTCGCGTGTGGTAACAACTTTCATCATTGGCTGGTAATCAGACGATGTTCTTGCATGTTCGACTTCAGCTCACATATTCACATGCTTGAACTTGTACTCTGTTCGGGTCGAGATGGAGCGCAAGACCCTGGATTCCTGTTTGTTATAATCTAGGCTGTGATTTTGTGGATTATTATGATTGGTTACATGACTCATTCACTGGATGGATGTGACCATACCTGAGTCTATTTATCGATCCTCACTGGATGGTTGCGACCATACCTTGGATCTGGATTATTGTATACTTTGTTATGGATGGATGCACCCATACCACATATATCATGTATTTGAGATATCAGTTGTACTTCTCTACACAGGTTTTCCGACGGCGGTGTTTTCGGTTGGACACGTTCTCGTAAAGCATTTCACCCCTCTCTCTCTTTTAGGCCTCATGCTTTAGGGGGCATCTGTTACATAGAAATTTGTCACCGTCCCTGCAATTCCCCATCCTGCACATTGGAGGGCTTATTCCTTGACCTGTGAGCAGTGAAATAACCTGAAAACACTTTCATGGCATTCCCCTAGACATGGACTTTCATTCCCCTGAAGACATCTCCTTGTGAAAAACCCTAAAAATAGCATTTTCACCCTTGGCGTGACTAGCCTATGTTATACCCACGCCAATGGGGGAAATCCTTCAAAGATGGCACGCCAATTGGCACTCTGTCTCAGAGTCGCACTCGCGCCAAGCTTAATAAAGGGTGTTTTTAAAAAATAAATGGCGGAAGATTGACTTTAACCAACTCCTGAACTGGTCTCTAAATTGAGTTGGGACGTTTGGCTCCGGATTTCCATGTAGAGGAAGTAGTTTGCCACCTCTCATGGAAGCTTCCTTGAGGATAGGGCCAATCCCATGATTGTAGGGATCCCAACTCCTCTTCCACCATCTATATAAGCTTGCCATTTCCCTTTGCAAGGTAATCTACAAGAGCCTTCATAGCCTGAATAATGCTGCAAGAGCTTTGATAGTCCTCATAGTGCCAAATCCATAGCAAGGAGATTGACGATCAAAGAGAGAGGCTTGTCCCCATCCTTGACAAGCTTTACCGAGACGTATTCTGCTGACGACCCGCCGAAGGAAGGTTCAGCGTCAGAGCCAGGTTGTATTTTCTTTTGTTGAATTAATGATAAGCGACTATTGGTTATCGTTCGACTCATATTGTTCATTATGATCATGAGTTGTGTCTTCTCTGACTGATACATAATCACATATATCGGGTTTTACACTTATGTTTGTCATGTTTCTTGTGTGTACAGGTGTTTGATCGCGGTGAGCGCAAGGATTGTGATCTACCGAAGCAAGGAAACGAGAGCGTCATCTCCTCTACAAATGACAGCGTTGGACTTGAGGTAGGCCTTCTTCGCGATTTGGTTTATTGCAATTAGGAACTTGCGCCATAGCGTGTTACGATTGTTGCTAGACCCGATCTGGGCTAGTAGGGATTGCCTCTGTCCGTAGAGGGGATTTACCTCCACAACACTCTCACTCTTTTCTTCTCATGCTCCAAACTGAGAGCCCTCTATTCTCCTGTAAATGTTACTACACCATTCACCAAAACCTTGGGCCCCTCTTTCTGTCTTCTCCTTTGCCTCTGCTATTGTTTCAGGTGCTACTCCTTTGCCATCACCTTTACCATTAATGAAAAAATTTCCAACATCTCTCTCTCTTTAATTTTCATTTTTTTTATCTAGTGTTATTGATATTCTCTTTCTTCAATTCTTGCTTCTTACCATCAACACTGAGTTCATTTCCTGAAAAGAAAAAAATAAGATACAATGCAGAGTATAATACATGAAAGTCGATGAACACTAGAATATAAACTAAAGTAGACTATAAAGGATTTATACAATACATACCTCAACATAAGCAATATTGTTAATGTCATTTTTGCACATAAACACAAGAAACTCGAACAAGTTTTCTTCAGTTGAGCAATAGTGGCCACTATCTAGCAAGATGACCTCTATAACCAAAGCAAATAAAACATCAGTACCATAGAATAATTTTTTTATCTACTGTGTTCTCAGTGTACATGATTTGTTGATGAAATGTTATATTCAACTAAAGTAATAAATTCAAATAGAAGCACACATTCCTATCCCAATATTTTGAATTCCCATGCTTATGGTAGATTAAATTTTGATTTTATCCAACATAATCAAACACAACAAAGCTAGAAATTTCTACTAAGAATGTCTCATGCTCCACTTTTGTAGTTCTATCATTTCCTCTAGTTATCTTTAAGAAGCAGTGACACTTCAACAATAAAACTGGTCAATAGAAATCTAATGGGTGGAGCAAAGTATTGTTGACACAAGATTACAACAAGAAACTAAAAAAGAATGAGAAAGGACTTTTTTAATAATAATATTAACCGAGAATATAGCTTCAATATAGAAACCTTCAATTGTCATTGTACTATTCCAGGGGAAAAGGAATCCATTTCCTAAAATCCAACAAAGTATATCCAAAGAAAAAAGTAAACTTGTTGGCTCCACATTCAAAGGTAAAGTAATTGGGTCTAGTTATATCAGATACTTTTGAGAGTGTACGGGTAGCTACTAACACCATTAACAAGAATTTTAAAATAGATTTGTCACGTATGACCTCAAATGTGGCAACAAATTTGATATATGCACTACTTGTATACATTCCAAAATGCATTGCAATGATATAAGAGTACCAAAAGAAATTGCACATAATTTCATATTCACTATCCACTTTTATTCCAAAACAACATTCAAATAACTATTATAACTTACCCCGAAAATATGTTGAAATTTCCATTCATTGTCATGAATATCCCTTGCTGTCAGTTCCTAGGAATGTGGTTTCCAAGTGAAATCCTTCCCAAAACAAATAAAACCAAATAAAACAATAACAAAACTTAATAGGAGACAAATATGACAAATACCCTTACCTTTTGTTCCTTCAAAGAATGCAGTATTCTCTTGAAAGAGGTCTAAAATTATAAGCACTTACCTATTAAATCACAAATAGAACAACTATGGGAAAATAAGAACTGCACAAGTGGAGGATAATTTTTTTTTGCAGTGCGACGTGGCACATAAAACCTGTCATCGGTGCTAGTGTTACTTGCAGTCTATGTTTTACAAAAGTAATTATTCGGTTGCTTGCTTGGTGTGTTGAGGTCAGAACCAAGATAATAATATTTTTGCTCTTGTTGCAAAGTATCATCAAATTTTTAGTTCCTTTCACAAATGGAACTAGTACCAAAGCATTTATCACCAAAATTGGTAATTACAACAAAGCATATATAATGAAACTGAAAATGTCTTACAACATTAAGAGGTTGCAATGTCATTTGAGTATATACTTCAAATATTTCCACATCTTTCTAGCATTCAATAAGGTTTTTATTAAATTTTAAATCTTGTATATATAACGATATGAATAAAAGTGTTAAATACCAAAGCAAGGATGAAATGCAAAGAACTGACATGCATTGTAACATTGTGAAGTTAGCAGATTAATTGAGTTGGAAGATTCAGATAATTGGATATATGAGCATCAACCTCCTTTTTTGTTGAAGCAACTACCTAAAATCAGTTTCATTACGTAGCATTAAAATTTCAAAATACTTGGGTCACATTTTATGATGAAAATAATATAATCATTCATTATTTTCAGTCATTCATCTCCAAAAGAAGATTGTGAATTAAAATTGGTGAGCAACCAAAACACCTGTTCACTGTGACCCTGTGGAAAATAAACAACCTTGCTCCCAACAATAGGTAAGGAAATAAGTGGTCCATCACAAGCATGCCAAGGCTCTAAATTAAGGCATCTCTTTTCCCATGCTTGATGTGACATGAACAAATAAATTTTCAGTTGGATATTCCTTTAGAAACCTCTCAACCTCGACATCGTATGCTTCATATTATTGGTTGCGAATGTTTAGACAAAAATGAAATGGAAGAAAAATTAAAGAAACTCCAACACATTAACTATTTGGAACATTGAGAAAATATCATTTTCCTTGATATTAGGGGTTGTCAACATCTCAATATGTAGATATTGACAAATGATTCAAAGCCTACTGTGTGCATCAGCCTCAAATTACAAGAAAAGTGAACTAGAATGTAAATGTTGCAATGCTCTTTGTTGCAGAAGTAATGAGCTCATGGAAAGCTCTTAAATTTCAAAATCCATTAAATTATTGACTTCCAAAAAGAAATAAATGAGAGGATGTCAGTACTAGATGACCAAGCTACTTGTGAACCTTATAGTAAATTTGGCACCTCAAGGTATTACCAATGAAATTGATATAATTGGATACCATGTTTCCAATGTTCAGGACTAGAAACACTCCAACTCTTACTATGCACATAAACCAATGTATTATATGATAAATTATGGGAACTGCAACAAGTATTCTGATTCGGAAAAAACTTCCAACTCAATATTGATTTCCTTTAAGTCATATTAAAGGTGAGACTTCAATTCTATAGATTCCGTATTTTTATCAACACTGCTCTCAGCCTCAGGTGGCAGTGTTTCCATAGGTTTTTGCAGGTCTCCACCAACTGAAGCTACCAGCTTTTGGTGTTCCTGTTGTCTAGCCACAAATTCATCCACATGAATAGATGATGGCCTACCACTAGTAAACCCTCCACAATTAACATTAACAACATTGGAGTTGCTACACATACCATCATTGTTTCTCCCTTTTGCAACATAATCATCAACATTAATGTGCACCTTGGATACCCAATTTACAATTTACACATTTCTTTCCAAGGTTGACTTTGTATTGTGACATGCCATAGGGTTGGTTGGGTTACCATGAGATCTCAAAGGATTATCACCACTTAGCATAGGCTTGTTGGATGACCTAACTTGGGCCATGCCCTGATCATGAGTATTTTTTCCCTAGGCCTTGCATTTTAGGAGAATCTATGCTCTTGGTGCTGGAACTTCTGTCAAGGCATTTCAATTTTTTAAAATAGGCTTGATTTTAAAACAAGCATGATTTCTTGAAGGAAATGAGACATAAGTCAAACCAAATCTGGAGGAGAATTCATTACCCCAAGAGAAACCTAACTGTTTGGTTGTGTATCAACATCCCAAATGAGAACCTTAACACGGGATAAGCACAAATGGGACCATGAATTGAAACAGAACATTTTGACAGGTCATAAATTGCTGATTTCCAAACTTGTTCTATTCAAGTGGTGTACTTTACTATTATTGAGAATCTAAGTTTCCAAAGAAATAACAAAACTATAAAACCGAAAAGAATGAGGCTCACATCTAGGCCATTTGTATGTGTAGCGAAAATTCTTTCTTCATACAAACTCGGGAAAGTGACACAACTCACAAATTCTTTCTTCATGCACTATTCTTTGGCATTCCATCTAAAACATATTCCTAATAATCAAAATTTATGATTGAAAACAAATGAATCAATCATTAAAGCTCATTAAAATGTTTGTATCCATATCTTTGATTCCCTTGACCACTTCATCTCATAAATATGTCTCTTGCTAATATGACGAGCTTTATCTTAGAAACGTATCCTCAATAAATCATAAAGCCTCATTCTTCATTATTGAAATGGGTGCAAAATTTATTCCCCAAACAAACTCAAATAAAGGTCAAACCTTTGTCTTTGGCATCAATGCATGGGGTACTAGTCTAATTGTAGCTAATTGAGAATTTTTGGAGATACTTTAGTCTATCATGATACAACATATGAACCATTACAAACAAGTCATTCCACATACCAATTTCCAAAACAAGTTTGGTGCCCATCCTTTAAGAGCATTTCCAGGCTTGTTTTTTTCCCTCGCAAGATTTGCACCCCAGAGGATTGCATTACTTGACATCATAGATACACTTATTTAGCTCTTTGATTCTCAAAGGGGATTTCTTCTCTAGGCTTGAATAGACATAGAATGTTGGTTTTAGAGACATTATTACTAGTTCAATACACCGACATTTGTATTGAGCATGTCCCTTCCTTTAAGTACCTTTTGTATGCCCTTGGTCACCTCTGCCACCTGAATGAGGAGATCAACAAGCCAGTTAGGGATGACATATACATGATTTAAGTTCGTCTCACTTGGAATCCTCCCCTCAAACTATTTGTTCCAAGATGGCATGTTATGAGAATTTTATGTAGCTATGCAACAGTCTCATTGTTCAAATGGCCTCAAGACTCTTCTCAAGTAGCTCAAGGTTTGTTCCCACCACTTCCACATCAAGAAAATAAACACATACCACATGGAGAGGATCTGCCAATTTTTCCATCTTTAGGGGATTGAAAGAGAGGAATTTTGTTACTTCAAATGTAATATATACTCTCATGTTTTGAAGTCCTCTAAAGCGTAAAACTCCTGATCCATTGGTCATGCTACATGATTATTATTGGTGCCCAGTCTCATTTCTGTAATGGCATGTTTACTTCAGTATGAATGGTTGTGATTGCTAATTCACAGTGAAGTATATATGAATTGTTTCTCATCTAAAGTAAAGGATATATATACTCTTGTTCCATGTGTCTGCCAAGGAGAATTAAAGTTGAATAGAAACAATAAGCCCTAGGCTTGCATTGAAGTGAAGAATTTGAAATATAGAGGCAGAAATAAATAGTGAAATGTGAGTAATTTCCATTTATGAATCGTACAAAGAGGAATGTTGGTATTGATGAAGTATTGTAGCTATTGGATAGAATAAGGGTTTCTGTATAGTGAATAGGTTGTGATTTGATTCCTTATCCTCAACATATATTCCAGTGGCAAATATCTTGTGATAATAGTCACAAAATATCATAATTTATATTGTAGTTGAGTAGTCCAGCAATGAGAAGATTCATGACTTGTTGTAACTTGTAACAAAATAAGGGTTTATTATTAGGTACATCAAGGGAAGTTTCCTAGTTCAGCAAGCATGGAATACTTATAGTACTAAAGACATGTATATTGGTGAAAGAAATTTATACTGATAGTACCTCAGTGACATAATAAAGTGACCTAAGCATGATAGTAACATCATGAATGTGCAACAGTAATGTTAGCCACCTATAAAAATTTGTCATACCAAATGGTGGCTAAATCATTTTTGAGCCTTTAAGAAACAATTTTATGGCCAAATTTTTAGTTCTTAAAGTCTTATGAGGATAACTAATCCTTTAAGTTAATCTTCACTGTTGTTTCCCTCATAATCCTAAAAAATCTGCTGTTGGCCTAAAGAAGACTGCTCAAAACCCCATTTTCCCATCATTTTTACCCCTCCTTTCATTCATAAAAAAACCCTCCATAGGCCTCATTTAACCTTCAAATTCACTTCAAGACCCTTTTAAAACCATTTGGTCTCCTTACATTTGGTTTAAAAAACTCCTTTTCCTTTTACTGAAACCCTCAAATTGGCTTAAAAACCCTGTTTTTTAGCCTAAAAACTCTCATATTACATTATATATAACTTTAGCCCCCGAGGGATTAACTCCTATAAAACCTGCTTCTCATAAGACCTACAGACCCGCAACTGAGTGCTAAGGGCTTAAAAAATCCTAAATCCCAGTTTTAAACCTTCATTCCCTTTATTTCTTTGTTATTTCATAAAACCCGATGGTTTGTTTTTACGGTGAATATCCACCGTTGATCTTTGCATATCAACAATTTTCGTTAAACCCGATCCCCACTCCTACGATGTTTTCCTCATTTTTTAACTCCACCCAAGAAGTAATCTGGACCGTCCGTCATTCAAATCCCATGGTCTAGATTGAATTCGATAGACCTGACTTCTGTCGGGACCTACCTCCGCCTTGTAAAACACCCGCCCAATCAAATTGCGACGCCTGGACCCCACTACCTCCCCAACCTGCATCTTCCTCCATCGCGTGTGATCCGCACCATTGGATCTCTGACCTCCCATCCGACGGCTAGAAATCATTTTCGCATTTTTTTTGCATCTGGGGTTTAACGCCAAGAAAAAATGCGAAAAAAGTGGTTTTGGGAGGACGCATGTCAGGCAATGAAGCATATCACGTTTTTTTGGAGAATTTTTTAAACTTCCTCAGAGCTGCACGAAACCAACGATTTTCCACCTTACCACCCTCTTTTGCAGTAATCCTTCGTTTAAATCCTAACCGTCGATTGTTTTAATTGGACAACTCTCCCTTAACGCGACCAAAATTTCATTCACCCTTCCTCTACCCTCAAAATATTTCATTGCTAAACCTCCACCGTCAGATATTCTAATCTAATGGCTCTTCTACAAATTTCACCACCGAGCCATCGCCCTTCCCCTTTGCTCCAAAGAACTTCATCACAAGATCCTATCCGTTCATCAATGTAATCTAACGGCCTAAATCCGATTGCCATTCCAATTCATTTCCCCCACCATATGAACTTCAGATCTAATCTCCACCATTCATTTCTTTTATCCAACGACTCGTATTCATCCTTGCGTCCAATCTTCATTTCAACCCTTCTTCGCTTTTGATAAAGTTTTTCTCCCTTTTTTAACATTTTCCTCCATTCCGCTATGACTTTTCCCCCTCCGCATTATAAAAATCCCGATTGATCTCAGCCGTTGATAAACCAAGATCAATGGCCTAGACTTAATCTGACCCTCATTCTTCCAACCACCTCCCCTTTTGACCCCATCAACTAATCTTGATCGCGGGTTGTTTTCATACAACGACCATGATTAAACCTCACCTGCAAAGCAACAAAAACACAGTGAACCTTAATTATACAGAGAGTATCAGTGTCAAAGGATGGGATCAAAGCAGAAAAGAAGAATTAAATGTTTTTAGCATAGTTTTGAGAGATTAAGGCACAAACTCAGTAAACCAAAGGCCTAATCTTAAGATCAAAACAATATGAAGACCAGAAAAGAAGATAAAGGCCTAATTAAGCCTAAAACACAGGATCAAGACAAATTAACAGTGTTTTAGGATAAAAAAAAGAGAAGTATCAGTCCGAGAAGCCTTCACTGACACATCAGAGGCCAATTGAATCCTCTCTAGCTACCAAAAGCCACCTACTTCCTCACAGAAATCAAAGAAGGCCTAGTTATTGCCAGAACAAAAGATATTTGCCTAAAGACAGCTAAACAGTTATTTCAAATCAAAGGAACTTATTACCAACTGTTAGCAGAGTTATTATAAAGATAAGAAACAACCATGAAGTTAATTTTCTTGCCCATAAAGCCTCAAAAAGCAGAACAGAGTTATGAAACAGAGTTATAGATAGAATGCATTCCCGCCTTATGCCTTGCATGGTTTTCAAGGCCAGGAATTGCATTAATTATGGAATTAATGATACTTTAACCCTAGGAACTCTTCCACCTCCTCATTTTCTTATAAAATCTTCTTGAGGAGCACATTGTAAAATGATGGTCTCTGGATATCTATTACATGTAAATAGTTTTCTGAAGTTGCTGTAGCCCTGTTTGTAATTGAAGATACATAAGTTGAGATGAGAAGTTTGAAGCTGTAGAGACCCATTGGACTTGATGATTGTAACTGGTTTGAACATCAAATACAAGCTGATTTATGGGATCCTGGTCTATGTCAATGGGGATGTGTTTCTTATTGTAAATTGTTATTTTCTTTTTGTTTCCATTTTGTCCACTTTCTTTGATAAAGAACAACAAATATAGAGCTAGGATTTACTATTAAAAGTACCCTACTGTCACTGATAAGCTTTATATTTATGTTTTCCTCCAATTGTGTATTTAAGAATGATTTAATACAGTCCAAGTAGTTAAGGAATGTTGGTGTTCCCATGTCTTACTGTCTAAACTTTAAACATTTTTCTTGAATGATATTTTCATTTCATGCTAATTAGAGTTGGACTAGGAAAGTTTATGGTTTGCCCTGTCTTCTAGTTCTTTCTCCAAAGGTTGTTTGAAAGTTTCCCTAAGAGTATGTTGAAAGCATGATAGGTTCAAAGTCCTTACTTGATATTAGAATACTTTTATGTTTATCTTGAATGTTTTACTTTTGAATATGCTGAAAGAAGGATAGGTTCAAAGTCCTTACTTAATCTTAATTTATTCTAAGTGTTTTAAATGTTTTCTATTGAAAGCGCATCAAAAGCAGGCTAGTTTCAAAGTACTTACCTGATCTTAGATAAATTTTATGTCTTTCCTTAAGTGCATGCCAAAAGAAGGATAGTTTCAAAGTACTTACTTGATCGTAGGCTGCCATTTGTTCCTTCATCTGTTTGATTTCCCTTTCTTATTGTTCCTGTTGGCTGGATAAATCGTTCTTGTGGACAAGACCGATATCCCTAGTGTCAGAAGACAATCTAGCAACAAACGAACAACTAAGTTTGTCTTTCTATAAATATATTTGTTTTGCAATTAAATGCTATAAAGGTGTCGATCCTACCTTAGATCCAAATGCTTATTTGCGGTCGTAGTGCTTCCGTCGCAACAAGAGATCTTTCGTCACAACAATAATCATTCCGTCGCAACAAGAGTTCTTTCATCGCAAGAAAGTGTCATCTTTCTTTGACCTGCAATCACAAACAAGAAAATATTAAATAGCACATGTATAACAAATAATTATAAAACATACCTATCATAGTGATCAAGGAATCTATGAAATAAATGATCAAACGACAGCTTATTGAAATAAACAATCGAACGACAATTTATTGAGAAAAACAGAACTTGATTGTATTAATCTTAAAATATACAGAAGAACCTTACAACCCTAGCCTTGATGTTCGAAAGGCCTTCCCGGGGTCCGAAGCAGGAGTCTCCTCTACTTTGATAAGTCTTGCACTCTTCCTCCAGGAGCATAAAGAGGTATGTAATATTTCCTCTCAAAAAATCAATAGAAAGAAGTCTAAATCTCAACAGCACTTCAGATTAATCACACATAAATCTCAAACTCCAATTCTCAATCTCCAAAAACTTCAACCATTTGAGGCTACCCAATGCCTCCTTTTATAGAGCAGATGAGGAGGTTAGGATTCCACCTTTTAAGGGATAGAATCCTCCTTCAAAGGGATAGACTCCTCACATTAAGGGATTAGTTCCTTAAGGTGAGGGATACATGCACCTTATCAAAGCGTAGTCATCCCCAAAAATTCTCGTCTAGAACCTTCTAGAATTGACCTCAAACCACTTTTTTGACTTTACTTTCTCACCTTTTTTACTTTGAGGAGGGTATGCAGGCATTGCAAAGGAAAACTGCATTCTAAAACACAGGTAAGCAGTGTATTACCTGCGTACCCAAGCTAGGAACGCAGGCAGGCTTCATGTTACATGCATACCCATTCTTTCAGAGGTTTTTAGGGTTTTTCTTCTTGTTTCAGGGCTTGACATGAGGAGTAAAGGTTGTAAGACTTGTAGAGGAGGTATGTATAAGTGTTAATGATCTCATACAGTTAGTAGAATGTCAAGGTGACATTTTTTAGTGTAACAGATTGCCCCCTAAAGTGCGAAATCTGGAATAGATGAAGATGAAGTCTATCATATATGAAGAGTGAAGTACTTTATCATTTCAAGGATCATCCTGTGGACACCCTAGTCAGAACCTATAAAAAAATTAAATGCAAAATATATATGTAATGATATCATCATTGAGGTTTGTGAAACCAGAGATTCTGGGTTCGATCCCCAATGGAGTCGCCAATTTGTTCGCCGGATAAAACTTTCTTGCAGACAAGACCGATCTCCCTAGTGTCAGAAGAAAATCTAGCAGCAAACGAACAACTAAGTTTGTCTTTCTCTAAATATATTTGTTTTGCAATTAAATTCTATGAAGGTGTCGATCCTACCTTAGATCCAAATGCTTATTTGTGGTCGTAGTGCTTCCGTCGCAACAAGAGATCTTTCGTCACAACAATAATCCTTCCATCGCAACAAGAGTTCTTTCGTCGCAAGAAAGTGTCATCTTTCGTTGACCTGCAATCACAAACAAGAAAATATTAAATAGCACCTGTATAACAAATAATTATAAAACATAATTATCATAGTGATAAGGGAATCTATGAAATAAACGATCAAACGACAACTTATTGAAATAAACAATCAAACGAAAATTTATTGAGAAAAACAAAACTTGATTGTATTAATCTTAAAATAACAGAACAACCTTACAACCTTAGCCTTGATGTTCGAAAGGCCTTCCCGAGGTCCGAAGCAGGAGTCTCCTCTACTTTGATAAGTCTTGCACTCTTCCTCCAGGAGCATAAAGAGGTATGTGATCTTTCCTCTCAAAAACTTAACATAAAGAAGTCTAAATCTCAATAGAACTTCAGCTTAATCACACATAAAGCTCGAACTCCAATTCTCAATCTCCAAAAAATTCAACCATTTGAGGCTACCCAATGCCTCCTTTTATAGAGTAGACGAGGAGGTTAGGATTCCACCTTTTAAGGGATAGAATCCTCACATAAAGGGATTAGTTCCTTAAGGTGAGGGATACATGTACCTTATCAAAGCGTACTCATTCCCAAAAATTCTCATCTAGAACCTTCTAGAATTGACCTCAAACCACTTTTTTGACTTTACTTTCTCACCTTTTTGACTTTGAGGAGGGTACGCAGGCATTGCAAAGGAAAAATACGTTCTAAAACGCAGGTAAGCAGTGTATTACCTGCGTACCCAAGCTAGGAACGCAGGCAGGCTTCATGTTACATGCATACCCATTCTTTCAGAGGTTTTTAGGGTTTTTCTTCTTGTTTCAGGGCTTGAAATGAGGAGTAAAGGTTGTAAGACTTGCAGAGGAGGTATGTATGAGTGTTAATTAGCTCATACAGTTAGTAGAATTTCAAGGTGACAATTTTTAGTGTAACAGTTCCATTCCATAAATTCAGCTTAAAGAGATCCTTTGACATAGATGACTTGCCCCATGGACCACTCTTGAACCTTGCTGTTTCAATTAAATCCTCTTATGACTCCATAGTCCAATGGATTGAAGCTGCTCCTTGCCTATCTTATTAGCTGAATCAATCCTTCACTTTCATACACCTTCACCCTTCATTTAGATTTCCTTCACCTTCAATTATCTTTGCCCAACCAAAACAAACAAAATACTTGTTCTTAATAAGTAGCCTAATATCACACCTAAAAGCCTTTAAAGATAAATAAATCTTTGAAATTATAGAGAGATCCCTCTCTGGATTCAGGAGGGATAGATCCTAGAATCCCAAAGTGTTTCATATGTAGGCTTTGCAGTTTGTATTTGAAAATATTTCAAATTACAAAGACCTAACATTCTGGCGACTCCACTGGGGAACAAGAGACCAATTAGCCTAGATTGGCTTCATAATAAACATGGTGGTGGAACCATAAAACATTTTACCTCCTTAGGAGCTAAAAATTTTCCACCTGGCGACTCCACACTCTATAACTCCCAAAAGACCAAATGACTCCACTAGGGAACCAAGACCAATTAGCCTAGATTGGTATTTAATTGCTGATGGTGGATAGCCACCCTCATTTAAACATTGAGAATCCTCCACCTGGTGACTCCAAAATTCCTAATAGAACTAAAGACTCCACTGGAGGAAGAACCAGAAACATGGCCAGACATTCCAGGAGGATAGAACATTCAGGCTGGATTTGGTTTAAAGAATTCATTGCCTTTATCTACAACTATGTTCTATCCTACATTAAGCCTGATCAAGTGTACAAATATGAGATCCACAGTGATTATGGGAAAGATCTCAAGCCTCAATTTTTAGACCATGAGCAGACCTATACACCTGTGAAAAACCTAGTGGAACAAAAGCCTCATGCTGTATCTCTCAGCCCTAATGAAACTTCAAGTAGTCATAAGTCTCTTGTTTCACTACCTACACCTACAAAGGTCATAGAAAGATATACGCCTCTAGTTTTTCCTCTTATTTTCCAGCCCCTTCCCGCAGAACTTACAAATAAGTTGCCCCTTTTTGATGGAGAGAATGAAAAGATCACTGCTGAACAACATGTTCAAAGTCTTAAGGATTTACTTGACTTGTTTCAAATAGAAGAAGATGATGTGCGTACTATAATTTTTGCCTTATCATTAGAAGGAAAGGTTAAGAGATGGTTTAAAGACCTTCCAGCTGCAAGCATTATTAATTTTCATCAATTTGCTCAAGTTTTCCTTGATAAATGGGTAGTCCTGGGAAATGTTTTCCTCATCCTAGAAGAATACCAGAACTTGAGAAGACAACCAGGAGAGAAAGTACAAGACTTTTCAGCCAGGTTCAATAAGGTATACAATGCAATACCTACTAAGATAAAATCACCTTTGGGATGGGCTCTAGTGCACTATCCAAGTTATTTTGACCCTGAGGTGGAATTCCATATAAGAGAAAGAGATCATTCTAGCCTGGAAGAAATGAAAAACATGGCAATTACTGTTGAGTACAACATATTGTGCAGGGAGGAAAGATTAAATGCAATAAAGAAGGACCAAGCAGAGCAAAGAAGGCTGGTCTCTACAGAAGCCAAGCTGAAAAAACTGATAGAGATAGCCAATAGCTTGATGAACATAAAAGATGAAGAATATGAGGTTGAAACTAGAAATGCTTATTCAAAGGGACCCACACCTTGTCCTCAAGAAAAAAAAAACAGATCACTACAAGACACAAGCAACATGCAAAGCATGTATGATAAACAAGATTCCAAATCAGAAGATGAGCTTGCAGATTATTTTGAAGAAAGACTTGTTGAGAATCCAGTAGGTTTGATTGGTGACATTACTTATAGTTATGATTCTTCTAGTTTTGATCTATGTAATGATGATTTTTTCCAAATAGAAGCTAATCCAGCAGGACCATCATCAGTAGATTTGTGGAAAGAGGATCATGTCTATCAACTTCATGAAAGTGATGAGCCAAGTCAGGCTATTTATGATACTGATGAAGAAAGTTATGAAAATCTAGTAGCAGGTGAAGATTCATTGAATCTTCACTCTATTTTATATCATATCATCAGTAATAATTTCCATGAAGGTGGAAGTCAGCAGCCTTTTAGTTCCGAGGATGAGGAAGAAAGCAATGAAGAAACTCTTGAGCAAGTTGAATACCCTGAACCTTCTCTTGAAAGGGTTGAGGTAATCAAAGAAACCCCTGCTCAAGAATATGTTAGTCTTCTCACAGTTTAGTCCACTCAGGCAAAGCATACCAGAGCCACAAGAGGACAACACTACCATATATGATGAGTCCTCTAGTTCAGATAATAATGAAGATGAGGAAGTTTTTCTTTCTCAAGAGAATCTTTATCTCAATCCAATGGATAAAGAAGAGGTAATCCTGGTTGAAACCTATCTTCCAAAAATTCTCAGCCAGGTTAAGGATGATGATGCTTCCAAGCAACCCATTGAAGATATAGTCCTCAAAGCTGATGTCTTAGAAGCAAACAATCTACCAACCATGGAGGGCCAAAAAGAAGAGAATAATCATCTTTTCTTTATTGATACTTTGGAAGAGTGTGTGGAATCCCCAACTGGCTCAAATTATCAAGCATGGATCCTTTGCAAGAGCCAAATGCATGAAAAGATGTCACCTTCTGTGATATCCTTGGTTTTGAAGATTAATATTCAAAATGTATTATGGATACCTCTGACTAGTAGCCAGTTTCTCTATTTCTTTTTGTCACTACTCAACTAGCTACATTGGCACTTTTGTATCATATGAAAAGTGTAAATATTCCAAGATAGAATAGGTTAGATAGGAATGTCAATAAATCTCAGTTTTGAGCATTTAGTTAGTTGTTTATTTTTGTCTTGAAAAAAAGAAAAAGAAAAATATAAAAACAATAGAAGATAGAAAAGAGGGCAATGTGAAAACAAGGAAGGTACAACCCCATACCAAAAAAGAGAACTAAAATCTGAAAGTGTGCAAGCTTAAATGCCACTCCTAAAAAACACAATCCTAGTTAGTCATACAACCTAATCATGACTAATTAGTATTCAATTTACTGCTGATAGGTTAGTGAAATAGATTTTCCAAACAACTTAATCTTGGCTTATCAGTTAGGTAGATTAGGATAGAAGAAAAGAAGGTTCAAACAAGCTCAAAATATAAACCTATGAGTTTCAAAAGGAAGAATGGCTCTAATCTGTTTGAATTTTGAGCCAAAGATAGAAGAAATGGTTCTAAAAAGCTCAAAAATTGAACTAGGGAAGAAAGAAGAAGCAACCCAATTAAGCCTAAAAACAGAGCTGAAGAAAAGTGAAGGATGTTTTTAAACTTTCAGATCTTAAGCCTTCACCATTTTGTTTTAATTTTCTGCAAATTTGAGTCTATGTGCAGCTTGCTTTTATGCCTTAGATTAGTAACAGATTATATTGTTCAATCCTCGCTTGTTTGCTTTTAAATTTCTTGTTTTAGAAATTAGAAAATAAAATCTGTCAGACAGTCTAATCCTGAAAGATAGTAGTTAGGTAGATGAGCTTATGAACTCAATTGCTTAATCTGAGTTCATGGAGAAATGAGGGTAGAAATAGAATAGATTTATGTTTTCAAAAGAATAAAATGTTTGTAAAGAGAGTTTGCCAATCCAAATGCACTTGGAAAGAAGAAAAAATGTTAGATCATTAGGATTGGGTAGGTAGAAAGATTGTTTTGATAGAATTCCATTGTTGTAATGGCTACTAACATTATCAGAGCAAAAGGAAGGAAAATTTCAGCCCAATGGATGAGGAATTGATCAACTTCTAGAGAAGACACGTCTGAGGTTCTTGACACCTCCAAGGAGCTGCCATCCAAAGTTGGAGCCGTTGTTAGCCACCTATAAAAATTTTTCATACCAAATGGTGGCCAAATAATTTTTGAGCCTTTAAGAAACAATTTTATGGCCAAATTGTTAGTTCTTAAAGTCTTATGAAGATAACTAATCCTTTAAGTTAATCTTCCCTGCTGTTTCCCTCATAATCCTGAAAAATCTGTTGTTGGCCTAAAGAAGACTGCTCAAAACCCCATTTTCCCATCATTTTTACCCCTCCTGTCATTCATAAAAAACCCTCCATAAGCCTCATTTAACCTTCAAATTCACTTCAAGACCCTTTTAAAACCATTTGGTCTCCTTCCATTTTGTTTAAAAAACTCCTTTTCCTTCTACCGAAACCCTCAAATTGGCTTAAAAGCCCTGTTTTTAAGCCTAAAAACACTCATATTACATTATATATAACTTTAGCCCCCAAGGGCTTAACTCATATAACTCCCGCTTTTCATAAGACCTACAGCCCCGCAACTGGGCGCTAAAAGCTTAAAACATCCTAAATCCCCATTGTAAACCCTCATTCCCTTTATTTCTTCGTTATTTCATAAAACTCGATGGTTTGTTTTTTCTGTGAATATCCAGCGTTGATATTTGAAGATCAACGGTTGTTGTTAAACCCAATCCCCGCTCCTACGATGTTTTCCTCATTTTTTAACTCCACCTTGAGAAGTAATCTGGACCGTCTGTCATTCAAATCCCACGGTCTAGATTGAATCTGATAGACCCGACTTCTGTCGGGACCTACCTCCGCCTCGTAAAACACCCACCCAATCAAATTGTGACACTTGGACCCCACTACCTCCCCAACCCACATCTTCCTCCATCTCGTGCAATCTGCACCGTTGGATCTCTGACCTCCCATCCTACGGCTAGAAATCGTTTTCGCGTTTTTTTTGCATCCGGGGTTTAACTCCAAGAAAAAATGTGAAAAATTGGTTTTGGGAGGACGCGTGTCAGGAAGTGAAGCATATCACATTCTTTTGGAGAATTTTTGAAACTGCCTCAGAGCTGCGCGAAACCAGCGGTTTTCCGCCTTACCACCCTCTTTCGCAGTAATCCTTCATTTAAATCCTAACCGTCGATTGTTTTAATCGGACAACTCTCCCTTAACGTGACCACCATTTCATTCAACCTTCCTCTACCCTCTGAATATTTCATCGCTAAACCTCCATTGTCAGATATTATAATCTGATAACTCTTCTACAAATTTCACCACCGAGCCATCACCCTTCCCCTTTGCTCCAAAGAACTTCATCACAAGATCCTGTCCGTTCATCAATGTAATCTAATGGCCTAAATCTGTTCGCCATTCCAATTCATTTCCCCCACCATATGAACTTCAGATATAATCTCCACCGTTCATTTATTTTATCCAACGGATCTTATTCATCCTTGCTTCTAATCTTCATTTCAGCCCTTCTTCACTTTCGATAAAGTTTTTCTCCCTTTTTTAACATTTTCCTCCATTCCGCTATGACTTTTCCCCCTTCGCATTATAAAACTCCTGATTGATCTTAGCCATTGATCAACCAAGATCAATGACCCAGACTTAGTCTGACCCTCATTCATCTAACCACCTCCCCTTTTGACCTCATCAACTAATCTTGACTGTGGGTTGTTTTCATCCAACGGCCACGATTAAACCTCGCCTGCAAAGCAACAAAAACACAGTGAACCTTAATTATACAGAGAGTATCAGTGTCAAAGGATGGGATCAAAAAAAAAAAAAGAATTAAAGGTTTTTAGCATAGTTTTGAGGGATTAAGGCACAAAATCAGTAAACCAAAGGCCTAATCCCGAGATCAAAATAGTATGAAGACCAGAAAAGAAGATCAAGGCCTAATTAAGCCTAAAACACAGGATCAAGACAAATTAATAGTGTTTTAGGATAAAACATAGAGAAGTATCAGTCTGAGAAGCCTCCACTGCCACATCAGAGGCTAATTGAATCCTCTCCAGCTACCAAAAGCCACCTGCAGCCTCATAGAAATCAAAGAAGGCCTAGTTATTGCCAGAACAAAAGATATTTTCCTAAAGATAGCTGAACAGTTATTTCAAATCAAAGGAATGTATTACCAACTTCCAGTAGAGTTATTATAAAGATAAGAAAAAGCCCTGAAGTCAATTTTCTCATCCATAAAGCCTCAAAAAGCATAACAGAGTTATGAAATAGAGTTATAGATAGAATGCATTCCTGCCTTATTCCTTGCATGGTTTTCAAGGCTAGGAATTGCATTAATTTTGGAATTAATGATACTTTAACCCTAGGAACTCTTCCACCTCCTCATTTTCTTATAAAATCTTCTTGAGGAGCACATTGTAAAAGTTTGGTCTCTAGATATCTGTTGCATGTAAATAGTTTTCTGAAGCTTCTATAGCCCTTTTTGTAATTGAAGATACATAAGTTGAGATGAGAAGTTTGAAGCTGTAGAGACCCAATGGACTTGATGATTGTAACTAGTTTGAACATAAAATACAAGCTGATTTATGGGATCCTGGTCTATGTCAATGGTGATGTGTTTCTTATTGTAAATTGTTATTTTCTTTTTGTTTCCATTTTGTCCACTTTCTCTGATAAAGAACAACAAATATAGAGCTAGGATTTACTGTTAAAAGTACCCTACTCATTGATAAGCTTTATATTTATGTTTTCCTCCAATTGTGTATTTAAGAATGATTTAATATAGTACAAGCAGTTAAGGAATGTTGGTGTTCCCACGTCTTACTGTCTAAAATTTAAGGATTTTTCTTGAATGATATTTTCATTTCATGCTAAGTAGAGTTGGACTAGGAAATTTTATGGTTTGCCCTGTCTTCTAGTTCTTTCTCCAAAGGTCGTTTGAAAGTTTCCCTGAGAGTATGTTGAAAGCAGGATAGGTTCAAATTCATTACCTGATCTTAGACTAATTTTATGTTTATATTGAATGTTTTCCTTTTGAATCTGTTGAAAGCAGGATAGGTTCAAAGTCCTTACTTGATCTTAATCTATTCTAAGTGTTTTAAATGTTTTCTATTGAAAGTGGATCAAAAGCAGGCTAGTTTCAAAGTACTTACTTGATCTTAGATAACTTTTATGTCTTTCCTTAAGTGCATGCCAAAAGCAGGATAGTTTCAAAGTACTTACTTGATATTAGGCTGCCCTTTGTTCCTTCATCTGTTTTATTTCCCTTTCTTATTGTTTCATTCCATAACTTCAACTTAAAGAGATCCTTTGACATAGATGACTTGCCTCATGGACCACTCTTGAACCTTGCAGTTTCAATTAAATACTCTTATGACTCCATAGCCCAATGGATTGAAGCTGCTCCTTGCCTATCTTATTAGCTGAATCAATCCTTCACTTTCATACACCTTCACCCTTCATTTAGACTTCCTTCACCTTCATTTATCTTTTCCCAACCAAAACAAACAAAATCCTTGTTCTTAATAACTAGCCTAATATCACACCTAAAAGCCTTTAAATATAAATCAATCTTTGAACTTATAGAGAGATCCCTCTCTGGATTCATGAGGGCTAGATCCTAGAATCCCAAAGTGTTTCATATGTATTCTTTTCAGTTTGTATTTTCCAATCTTGCAAATTACAGAGACCTAACAAGTAGATTGTTGAGTATTTTCATGACCTTGTTGTTCTGACAGTGCTCTTGTGATGGCAACTACCTTGAGACAATAAAATTTTAGTGATCTGCATATATGGCTATGTGTTAATTTGAAATGGTGGCTTGGACACAAAGTACAGTGGGTAACTGACAGTCCTCTCCATACTAATGTATTACCTGGTTGATACCTTTGTTTGTGAATGATTGCTTAACAAGAATTTGAAGTATATAAGTGGCTGATATGTGCTGCAAATTTGTTCCTTGAGGTCATAAATTTACATTGTTCATGAATTCCTATTACAACAATATTATTCTTGTGAGAAATTTGTATCACATTGGGAGGAATATAAGCATGATGTCAATGTATTTTACATGGTTGAGATCATTAACTTGATGACTGTTGAACACAATAGTTACTTATGTGTGTAGAGGACCCATATGCAGAGATCCATATGATAGTTGCTTTAATAGTGTGACTATGATGACGTTTATATGTATGATCCCATGAAAACACCTCTATGACACCTGGGATATTTTGTATGGAAGTTGTGACAGTACATGTGATAGCAACAATGGATGGAAGCTACAACAAAGAGACAATAATAGACAAGCAGTGGATAAAATTGCAACAGTGATAGCAGCAACATCAATAGCAATAGAGGTAGCAGCAAACAGTAAGAGAAGTATAGTGCAACATAGGCAATGTGGAAAGTAGATAGTGTGTAGTAGCAGAGAAAACATGGACAAAAGCAGTGGTTGCAGATAGTGAGGGTAGCAACAGAGAAGTAGTAGTGAAGTGTGGTGGACCAGTAGAGGTAGTGGAGTGCATTTTTATTGTAGTTGGGTCATTATCCCTAGTATGGGAGTCCATACCTTTTCAATGATAATTTGTTTCCTTCCATATTGCTGGTAAAACCCTTTGGAGTCTTGCACTTTCTTGAATTCCTATTACAACAATATTATTCCCATGAGAAATTTGTATCACAATGGGAGGAATATAAGCATGATGTCAATGTATTTTACATGGTTGATATCATTAGCTTGATGATTGTTTAACACAGTAGTTACTTATGCATGAAGAGGACCCATATGTCGAGATCCATAGGATAATTTCTTTAACAATGTGACTATGATAACATTGATATGTATGATCCCATGAAAACACCTTTATGATAGTTGGGATAGTATGTATGGAAGTTGTGATAGTACATGTGATGGAAGAAGTGGATGGAAGCTGTAAAAAAGAGAAAGCAATAGACAAGCAATGGATAACATTGCAGCAGTGATAGCAACAACATCAGTGGAAATAGAGGTAGAAGCAAACAGTAAGAGCATTATAGTGCAATAGAGGCAAAGTGGAAAGTAGATAATGTGTAGTAGCAGAGACAACATGGAAAGAAGCAGTGGTTGCAGACAGTGAGGGCAACAACAGAGAAGTAGAAGTGAAGTGTGGTGGACCAGTAGTGGCAGTGGAGCGTAGCTTGATTATAGTTGGGTCATTATCCCTAGTATGGGAGCCCAGGCCTTTTCAAGGAGAATTTGTTTCCTTCCATCTTGCTGGTAAAACCCTTTGGAGTCTTTCACCTACTTTCAGACTTGTCTGGTAAATGTTGTATTTACATCATAAATAACACAACATCTTGTTTTATGGTGAAACAAAAAGGCTTCAATACATTTGGCACAAAGAGGTGATAATTACACCATCATAATTTTCAATAGATCAAACTCTCAATGTCGACCAAGAAGACTACTATATATTATGAGATTCACGAGAAAGATCATTCCATATATTCTCATTCTAGTAGGTATACTTCCACCACCATTTCCTATCCCGCTTAGACATGTCTAATATTTATACATATACAGGGCAATCACCCACAATTGATTCACATAACAAAACCTTTCTAGACCTTGCACCACTAGGTTCACCACTGCCTTTTTCTGGCATATCTTCATCAGTGGGTTATTAAGTAAAATGCAGGTGCACTAGCAATGTAAGTGGGAGACATCATATTTATGAGACAATGTAAATCTTCCTACTAAACCAATAGAATTATCACATCCACAAGGTCACAGGATCATTCCTGCTCCTTGCTGTCACCAGTAACTACCCCTCAACCTAGATTTTATAGTGAAACATCCATTAATAGATTCTTCTCTTCTCCTTCAAATATTAGGAGAGTTTTGATATGCCATCTCAACCTTCTAGGCTCATCCAACTGGGCCCTCTCACCCTTAGGAACTCCTCAAAAAACATTATGAGGGTCTGCATAGCCCCTCCACAATGATAATTGATGATAGTTATGCCTGTATTCCCTCACTTATCTCTACCTCTATCTCAATTCTATAAAATTGATGTTGAATAGTGTGTCCTCTGTTTCTATGGTTTACCTTCCCTATTCACCATTTCTTATGTTATTTTATTCATTTATCATCATGGCATCCCCATAATCCAATGTTGATTGGCTATATTTACTGGTCATATTGATTTATCCTTTGGTGATTTGTGGACATTAATCAACTTGTCTTACCTTCAAAAAATATTCTTGGAGAGTTCAATGTGCATTAGTTGATATTAGTTTATTACTATTTCTACTATCAATTTTCCTACATGACACAAATGCCTTAAATTATGTTTGAACTTATACAATTTGTTCATAATTTCAACAAAATGGCATTGTTTCCTCTTTTCTTCTCTTAAATAATTTTTTATTAGATCCTGCACTGAATAAAAGGATTGATCAAGTTTTCTTAGTTTTCAGATACGACAAAAAGCAGCCAAAGAATTTCCTTAACAAAAAACAAGGTCACTTTTACATATCAAATTTAAGGCAACTCTAAAGATAGGGTAAAGCCTACTTGTCTCCCATGTTTAAATTTGTACCACAACAGATTAAAATACCTCAAGAATCAATGTAGTCCTATACCCCACTAACTCTATTTTCAGTGTGCTTGAGACAAACAAAGACCACATGGAATATCACCAACATATTCAACATTTATTGTGTCCACTTTCTGTGTGTGTGTGTGCATATGTGCTCTATCTCTTTCTCCTCCATAAATGTCATTTCAACCTCTGTATCTCTCTCATCTGGTTCTGCATCATCAACAAGAGATTCAGGTGAATTCTCTTTAGGTAAGTTCACTGGTGCAGATTGCAGAAAGTCATAGAACTGTGGGAACTGCAACAAGTCTTCTGATTCAGAAAAAAATTCCAACTCAATATGGATTTTTGTTAAGTCAAATCGTGGGCCTATCCATATAGTCGAACATGAGATCCATGTCAGGTACCAAACCAAGATAATATTCCAGTAGCTGCAATAGTCCCCAAATTGTAAATATCAATATAGAGGGTCAAGGAAGCCCATCCTTACCTGAAGGAGGCTAAAATTCAGAGAAAATTACCATCCCACAAGCATATGAATCAAAAGGGAAAATAGGGGGATCAAAAGTTCAAAAAAACTTATACAAACCCATAATCTACATGATGCCATATGCACAAAACAAGTGGCTGACATCAATACATCATAATGTGACTAAGTTAATAAGTGGACATTAATCTCTCTACCAAACTTCTTAGTGGCCACCTCCTTGACTGTAATTCCAAATCACAGTCTGAATACCTCCAAATTATTATTTTCCAATAAGTTGGTAAGGATATTTTTCATTTTTCTCCTCTGTAGGATAATTACTCATCTCAATCTCTTTATTTATCCCCTGTCCCTCGATGTAGTGACTATATATGTGCATGGCACACTGTAATCTTCACAATACTCATCATGGTTTGATTATCACAATAATGTATGGTGGGATGATTCTGCCTGCAATGAAAGTTCTTAAGTGCTCTTCGAAGCGATATGACTTCACATATGGCTTTCATTACTATCATGTATTCAACACATTTAAATGAAACTGAATTGCATTTTTCTCCTTGCTTGTTCTAGATACTGATTCTAAACTTAGGATATTGTTTCCAGTATTCCACTATATGGTCTTGTATGAAGAAATAAGTCTTGTCCCTATGGAAATTTTATAAACCGTATTGTTCAATGTTGGTGATTTTTTTTTTTAAATTTATTTATTTTTATTTTTTTTAATTTTTTTAATTTTTTTCCCGAAGCAATTATTTCAAGCGGAAAATGTGATGTTACATTCTGTAGGTGTATGTAGATACGAAAACCATGTATCCTCAAAATAACTTCTGATCTTGGGATTTATAAACCATCTCACATTGACATTACATCCTTTACACTAATAATCATAAGAGTCATGGCAAATAGAACTTGATTTCACCAAGATTCAGGACTGTTTTATCCATTACCACAAATTCCAGGCAATATATAGGCAAATAACTGTCTAGGCAGATATGTGGAAAACTTACCTCTAATCTAAGTCATGTCAAGAATTACCTCTTAACCATCCACTGCCTTTTTTGCACAGTTCTTCTTGTAAAACACTATGCTCTTTGGCTCGGGTGATAAGGTGAGACAAATCAATGCTCTATTTTCTGATTTATTTTTTAATCCAACCACAACCTCTCATCATTTTGAAATTGCCAAAAACTTACATCTCTCTGACTTGCCTATCCACTGCAAGAGTGCAATGATGATCAAGATAAATATTGACTTAATCTCTGCCATATTGTTGGTGCCCCTCCCAAGGCCCAAGAATGCTTGATAAGGTAATCCTATGAATCTCTATTAAGAATATGATACTTTCCCACATTCCCTCTCTTGCCCCATAAAATAATCCCCATGGTATGATTTTATCAATATCCAAAGGAATAAGCAGTCTTGCAACCTTGTTTGACGTAAAAATTTGACCCTCCATAAACATATTAAACTATGGAGAAAATTTGTGGAAGAGTAGGAGTCTAATCCTGAAAAATTGATGGGTTTCTAGCTAGCAACAAATTCCAACAAATAGTAAAGGGAAGTATAGGGTGTTCTTCAACTGATTGGTTCTCTATCCAACTCTGTAAAGAATTATCCACTGTATCTCTGTCCTACCCTCCTTTGTTCCTTGTCAGTGCTCTTACTACTAACCATACTTCCTTGGAAAATTGGCATCTGATCAATATGTGATATATACTCTCCATTATATTTGCACAGTGGGAAAAACTTTTGGCCTTGCCATGATCTCTTCAACAAAACATCCCAGGTGAGAAATTTGTTGGAAGAGCCTGAACAGTTTTGGTAAATTATGTACCATCATATTCAAACGCTCCTTGACCTGCCATATGATATGCTTCAATTGGTATTCCAATTTCCTGCTCTGCCCTGTAACCCATCCCACAAGCAGGTGAGAATCCCCAAAGACTTGTGCCTCATGGATGCTCTTTCCGACATCAATTCCACCAGCAGAAGGACTACCTCAACCTCTCAAATATTATTGGTACCATACCATAACCCACATGAGCATGATACGGAATGGGATTCCAAGGTATTGAAAACCATACCTATCCCACATTTTCCTAGGCTATCTTCTGAAGCACCGTTGGGAAAACTCCAAGGAATGGACTTATCTGTATTCAAATGACCAATCTGCCTAGGGACCATGCCATAGATTTCCTTCCTATACCCATAAAAAACATACTTTATTCTATAGAATACCTCTAAGGTAAATATAATTACCTACTCAAATAACATCTCATTCCTTGTTCTCCACAAGGCCTAACATACAATTAGTGGAACTGTTTAAAATTCCTCCAATCTTTTGTTCCCCACTGAGACTTAATAACTTCCTCTAAGGATGAACCTCTCCATGTACCTATCCCTTTTGTAATAGTGATGGTTTCATCCTAAACTTCATAGAAAAGTGCCATCCCACAAGATTATGATACATTCTCCAAAGCACATCTGTAGAGAGGAAAGAAACCTGGACCTTTTGAGAAAAATGTCCCAATTAAGGACATTCCTTGAGAGAGCCATCCATATAAATATCTTGCATTTTAATGCAGGATTTCTCTTTTAGACATTCTTCCATCATCATTTCTCCATTTTATCTTGATTAATGGATAACATCAACTCATATCCTATCTTTGCAGTATAGTACCCTCCAACAAGAGTCTTAGCCCATACTAAGTTGTCCTCTTCCTCTGTGAGAATGATATTATTATTAAATGTCAATTTTGTTACAAACCCTTCCCATTCTATACCTTTGGTAATCTCCAACCTAATGGCTTTAGGTCTGATCCACCTCATTTTACCAAGACATTGAACCATTCACATGCTTAAAATCTGTCAAGGATATTATAATGAGAGATCTTAAAGAGGCTTGTAGTTTAGCTTACATATTGAAATCATTTCGGCCCCCCATACAAGAATCTACCCCCAGTTTGACACTCATTTCCAAACTTCCATGTAAGTCACTTCCCTGCTAGAGGGAAGAATTGAACTACGACTTTCCATACAATTGAAGCATTGCTCACATCTTTTCTCTAGCCTATTTCCAATACTGACAAAGGATGAATGTATTTTTGTATAAAAACTTTCCTCTACAAAATTGTACCAACCATCATCTTTCATAAGAATTTTAACAACAAGAGCTTTGGAAAAATAAAAGGTATTCTTAAAGCCCCACCCCCCTTCCATCTTAGGCCTTGCTAGCCAATCCCATCTCACTAAAGCCATCTTCTCCTTCTCATTCTTCCCAGCCTACAAAAATCTGAATATCTCTCTCTTGACCTTATGTATAATCCCTCCAGGGATGTACGTAAGATATTTTCAGTAAACAAGGATAGCAATCTAAACTACCTTCATTAGCATGAATCTACCATCTATTCAAATCCATATGGTATTATAGGATGTAATCTTGCAATAAAGCCAGATATTTGAGTCATGTTTGAAAATCTTCTTCTTGAAAGGTTCCTAATATTTTTATAGTTCAGATATGATCTTCCACTACTCTATTAAACATTGTATTATTTTTACTCATTTACCTCCATCCTAATTTCCTTACAATAAAAGTCCCAAAGCACAATGAATTTCTATTGCATCCCAAATAACCATCACTGGAAAGTAAGAAACTATCTACAAAGAATTGGTATGTTAGAGATATATGAGTCTTATACCTTTCCATCTACTATTACCTCTTTCATGAAGGATGCATATGTTTAAACCTTTCATTATAAGAAGAAAAAGTAGAGGTGAGAGAGGGTAGCCTTACCTTAAACCTATGGAGAGTTGAAAGAAAATTGAAATATAACCGTTAATCAACAAGGTGAAAGAAATGGATGAATAACATCCTTCCATCTAGTTAGAAAAATAAAATAATAAGATAACATGTAACATCATCAATATTAGGTAAGAAAAACAAACTCTATCATTTTTTCAGGTAAAATATCCCATGGGAAACCTCATGGGCACCACCCTCTTTCCAAGGATGGTACCTAGGGTAAACCTTAGATTCCTTAACACACAAGGCTATGCCAACAATTCATGGATATATCATGTATATCTCATTAACAATTGACTCACCAAGAGAAAATATGTAACAAAGTGGGATTTGAATCTGCGTGGGGGGAGTAGAAACCTTTCCTCATAGCCACTCAAGATATACAAAATTCATTGGCTAACCCTATCTTATTTACCTCAATAGATTATAAACCTTCTTGAGCAATGCCTATAGCTTCATGCATTTGTCTATGGTTTATGAATCCAAATTTATCACTTGAGAGGGAAGGAGATAGTACAAGCTTGAGTCTTCTTTCAATTATTCCAGAAATTATTTCATACCCATAATTACACAGAAAAATAGGCCTAAAATCTTCAGAAAAATCTAGGAGTAAAAAATGCAACTGCTCTAATGAAATATATGAAAACTAGTTTCTTCTCATTAAGACACAAAATTCCTCTAATTTTTTCCAGCGGAATAGGAACAAAAATAAAAACAATCACACAATGACAAAAACACAATATTTTCCAAGGAACCCAACTGGGAAAACTCTTTGCTTGTTTGAGAATTTTTTTGATAGAATTTTGAGAAATAAATCTCTTACAATACAACCTTGTTTTAGTAGAGAAACAATCATGTTCTCCCTGCTTGTCCTAAGTTGAAACACCTTGTAAGAACCTTGATCTTGCTTCCCTATTTCCTTGTGAAAATCCCAATGACATTCTCCTCTATAAACTGCGCATAACTGAATCAAATCCTAATCCTAGTCCATAAATAGGTGCACCCTCCTTGCATGGATAAGTGTGCAAGGTGAAGTGCCACTCAATTAGAAGATAAGTTAGAGCATGCAAGAATGCATCCCCTCCTCGATATTTGTGCCCTATACCAAAAAATAGAAGCTCCTAATACATGAGCACCTCAACTATCTAGGGATTTACACCCTTCCAGTAACAAAAAATTTGAATTCTAAGACTAACAAAGAAAACTTTGAAGATAGAAAAAAACCTATCTAATACTAGAACTGCAAATTTGGAAAGAGCTCTAAACTGTAATTAATTATAGGTGGATCATGCATGCACCATTTATGAGACTATAGTATATATCACTTTTTCTTTCACCCTAATTAAAATTTTTCATCACTGTTATATTGAAAAGATAAAAGTGTCATCTTTGTTGCACCATCACTGTTGATTTGTGTAGCTTAGGAGGTACTCCAAGCCCTAGGGTTCAAGGTTTGGAGGGAAAAGCACCATAAGCGCAACTTGTGGGCTTGGAAAACAAATGTGGGGTTTTGCACCCATTATAATTTGGGTCAGAACCATGGTGAAGGTACCATATGTGATGGAAGAGGATGATAGTGCTCAACAATAAGATTCCAATGCATTGAGAATAATCTGAATCTAAGTTGTCATTAGAGAGAAATAAATTTTTGAAGTTGACAAGGTAATTATTGGTTGCCAAGTCATGTAAGCTTGGTGTAAAACACTCCAATAGGTGTGTCTCTTCATGATTCGCTGGAGTCCCTTATATGTCTATAAATTAAGGGTAAAAAAATGTCATTTGAGCATCCAAGTTCAGGAAATACAACTCAAGAAGAGCTCTAAAATGTTCGCGAGGCATAGCTACAACTTGGAGGGGATAAAAGGACAGCGTGGAGGAGCCTAAAGCAGCATGGTATGTTTTTTTTTTGTAGGTGACAACATGGTGATATAAGGGTTTTTTAGGAGGCTGTAAGGTACTATTCAAGAGGTCAGGTTGCTAGGCAGAGAAGGCCGCAGATAGGAGGAGCAAGGGACTGTTGTTTGAAGGTAGTTATGGGACTGTTTGAGGAGGCCCGAAGCTACAGTCCACTGTTGGGATAGGCCACAAGAAATAGCCAATAGTTGGAGGCCCTTAAGTGTTGTGTCTAGTGTGGAAACAAACCTTAAAAGAAAAATTATGCATGGAGGTTTCCTTTTAGGGTGGAGCGAAGCCTTTAGAGGCTAGTTTTTCTAATTTGCATAGAGGAGTGAGGGCAGCGTGGTGTGCCCTAACCAGTGATGCAATATTGCATCAGTGAAACAAGGTCAAACAATAGTTCTTGGAGATGCGTATTGAGTCAAGTTGATGACCATATTGGAGCAAGATTGGAGCGGCCTATTGATGCCAAGTAGATGAAATTCCATGGTGGTGAAGTGTCATCTTAGGAGCAGATTCAACAGTGATTGGAATGGGTGCCATAGGTTTGTTGGAGGGTAGCATGTTGGCTATCCAAAATAGCCCTATACAAACTATATTGATGGACGTAGAGAAACTGAAGTTTGGGTGATACGTGTTAAAGTGAAGCACTTTGATTAAAAAAAGTTGTTGCTAGTATGGAAGTTTGGAGCTTGGGAATTGGCCAACCCAGAGAGTATATTAGATCAACCCATGTACACTCTACATATGGATGTGTAGCAGTGTTAGGTGGCAGCCCTCCTAGAGTCTTGATGTGTATATGCCTTGATGTACTAAGGAAATAATAGTGAGCGAAGGACTGGCATGACGAGATATGAGATTGAGTTTTTAATTGTATCTTGTATACCATAGAATGTTGTATTATTCAGATTTGGTTTAATATAACAAAGATTGATGATTGTACAATATTGTACAATTTTGTTTAAAACTATGTATATTGTGCATATGTGATTTACTGCTTTATATTTCCATTGTGCAAAGTAACTTAGTGGTTGAGATCCTTGGTTTGGTAGCGTCAGTGATTTAAGACTCTAACCTAGACCCAAGGTCATGAAAATTTATCATGGCTTCAGAGCATGTCTGAGCTCCTTTGGAAGTCAGTAAATCATAGTTGCACAACAAAGTAAAACGTGAGAGGGATTTCATCATGTTATGAGTGAAGGATTCACTACAATATCAAAGTTACAGGCAGGTCTCTAGTATGAGGATAGTTTGGAAGGGTTTTCCAACTACACTATGTGGAAGGAAAGGATCAAGTTGGTCTTGTAGGTCAATAGGATCTGGATTTGACCGAGAAAGAGATCAAGAAGCCAGCCGAACTTAAAGAGCTAGAAATATAGGAATATTTGGATACAAAGGCAAGGTTGATCATCCTTGATGGTGTGAAGGATTCCTTGATACCTCATTTGTCCCAGAAGAACAATGCACATAAGATGTGGATGAATCTTCAAAATTTATTCCAGAATAAGAACAAGAACTAAGTGCTGGTATTGGAGGATAAGTTGAAGTCCACCAAGATGATAAAGAGTGAAGGAAAGACTTCCTATCTGACGAGGTTGTCTCAGGTTCGAGATGAGCTTGCTGCCATTAGTGTCAAAGTTTCACATGAAAATATGTTAAGGATTGCCTTGAAAGGGTTTACTGAGGAATGGAAGCCCTTCATCAAAGGAAATTTTGCCAGGGTGAAGCTTCTAGACTGGAACAGACTATGGGACGATGTCATTCAGGAAGAGTTGCGAGACGAGGATCTTCATCCATCGAGGAAGGGAGATGAGGGTGTGGAACTTGCAACATGAATGAAGGGTAAGCTGAAGAAGGACTTGAGTAAAGTCAAGTTTTTCAATTGTGGCGAGATGGGTCATTATTTGACAAGATGTACGTTGAAGACGTGAGATGATGAGAGGAAGAGGAAAGTAAATAAGATCAACGCTTCAAAAGAGATATATGATCTCTATAAGAGATTGGAAGAGGAATATTTTGATATGATATTTAATTTCTAGAAGGGTATTGTTTGAGAGGATGGATGGTACATGGACAGTGGTGCAATGAAGCATATGATAGTGTCACAGGAGGTTTTTGAGTCTATTTTAATGGGACTTGAAGTTGCACATGGTGTTGGGCGACAAGATTTAGTTGGAGATCCAAGGATCTGGTGTGGTTCCATTCAGGATGGAGACAAGACATATGATGTGGGTCCAGGATGTACTATTTGTACCAAGCCTCTAGTATACTATAATTTTCATCTCAGTGATGGAGAGGAATGGGTTTGAGGTATTTTTCCAGGATGGAACAAAAGACTCAGATCTAGAGGCTCTAAGTCCAATGGGATTGTGCTTGGATTCAAGGAGAATGGTCTCTACAGGATGATGGGAAAGCCTAAGGATCATGGAAAGAAGTAGGGGTAGGTGCAGGTTACAGAGAAGCAAGAGTAGGTGTAGGTGTAGATGAAAGCTTCAAAGGAGCAGGTATAGGTTCCTGAGAAGAAGGTACACTTTTTAGAGAAGATCCATGCTCCAGAGGCTCAGAGGGAGTCGAGTTATACGAGGAGTTTTTAGATTCAAAAGGTGAATCTATAACCCAAGAAGAACACATAGTCAGTGGGGAGCAAGGGTGCTTCCACATCTGGTAAGAAGGAATCATGGTGAGATTGGAAAGAGATTTGGGAGAAGAAGAAGCAGGAGGCTTCTAGTGAGAATGACACTTCCAAGAGAGGCATAGTTCATGCTTCATGGATTGCTACAGTTGTGAGGATAAGGAGTTGGGAAAGTGTTGCAAGTAGTGATGACGAAGACGAATTACTTCCTACTCTTGGAAGGACCTCTGTCACTAAGAGGAAGTGTTGATTTGTGTATCTTGGGAGGTATTCCAAGCCCTGGGGTTTAGGGTTTAGAGGGAAAAGCACCACAAGGGAAGCTTGTGGGCTTGGAACCCAAGTGTGGGGTTTGCACCCATCGTGATTTGGGTCAAAACCATGATCAAGGTATGACACGTGATGGATGAGGATGATAGTGCTTGGCGATACAACTCCAACACATCGAGAATCATCTGAATCTGAGTTGTCGTTAGAGAGAAATGACTTTTGAAGTTGACAAGGTAATTATTGGTTGCCAAGTCTTGTAGGCTTGGCGTAAAACACTCAAATAGGTCTCTCTTGATGATTCGTTGGAGCCCCTTATATTTATATAAATTAAGGGTGAAAAAATTTCATTTGAGCATCCAATTTTTGGCAATACAAATCAAGAAGAGATCTGAAATTTTTGTGAGGCATAATGGAATCTTGGAGGGGCTAAAAGGATTACGTGGAGAGGAGCCTAAGGCAACGTGGTATGTCTGTTTGTTGTAGGTGACAACATGGTGATATAAGGGTTTTCTAAGGCTGAAATGTGTTGTTAAATAGGTCAAGTTTCTGGGTAGAGAAGGTTGCAGATAGGACGAGCAAGGGAATGTTGTTTGAAGGTAGTTGTGGGACTGTTTGAGGAGGACCGAAGCTATATTCCACTACTGGTCTAGGCCACAAGCCATAGCTAGCAGTTGGAGGCCCTTAAGGACTACGTATAAGGTGGGAAAAAAACTTAAAAGGTAGTGTATGCATGGAGGGATCCTTTTAGGGTGTACCACAACCTTTAGAGGCTAGTTTTATTGATTTGCATAGAGGGGTGAGGGAAATGTGGTGTGCCCTAAAAAATAGTGTAGTATTGCAGCAGTGTAGCAAGGTGAAACAACAATGCCTGGAGATGTATATTGGGTCACGTTGATGATTGGATTGGATCAATATTGGAGTAGCATGTTGATGCCAAGTAGATGACATTCTGTGGTGGTGAAGTGTCATCTTAGGAGTAGATTCAACAGTGATTGGATTGGGTGCCATACATCTATTGGAGGGTAGTGTGTTAGCTACCCAAAGTAGTCCTAGACGAGCTATATTGAATAAATAAGAGCAACTGAAGGTTGGGTGAAGATAAGTGCTAAAGTGTAACACTTAGATGGACAAAAGTTGTTTCTAGCCTGGCAGTTTGGAGCTCAGGAATTGGCCAACCCAGAGAGCAGATTAGATCAACCCATGTACACTCTACAAATGGATGTGTAGCAGTGTTAGGTGGAAGCCCTCCTGGATTGTCAATGTGTAGATGCCTTGATGGACTAAGGCACTGTTAATGAGTAGTGTAGAAGCGAAGGACCGACAGGACTAGATATGACATTGAGTTTGTCATTGTATCTTGTATACCATAGACTATTGTATTATTCATATTTGGTTTAACATAACGAAGATTGGCGATTGTACAATATTGTATAATTTTGTTTAAATCTATGTGTATTGTGAATATTTGATTTACTTCTTTATATTTCTGTTGTTCAAAGTAGCTTAGTGGTTGAGATTCTTGGTTTGGTAGTGTTAGTGATTTAAGACTCTAACCTAGACCCAAGGTCATGGAAATTCAAGAATCATTAGGGGAAATCACTAATTGAGTGACATGTACAAAATCTAATAGTATAGCTATAGATTCATATTGTCGTGTTAGTGACAACACTGGTATTGATCCCACCTTTTTTTGGTTAAGCACCATGCTATGGTTCAGTCTTTATTTGTAGAATGTTGTCTTGCATTAGAGTGCACTAACCCTTAAATATTCATGGTTCTGACTGTTTGCCTTAGTCAAGAATCCATAGAATGAGATAACATAAAAAAATAAAAATAAAAATAAAAATTAATTAATTAATTAATTAAAAAATAAAATAAAAAAATAAAAAAACAATTGATAGAGGCATATTTTAAAATCCAACTGTGCAATATTGACAAGCTATTAAAAGAGAAAAAATTAAATGGTCACGCGACAAAAAAAAAGATAATGAAAGTTGCAATTTTCAATTCATACATTCTTGAAATTGTTAGTGCTTTGGCATGTAAAATATAGTTCACTTCTACATGACGAATGGTGAAATGTATACAACCAAATGATGTTGTTCAAGTAGATGAACCAATTAATATGTTGAAACACTTCCAAACGGGTTGTACTCTGTAGAGAACAACACAAGAAGGTTAATGCGAAATTGACAATATTACAGCCCACTTTCTCATTATAGACAATTTTTTTTTCACAGTACTCTGGAAAATTATATCTCTAGTACTATAGTTGAAGCTGTTAGGGCAATTCCACATGTATCCAATATTTTTTAAAGGTCAAACTTAAAAGCCTAATGGTGTGCATGCATGTAGTGAGTATCATGATGAGATGCAAATGGGATCTAGAGTTGCGTGACAGAGTCTTATCAATTTTTATTGTTATCAAAATTTATTATTAATGGAAAAGCAATTTTTTACCATTGTAAATAAATCCAATCAATTCATTTCACATGTTAAATATAAAGCAGAAGAGGAAGACAACATGGATGGAGCTACTTATTTTGGGATCAGAATGCATGTAAAATTGACAATCAACCAAAGCCACGAATGAAGCAACAAGTTTTTCTTGGGAACTTTCCCTAGTAATGTGAAGGTTGTGTCTAACAATGAACATGAAGAAAGATTTATAGATGCCATGGTTGATGGTTCTTGAAAAGTCATTACGAACCTACCAAGGGATGCATTAGATGTCAACCCTGTTCTTACCTGGTAATGTCGAGCACCTTGTCAAAACTCTACTAGAAGAAAGCACAGATTCGTGCATTGATACATGGTTCAAACTCTCTCCCTCGATGATAAAGTGGATTTCGGTGTTCATACCTACCACTAAATTAGAAGGAAATGTGACCATAACATAGGAGAGAAAAACACAGAGTATCATTTACATCCAAATCATTTATTGAAAGAATTATCGAGATTTCGAAACTGCCTTTCATGTACCCTAAACCAATGGATGATCTAATAGTGTATTAGCAAATGCATTGTTAATGAATGTTACGAAAAAGTGCAAGTTCAAAAATATCTCCTACCATGTGAAAGCTTTCCCATGTATCACGGATCAATAAAAAAAACAAAATGTACCAATAAAAAATTCATATTCACTCTGAACCCAAAGGCAACCCAATAATCATTTTAACTTTTAATTTCTTTCCAATATTGCTGAAGTGTCTAAAACTTGATGAATTTCACTAGGGTTCAAAAATCCTATGGTTATATATGATTAAAAATAAAAAGGGCATAAAAATTAGGGCACGAACACAGAATCAAACCCACATGGCCAAGGTTTACGATGTACTTACAAGTTTTTCACTAGAACAAAATAGATTTGGCATATGAAGCACATCTTCATGGCTCCTTCCTATCTGCACCCAGAAATTGACAATTTATAATCATATCTTCATGGAGATGTGAAATCTCAGACATAACACAAGATATAGCATTGAAAATATTTTCCTCTTGCTTGTGATCAATGGTATATGAATGGCTCACATTGTGAAGAGACTCTTTGGCCTCTAAAGCTATGAAGACAATTTCATCCTCTGCATTGTTGTGAGCTCGATAGCATCCCCAGAGTAGACTAAGGTGTCCACTAAAATGGCGAAGAAATGTTTCATCACAATCTATAAGCCTTACTGATTCAGCTTCGAAATATTTTAAATATTTGCGAAAAGCCCTGTGAAACTGAGAGATGTGAACAATTTTCTCAGGTGCTTGACCAAATTCATATGATTTAGTATCAGTACTCCAAGAAAACGTGCTAGAACTTAAAGAGGCACTAACTGGAGAATGGAAGGAAAGGGAATGTGAGTTCCTTCAAGTAGGGAATGTTCCCATACCCAAGCTGTTATTTGTCACTCCTAATCCAGGAACACAACATGACTGGCTTGCACAGGGGGTTTTTGATAAGCATTTAACACCCGCTAAAGTTCTTGGATAAGAAACATTTCCATTTCCCTCTATTTTCTCTATTTTTCCATAGTGAGGTCGCTTCAATGATTTTTATCCATATATGTGATGAACATTTTTTATTACCTCTACGATTGGACCCGCTAAAGTGCTTGACAGGAAGCGTTGACATTTCCCTCTATTCTCTCTGTTTTGCCACAATGAGGTTGCTTCAATGGCCTTTTATCCACGTCTGTGATCAACATTTTGTATTACCTCTGCAATCGGACTGAATAATAAAAATACCACAGTTTCCACTCATCCCCAAACCCATTTCACCTTTGCGATCGAACAAAAAAATATAAATACCACAGTTTCCACTCATCTCCAAACTCATTTCACTAATTATTTTGACAGGGCTTCGGAATCTAAAGAAATACACATGAATTTGAGCTATATCAGAGGCATAGGTAGGAGCTGCCAGACCCATAAAAAAAGGATAAAGAAGCATCAGAGAACAACGTAACTAGAGAGGCAGAAGCAGGAGCTGCTAGACCCATAACAAAGGGAAAAATAAGCATCACATGGAAAATTTAAAAAAAAAACAAAAAAAAAAAAAAAAATCAAATATCACTCAAAATTACATTTTCCCGCGGTGAATTTATATGGTCATTAAAATTAAAATCATGTAATTTAAACAAAATAATAATGAATTAATAATAATTTTGTTGTAAATTTTTACTTAGAAACATGTACACTTTCAATTTGATTTTAATTTTCGATTTTTTTTTAAATTTAGTTTTAATAAATACAAAATCATATGCAAAGTGATTAATTTATATTTTATTAATAGTGGAAAATTTATCATAATTTAGTTGTTAATCTAGTAGCGAGGACAATTTCCTCTAACTATTTTTCATGAATGCAAGTTCTCTCATCACCATTATTCAACGAAAATCATGCAACCTAGAAATGAACCATTGGTGGTTTGTAAATAGTCATGCTTTCACTCGTACTAGCTAGTTTCCTTACTTTTAGGAAGACAAGCTCTTAACTAAGCAAAAGCAAGTCATTTTAGGGTATACTCCAGAACCAATCGATTAATTCATATTTTGAAGAAAATATTAAATTTAATGGTCAATATTTTTTTATTTATTGATTATTATATTAGTATATCATACTATATTTTAATAAATATGAATTTATTTTTAAAAATATAAATTTTGAAAATTACGACAAATATAAATATATTTTTTTGTTTCTCATTTCAAAATTATGATTTTAATAGAGATAGTTTATGGTATTATAATTATATATACATATGTGAGAACTTAACCATAATTGTGGAAAGAAAAACTAATGAAAATAGGACAACTTAAATTGTGAGGTTCAAGAAATTACGCATAAAACTAGGAGAGTAATACCTCAAGGTTCATGCGTATGCAAAAACCCAAAATTCCATCAAAGTATTAGAAAATATTTCAACATTGTGAATGGATTTAGAGACCCTCTTAAAGGGGTCTCTAAATTTTAACACTGCAGATGGACATAGACCCCTTTGTCTCTAAATTTAACATTGCAGATGGATTCAAAGAAGGGGGTCTTCGAATCCATCAGCAACCTTAAAATTTAGAGACAAAGGGGTATTCAGAATTTTAACATTGTAGATGGATTTAGAGACTGCTTTGTCTCTAAATTTCAACACTGCAGATGAATTTCGAGACCTTTGTAGTGAAATGTAACACTTCAGTATAAAAATTGCAATTTTCCATTTCCGGAGTGACATAATTAAAAATTACTAGCATAAATGAGTAATTCATATACTTGTACTTGTTATTTTATCATATTTTTATTCTTGGGCTATGGTAGTCCTTTAAGTTAATCATTATTAATTTGATCACTTATTATCGAGTCATATATTTTAGTCCTGGGCTAAATTATTCATTTAAGTTAGTCACTTTTAGTTTGGTCACTTATTATCTAGTCATATATTTTATCCCAGCTAGACTAAATTAGTCATTTAAGTTAGTAATTTTTTGTTTAGTCACTTAAAAGTGCTCAAATTTAGTAGTAATTCACTTGAAATAATTGCAGTGACTAAATTTTTTAGTCACCTATTCACTAATTTCATCATTTTCTACTAGTGAAATAAGTCGAAGCAAAAGGTCTTGGTTAAAAAGGGTATAAAAAAATTACCCGGATCAAGTGGTATCAGAGTAGTCTTCTTGCTGATGTCTATTAAAGGCATGAGCCATTGAACACACAACAATGGAGGATGCCAAAGACATGTACGAGACCATGCTCAGGGTGTCCGAGAAATAGGACATGTTGTATGAAGCTTATGGGAAACAAGCAGCAGATAACGCTGAGTTGAAAATTCTTCTACAAGAGGATAAGGAGGAAAAACATCAATTGGAGCTTCAGTTGCAACCCATGACATAGGCATTAGAAGAATTGAAGTGGAACGGTGAGAGTCGTCAAGAAGATCATGAGGCATTGAAGGCACTCCTACAGGAAGAGAAGGAGGAGAAGCATCGATTGCAACTTCATCTACAAGCCACGACAAAAGCCTTGGAGGATGTGAAGCGTAACGAAGGCTTAGAGAAGCCCTCTTCACATGTTCAAAATTGATAGATTTTGTAAAAAATTGTGATCATTCTTCAGTGTCATCTTGACATGCTATTATTTCTGTTGGAAATGTGGGGATCCCCATTATAGAAACTGGCATGAGACTCCTTGCCAATATGGATCACAAAGGAGGAGGCATTGGCATTCATGGCCAAGGCATAAATCAACCATTGGAGGTTGTGCAACAAAATCGATACGTAGGTTTGGGATACACTGAAGAAGAATGCTCAAAGGTGTCAGAAGCTCCCATGACATTGATGAAATCGTAAAGGGAAAAGAATGATGGGAACACTTACCCATCATATTATGATAGCACATATTGTAGAAAGGAAGCTGTGGCAAGCTCTCATCACCATGATTGCACCAGATACCACTAGGAAAGGTATAACAAGTCTCGATATTCACAGGTTCATTTGATTATAAGCATGTTGATAATCATGAACGTAAATCATGGCATAAGAAAACTTGTCGTTTTTGTGGTTTATATAACCATGTCATTATTGAGTGAACAATGTAAACTTTGAAATGGGAATGGAAACAAGTGCCCGCTTTTTTTAGGTAGCAAAAAATGGTTTGATTTTGAAAAGTACTGATACATAATACTCTAATTTTTTTTAGCATGTTTTTTACACATTAAATTTTCTTATGTACCAATTATAGACATTATTTTTAAAATGTTAGTGTTTTTTATGTTGATTTTGAAAAGTGTTGATGCCAGCATCATTCCCTTTTTTTAGAAGACTTATTTATGACTTAAAATTTTATAATCTATTAAATGCTAATAAATATTTTCTAAATTTAACAATTTTTGAGGTATTCGTCTTTTTCCTCTTCACATACATATTTTTTTAAAATGTTTTTTCAGGTATTTTTTATTTTTTATTTTTTGTAGTGAGATATTTAATTTTTTACACTGTCAAAAAAAAAAGTAAAAATTTTAAAGTGTCTATCTTTTATCTAATTATATATTGTTAAATAATATTTCATTGCACATGAAATAATTGTCACTAAAAAAGAAAGAATTTTTAACAATTTACATAAAAAAAACACATTTTGAATATAGAAATAACTGAAAAAATACAAATTTTGAGAATTTTTTGCTAAAAGTGACATCTCAAATAAACCATTTTTATAGGAAAAAATTAACAAAAAAAGTATAAAAATTAGCAATTTTGTGAATTTTATGTCAAAAGTTAATAATAATTACAGTTTTTTTCAAAAATTACATGATTCACATAAAAATGAAGTGAAAATCACATTATACAAACATTAAACATATAATAACAATAATTGAATATTTATTTCTTCTCATAAAATGTCAAAGTCAAAACATTACAAGTACAACTTATTAATAGTTACAAAAAATGAGCTTCATTTGGAAGCTTAACTTAATCAACAATCAATAATATCAAGTAACCAAACTCTTCATCTTTAAGAGTTTCATTATTGTCCTCTTCCACAATATTTTCGTTATTGGCTTCAGTTTCATCATTTTCCTCTTCTGATGGATCTTTGATGTCTGTGAATGTCCCAAAGTATGACTTTACAATCATTCCATCTAATGGTGGTTGAGGTTCCTTTTGTTTTTTTGCCACACGGGATTCTTTAAAGTATCATTTTCTCAAACCAACTTCTTTCATTTCATTGGAAGAAATTGAAGAGCATTGGTTCTTTGCTGAATAAATTTTCATTGTACTGGGTATTTTTCAATGGAAATGCAATTTCTTCCTTTTTGTAAGCAACATGCTAGTGTTGTACCTAATCATCAAGTACAAAAGAAAAAAATTAGTAAATTATTATAAACACAAAAAAATAAAAAAATAAAATAGTGAAATTCATTCTTATAAAATAAAGCTTACCTGTGCATGAAAATAAATCCAAAACCTAATCTCCCTCATTGAACATAAATTTAAAACATAGTTAATCAATGACTCTGATTTTTTATATATGTTAACTATCTCTCATTTTCCTTCTTTATCTTCATATGTTAGTTTTTTTACAACAACATCATGGATCAGTACTTGGCTATGATTCTTTCCATATATTCGATTGAAAATAATAGGCTTATAACTATCATCCTTTGTCCAAATTTAAGCATGAATGAACTCACAATCACTTATAATTGGTTGATTTTCACCATAAATAATATTTGGCTTTTGCGTGTAACATGAAATAGAAATGTTCAATTAACTTGTACATAAATGATTTTTTAACATTAATCAAAAATACAATTTCAATGACTTACCATGTGTTATAACTAAATTGGTACTGATGGGTTGCTCCACCAAACAACTTAGAGTAACCCTTTCAAACCAGCTTTTGACTAAGGATTAGACTCTTCAGCCTGAGAGGGCTCACTTAGTTTAAGTAATGATTTTTTCAATTACGTTTTAAATCAGATGGCTAACTTTGTGATAAGTGACTTAGTGTATTTTATTGTAGGTGAAAAATGGAATATGTTTCACTACCATTGGGCTCATGGAGTCAATATGAAGGTATTCAGTGACAAATGAATCACCTTGTGGAAGCTGAGGCTTTTACTGTTTCAATGAAAAAGACAATACAAACACACATAAAATATTCAATAACTTAATGTCAAAAGGAAGTGAGAGCATGAGGGCATGAATTCTGAGTAACTCAACATTAAGATATTGGAAAAATATAATAAGGAAACATAGGACACAAACTCATTGCAACAATAAAATAATCCTAGGTAAAGCAGAAAACACTATCACTGTATATTACTGATATTCAAAAATTTACAATAATAGTAGTCTAAAATGACATTCTCCAACCCTTTTTGATTTGATTTTCTATCTATTAATAGACCTTTGATGCTTACATTGGATCTGCCCAGCTGGCTAGATCTTCGAACCATAACCTTGACACCTATCTCAACCATAAACTACATTTTTGGAACTGAAAAAGACACTGAATCTCTTAAGACTTATACTTCTAATAGGACTCTACCTTTCATTTATTACATTATTCTTTTTCAATAATGGGATAATTACATTAATAATGATCATGAGCTTGAGTGGATCTCACCATCACTAAAACATAAATTTACCCACTAGATTTAGGAAATAACAATCCTACTTTTTAGGAAAAGATAAACACAACGTTAATATTTTTCCTCATGTTGAGCTGGATAGGTGACACTCCTGTTGAGTAGTGAATCTCTTTTGGGGTGGCCCACTATTCTCTTGAATGTGTCCACATGGCTGACTGTTCTTCAAAAAACTTTTCAAACCTCCAAAAACCATTAAAAATACTTCGCTGCAAAAACATAGTACCCTTAGGCAGTTTCATAGCATAGTTTAGTAGCATTCTTATTCCAGCCATCCAAGCTCCTTTTTTTATTCTTCTTCTTATCAGGATATGTTTTATGGACAAGATGGGCTAAATACAACACTATCCCTTTAATTTCTAGAAAAAAATATTTTTGTGGTAAAAAAACATCCTAATGGATTTGGTAGCGAAATCTGGTCTTCAAGCCTGGAATCCACTACAAAATTGCCTAATTGGAAAAAAACTCAGAATTTTGTTGTTTTTTTCTGAAAAATAGGGATCAGAAATGAGCTCATACAACAGAATCCTTGATATATTTTGCAAAACAGAAGGAGTTTTTTTTTTTTAAATCAGTTTGTGTTGAAGAAAAACCTCTCTTGGTTTTTTGAAAAACATATCCAGGTGTCTAGAATATGTATTTTAAAATCATGTGTAAAATAGGAAAAAACACATTCTAAAAATAGAGCCCAAAGACATATTTGAATCTCCCAATTGGTAGCAGCTATGAGAAAATTTAAAGATTTTAATTTTATTTGATATGTTTTGACAATAACCTCTCTAAATTTTTAAGAATTCTCCTCTGTTTTCCCACAAAATTTTCTTGAAGCTGGCTACTCAAAGAGTTAAAAAACAGAGAAATCCATTTGTATCTTCTTGTAAAAATTCAAGCAACCAGCTTTGATGAAATCCTATGCAACACTAGGGTCTCCCATGAGTAGCTTGAGGTCCATGGGTTCATATCTCACACATTAGCCTCCATTGTTTGTTTTCTTCTTCATGGCCATCTTCCTTTATAACCACACTGCCTTTCTTGAAAAAGTGACACTAGCAAAGAAACCAATTTGAAGAGCAAGCTTGTTATTGACATATGGTGGAATCTAACTTATGGCAACAACTAGAGGTATACTTAGAGAAAAGGTAAAAGGTGGCAGAAGAAACTAATAGGGATTGACAAGGTAAGTGATTAAGCTTGAATGCATGTAATTTAAATTATGAAAAAAGGAAAAAGTTAAAGTGATGACCATGCATGACACACATTTAATAATGATTTAAAATAGGCAAAAATGTGATAGCAACTTGACCTTACCCTCTCATAAGATGAAAAATCATCAATCCCTAAACCTTTTGAAAAAAACATGATTTCGTAGTGAATGAAGTTAGAAAGTTGGCATATTTCATAGCGAAAATCACCTGTTTTGCATAGAATTCATTACAGAATCATGAAAAATCAGACATGTGGCTAAAAATGAATTTTAACCTAATGCATGTGAATCTAAGGTGGATTTGATAGATATGACTGAGATGACATGACTAATGAAGTATTTTGGACTTACGATAAAGACTTATTTCATGAATTTTTTTTTTTAATCAATTTCATGTACCAACCTTATGAGACAGAATGAAACCAAGGTGAGTGACACTAATAAAAAATTAAAATTTTATGTGTGATAACACCATGTAAGCTACATCCTTGAATTTTATTTTCCCTTGAATCTTGATAATAACAAATCTCCAAAATGGTGATGTTGTGAATTCTAGAAATCCCGCAACCACTTTACTAAATTCTTGATAAGTATAAGGGTCACTATCATATTCAATGTTTGGGATATTGAAACCATGAGGAATATCTACAATAACTAGGAAATAATCACTTTTAGGTATGAGTTTTTCAATGTCTTCACAATCACCTGATATTATTTGATATTGGCTAGTGTGGAGCCCATTCCAAATGAAATGATTAAGACTGGGATCAAGTTCAACATCACTAAGACTTTGTTTTCTCATCCTTTCCATTTTGATTTTTTCAATAAAGCTTCTGAAACTATCTGGTGCTCCATTTTCATCATTCTTGATCTTTAATTAAATAAAAAAAATATATGTATAAATTAAAAATAATATACATATAAATACAAATTAATGTATCAATGAACACACCTTCTTAAATGCAAGATAAAAATCATTTAGCACTGAAGTAGAACTTCAATCTGGGTAGTTGCATACAACATCATCCCAACTATCTTCATTTAAAAATTTAACCATTTGTTCTTGTATTCTCATATAAACCTTGTGAGTAAATAAATAAAGTAAACAATGTTAGTATAGTGATATGTATAACAAATAATACCAACAAAAATATATTATATTTAATAGAAACTTATAATCCAAAAATAAGTAAAAATAATAAACTTATTTTAGAAATTCCTCAGTAAATTCCTCCATTGATAATTCTCTTGACTTTACACGAGATAATATTGTTTTGACAAGATTTTCATCCTTCACTCCTTGCATTGATATCCAAGATGTGATAGTCATATCTTCTAGGAGGAGCTTCATTTCAGGACCTGATTTACTGCTCGTACCTATCCATGGTTTAGAATTTTTGACCTTCTTAATTTTGATGCCACTGTTCTCCCACAACTAAAATATGATAAATCAATTCCCATATCTCTCCAATTCTAAATTCCAACTAGAAAATGTTATCCATACCTCTGAATATTTCATAATTTACTTTGCCACCTTTTAAAATTATATTTACTTCGATTTTATAATTGATTTCCATAGAATATTCCTTTCGAAATTCATAGTCAAACTTTGTCTTATCACCACCACATTTTTCTTCAAATTCACTATGAATAGATATGACCCTTTGGATGAAAGTTATAGACATCCTATACTCATTATCTAAATTATGATCCCATGCCAATAAATTTTCTTCTGTATCTATTAAACCAACATAAATGATACATTTCATTGTTTCAAACACATTTTATTGGGATATTCCTCCATTAATCACCTTTGAGGTTCTATAGAATGGTTGCCCCCAAGAACATAATATTTTTATTCAAAATATTTTGACTTGTCAAATGATTCTTTGTTAGGCACCTTACTTGGATCGACAAGAAGAACATAATCAACCACATGTGAAAAAGAGTTGTACCTCATCAACATTTTAAAATTGTGAACATGCAAGTGGTGTGGCTTTCTAATTTGATATTTGAACTGTCCTTCATCTGGCTTGTAGACTTGAATGACATTAAGTTGAAATGACCGACCACCCTCAATTAAATTTGTCTTCGCCAAATGATATCGAATGGAATTTTGTTTTGTTTTCATAATGCCATCCTCTAAATCAACTCCTGGTGTAATTATTTTCCTACTTTCTTTTGAGTTTTCACTAGGCCCTTCATTGTTGTCCATGATTTTTTCAGAATGCAATTTTTTTTTGTTTCTTCTTGCTATTGGTTATGATATTTTATTGAACTGAAACAATCTCCTCATCATCAACTAGAAGGGAGCCATTCTTGGAAATTTTTGTTTTTGTTTTTTTTTATGGCTCTTCTCCTTTATAATATCAGTTCTAATTTGATCCTCAAATATGGAAACATATTCTTCATCTTCAGCTTCAACTTCAATTTCAACTTCCTCATTTTGAAATGTAACATGTCTAGCTTTACTAAATTGATCCCTTTGATACAATCTTGTAGCATCATGAAATATTTTTTTTTCTTCTTTCCCATATATTCTTCTTCATGTTCATGGAAAATGGAGACAAATTTCATAATATCTCGCTCTATATAATAAATTCCCCCCAACATAATTGAAATGCCCTTAGCAAAATCCTGTAAAACAAAATATAATATGTACATATTAACTAAGTTAATAAAAATACAATGATACAGTTTGAATAACACAAAACAGATAAGTGTAAATAAAAATACTTACAATATTCTATGCAACATTTTGTACGATTTGTTTTCATATCTTTGAAGAATCTCCCCCCATGTTATACATTGATAATGTAAAATGATATCCAAGTTTATCATGTGATTTGGGCGGTTTTGAAAGTATATAATTTTTTTTAGTATTTGGAAGAATATATAGGTCAAATACTTTTCCCACTAGGTCATAACTTTCAACATCAAAACCCTTACTAGAATATAGATATAATTGTAGAGATTCGTCTTCTATATATTTCAGAAACCATGCATATTTTGAACGATTCACTTATGTTTATTTCCTCCTGTATGAAACCAACTTATTTTCTTTTGTGGATGCATCTCCCACATTTTCAGTAATTAACTGAGGTACAATTCGTCCAACAATGATTTTCAAAGGCCCAACTGTAGCATTAGATGATGAAAATGTTGAATTTGGTCCATAAATATTGAAATAAACCTTCCTTGATGCCATTTTTTTGAAAAAATATATCTACATATAAATTAGTAAATCACAAAAAACAAATATCTTATGTAAACAAAATAGAAAACTAGTTTTTTTTTTAAATGATTTTTTTTTACACTTTTACCTTGACAGAAACTGTAAATTTTTATTTATTTATTTTTACATCATATCCCCAACCCCCCTAAAAATAAAATTTATTTATTTTTATAATTTGGAGGTCGATTCTCAGAATTGCCCCCCCCTAAATTTAAAACAAGTTCCTTTAAAAAAAATGATTTTTTTTTTTTTTTATATTCTCCTCGACCCCACTAATATATTTACTTTTTAATTTTTATGTGCAAGGAGTCGATTATGATAATCGACCCCTTGTGCATACACACACACACACACACACTCACATAATGCCCAAGGAGCCGATTCTAAGAATCGGGGCCCTTGGGCATATAATTTTTTTTTTATGCCCATGGGATTGATTCTGAAAATCAGCCTCCCACCCTTGGACTTGGGCACCCTCAGGCATGAGCCCCATGGGTGCACTCGGTCACAACAAAACATCGTAGGCACTATGCTGCACACGCACGCGCCCATAGGACGGCATCCACCTAAGCCCGAGGGCGCCCAAGTGATGACCCGTTGGCTCGAGTGGACACCGCCCTGTGGGATTGTCCACCTGCATCACAACACCCATGAAATCCACTTAGCAAAATTCCCATGGATGCCTGAAGCACAACGCCCAAGGACATCGCCCGAGCTCGAGGGCGCCTAAGTGGTGGCCCTCGGGCTCGATAGGATGCCACCTCGTGGATGCATCCTGTTGCATCACAATGCCCATGACATCGTTCTGCAGGTGGACACACCCATAGGGCGGTGTTCACCTAGGGAAAATTCCCAAAATCAGTTGTCTTGTTGGGTGTCGTGTTGTAGGTGGGTGCGCCAATAAAGCAACGTCTACCCAAGACTGAGGGCCGCCCCTTGGGCGCCCTCGGGCTTGGGTCGACGCGGCCTCGTGGGCATGTCCGCCCATAACATGGGTGCCTTGGCCCAAGTGGGCATGCCCACCTGGCCCTTGGGCAAGTACAGGGGATGATTCTCAGCTAGTGGGCACGCCCACTTGGGCCATAATGACCATGTGCTACCCCAAACGGGCCCACCCATAATGTGCATGCAAAATTTTCTTTAATTTTAGATTAAAAAATGTTTATTACGTTTTGCTACAAAAAAAAAATAATGGTAAAAGCTGGGAAATTTTTAAGGGTTTAAAATATTTACGGTTGGGCCTTTGAACTTAACTTTCATTAGTTTTAACAATTAAATAATTTTCATAATAATAGAAAAAAAAAATAACCTTTCAAAAGCGATAATCTCCAGTTGACAATGTTGATGCTTTAGAAAATCGTTCCAAACTTTTAAACAGACCTTGAGAAACCTTGACATGATGTGTGGAATACTAACAATGAAATTTCTTATAAAGTGGAAATAACATAATTGCTTTTCGGTGGGGTAAATGTGGGATAAAAAAATATTATGAATATTAGAAAAGTAAAATCTATAATGAAGTAAAAGTTATATAATTTAATTAAAATGATTTTAGTTTGAAAACAATTATTAAAATAAAATGTTTTAGGAATTTAATGCAAAATTAGGTTCCATATTAAGAGAATATTTTAGTAAATAATTTTCAAATAAATCATATAAATAAAATTTGGAAGGACATACTTCAAGAAAAAAATTTCGGCGAAAAATTTTGGAGGGAATTTTTCATTGTTTCAACTATATATTATCATTGGGAGAGAGATCATTTTCATCATTCAAAATTTCTTGTTTCAGTGTCATGGATTCCTATGATACTGAAGTTTCGTTCTATGAAGCATCAACATCTTCGTCATGTAACAACTCTATTCATATTGAGAGTAGTGACAAAATGAAAGATGAAGATTTTCAAATGAATAGACGGTCTAATGTCCATTTATTCCTAATCCTCTGGACTATGATAGCAACAATGACAGATGGAAAGATGAAGAATTTCCAAAATCTAGAGACTCAAAATTTCCACTTAGTCCTAATCCTAAGGACTTTGAGAGCAATAGTGATGAATGGCGGGATGTAAAATTTTCAGTGGATAGAGAGTCACATTTCTCACTTAGTGCTAATCCTAAGGACTATGAGAGAAATAGTGATGAATGGTTGGATGGAAAATTTTTAGTGGATAGAGAGTCAAGTTTTCCACTTAGATCTAATCCTAAAGACTATGAGAGAAATAGTGATGAATGGAAGGATGAAAAATTTTCAGTGGACAGAGAGTCACATTTGCCACTTATTCCTAATACTAAGAACTATGAGAGCAATAGTGAAGAATGGTAGGATGAAAAAATTTCAGTAAATAAAGCGTCACATTTTACAGTTACTCCTAACTCGACGGAATTTGAGAGTAGCAGTGTTGAAGGTAATTATGAAGAATGTCCAATAAATCGAGATTCTCAATTTCCTCTTACTCCTAATCTTATGGACTATGGGAGCAACATTGAGGAAGGTCAGGATGAAGAATTTCCAATAAATCAAGAGTCGCAATTTCCACATACTCCTAATCCTATGGACTATGAGAGCAATAGTGATGAAGGGAAAGATAAAGATGGTTAAGAATATCCTCCAATTTAGTATTTCAAAAGCACAAATGATGGTACTGAAAATTTTCATGCCGTCAAAGATTGTAATGAATATTTTTCAAAAAATGTTGGGGTGAATTTCCTAACTATATGGAAAATTATCATAGTAATAATAGTATTCATCCTAATGATCATGGAAATTCTTCTTCAGAGAATGATGAAATGATAGATATGTTTCCAGTAAATATAGTTTCTAGGAGTAGGAGTAAACCATTTCGTATCAATCCAAGATGTTCTAGTTATACAACGAGTAGAATAGTATATATCACGACAAGAAGTTATATCAGTGAGCTCATTTCAAGTGACTGTTATAAAAAGGATTGCTTGAAACATATGGATTTCAAATTTTATTTAGAGAAAAGGAAGAATTTTTTTTCAAGGAATAAAAGCATGCAGAATTCATATTTAGTGGGGTGCATGCAATCTACACTAGTAGGTTATGATTATCTTATTGGGTCTTTATTGATTTGTAGAAAAACTTTCAAAATGATTCATTCAATTGAAATTTTTCATTTTTCAAGAATCCAAGATAATTTGGAAAACGATCCTACATATTATTCAAAAGTTTGACGTAAAGAAGAGTTTGGGCCACTAGAAAACATTGCAATGTCATGGCTGCAAGACTTCTTTTCAAAACATGGAGAGTGTATGCCAAATAGAGATATAATACATATTCCAGATAATTTCTCAAGACAATAAATCTACAGCTTATAAAACGAATATGAAGAAGGTGTTGAGGGAAATGGTCATTTTATTATATATCAATATTTAGTGCAGTTATGGAGGAGAGAATTCAGCAATGTTTGTATTCCTAAGAAGACAAGGATGGGGGTTTGCAGTACATGTGCTTTTTAAAAATAAAAAATGGATAAATGTCAAGGGGCAGAAAGAGCTAATCATTCATAACATTATTATTTTAAATTGTATAGTGAGAAACTATGAAAATGTATTTATTAATACATTTATTTTATGTTATGTGTAGATTCCATTATTAAAGCCATTCAAGAGCATCGTGAACAACAAACAAGTGAAAGGAAAAATTTGTACAAGAATTGAAAGAAGTGTTATGATAATCCAAATAAATATTTGGGTTTGATAATTGATGGTATGGACCATAAGAAAACACTTCTACCACATTTTGTTCACACACCCAAAAATTTGCACGAGGAAAATTTTATCCAGTTTCTCTTAGTCAGTTATATGGTCTTCAATGGGAAAATGTCACCAAGAGTTTACTTCACAGTTACAAATATTCATAATGATGGAAATATGTCAATAAACATAACTCATTATGTGCTTTCTCATTCAGGTGGTAATCTTCCTGAAATTTTGTATCTACAATTAGACAGGATTTGTTGTGAAAACAAAAATCAGATTGTTTTTGGATATCTAAACATGCTTGTTGAATTGAAAAATTTTCATAAGGTGCAGGTTGGTTTCCTTCTTGTTGGGCACACTCACAACCATATTGATCAAATTTTCAGTAATTTTTCAGTAACATTGAGGAGGAAGAATGTTGGTAGCTTGCTATCATTAATTGAATGTATTAAGAAATCATATATGCCAGAGCCTATTTTTCATGTGTTAGAAGAAACTATTGACATGCGAAGGTTTATCCTCGGATCACATGGAGAGGAGAAATGAATTGAAAAAATTAATGACATTAGCTTACAACATTAATTTCGTATCAAACAAATTTGATGGGAAACACTTATATGGTCAAGAAATATTCAACAAATCTAGAATGGGTACCATCATCACATTTGGAATTTTTGAAGTTTATTCCATATCATCCAATATTTGCATCAAATATATTGTTATTACAATTAGTTGGTGAAGTTCATAATGCACGAAGGAAAAAGAGAGAGATATACTATTCTGAATGCCTGTAAGAAATTAAAAATCCATTAGATATACATATGAGTACTTTGATGTTACTGATTCGGTTTGGTGGGAGTAATTTTTCAATGGTCAGAGTGATATCCTTTCAAGACCAACAAATGAAGATATTTTTTGAATAATCCATTTATTTGGCCATAAAATGTGTCAAATGAACAGGAGGAAACAAAAATTCTTCTTCAACAACAATCACACGGTATTATTAATTCTACACAGGTGGAGTAAAGAGAAATGAATATTAGCTCCAAAAGATTTTGTGCACAATGTGAAGCCATGGAAGACCTTTATAGGGTTTCAGTACATGATATTAAGGAGGTTGCATGGTCGCAGTATTAGCACATGAAGATCCACATGGCTATCAATTCTGGGTTGCCGAGGTTATAAAGGTGATTACAGAAAATAAGGATAATACAGGTGTTGAAGTACATTGGTATGCCATAAACACACACCCATTTAGTGGTGTGTACAAGCCAAAGATGGTAGTTGATAAAAAATTTGGTGGAAAGAGAAAAAGAAAGGGTAAAAATATAAATCGTCTCCACACAGACCTCTTAAAATTGGACGAAGTTGACACATTTGTTTATGACTTCAACTTAACAAAGAGAGGAACTCTTTGCTCTAGGATGATATATATTCTTAAGATGTTTCTACCACAAGAAACAATGTTGAGATGGCAGTATGCTAAACCTAGTCATAGCTCTAGAAGAATTTTGAAACCTCAAGTGGTGGGCATGCATGTTGACTTAAATGGGGCAGTAGTTGATGAAAGAAAAGAATATGGAACATATTCATCTGCATCCAGTCATTCATGTGAAGATGTGAATTTTGATGGTGTGCAAGAAAATATCAGTGATTTTGAATAATTGTCTAAGAAAATTGATATAAATGATGTTTTCATTGAGAAATGAAAATGATATTTTAACTTCCCTATGATCGTACATGAAGTTATGAGTCATTTTTATGTTTTTTCGATTATATGTTTTAATTATGATGAATTAATTTGTCTAAAATATTCACAATGCAACAATAACCTGGAGAAATAATTTATGTTTCATTGGGTTATTTTATTCATATAATTTGGTCCTAATATCATGGTTGAAATATGTTGAAAAGTTAATAATTTTTAATTCTATGGGTGAAAAATTGTGAAATATATTTTATCTTTAACATTATGGTTGAAAACAATTATAATTTTAGGGATTGTTAGTGTCATGATATTATATGTTAAATGACATGTATAAACATTATTGTAATTTTAATGTGTTTAATATCTCATTATTTTATATTTAACGTCATTACTAGAAATATCTTGAAATTGCGCCCAGAAAATAAAAATATTATTCTAGCACCATGCATTGTGTGTTTTTCCTATTTATTTGGCACATGAAAATTGGTTTTACTTCCATTTTTAAAAAAGGTTGCAAATCAACCCTGAAAAAAATAAGACCTTGTTCTGGAATACATACTTTTTGTTTTTTGGTTGTTTTTCATGTTTTTTAGGGTTTTTTTTGCTAGAGTTCTTGTTTTCAGTTTATAGTTCCCATTTCAAAGTTTACGTTGTTAGTGTTGGAAAAGAATGAAAACACAAGGAGGATGAGGCGTGGAAAGCCTTCTCCACAACAGGGAAAGAAATTGGTTAAGCAGGTATGGAGGAAGAAGAGTCATTGCAGTTATTATGATAGAAGTGGCCATCAAAGAGCCATGTGTTGGAGACTCCATCTAGAGCAGCGTATGAAGGACAAAGCATTCATGTAGAAACCAGTGAGTGAAAATGTTCAAGAAGAAAATCCACCGCATTCATCGTGGTTCACTTTGTTGAGTAAGAAATGGTTTTTCTAGTGTGTCATGGCCGTGTCTTGTAAATAATGTGTTGGATTTCTTTTGTAAAAGTGATGATGTGTTTCTCCATCACTTGCAATGCGATAATGATGTCTTTGGCCTTGTATTAATAGCTGGGGTATTATTGATTCCATTTGATGTAAACTTGAACCCCGAGTATGTGTTATAAACTCATGGAAAGTATGGGATGTTTGGGTCATAGTGGTCATAAATGAGCATGTAATTTGAAAGAGATTGTACTACAAGTTTGTAGGGAATGCAGGTGTTGGTTCATCACTTATGCCTCCAAAGGACAAAGGTGAAGGACAAGAAAGGGTGAGATTTCAGGACACTTGTCATGTAGACATAGTACACAACAGTTGCGAATTCTTGGTGATTCTTTTGGAGGACCAAAAGCTCCTCAGTGGGGGGGAATGCTTTAGGTGGCTCTAGAGACACACACAGGATAAAGAGGGCTTATGAAAGATAAAAAATAAAAGTGGTCAGAATGCTTTCAAATCGGGACCATAGTGTAGATCTCATCGTCCTGATCAGAACGATGTGAATGGTTCGTCAAATTGAGTTCGTATATGAAAGTTAGAGCTGGTCAAAGATTTTGGGTTGACTTGATGATGTGATAGGTTAAGGAGGAAATTATTTGGAATTTTTCTGGTGGTTGGATTCCGTCCATATCCAGCTGGATTCCAGCCGAAATTTTGGGCTCATTTATTTTTCTCCTTTGGTCAGTTTTTGAAAATTTTAAAAAGGGCATATTGTTAAATTTAAATGAAAAAAATATAAAAAAAAGGGGCAGGCCATGATCCCCACCCCTACCCCAACCACATTAAAAAAATGTATTAAAATTAGTGGGGTCGGCGGCCATGGCCCTACCGCCCCAAGCCTTAAAAAGACCACATATATTTGGGTGGGGCACGGGCGGTCACCCCCACCGCCCCTCCTCCATACCCCTAACATAACAACGCAAATGGTTGGGGCGGGCCGCCCGATGCAGGTCCAGCCACCCATGGGGGTTTTAGAATAAAAAAAATACGAGCCTATTAGGGAGTGGTCAGGATTTGACCCCCCGACCTCCCTCCAACAAACCTCCAAACTTAACCACTATTCCAACTACCACGACCTTCTAAGGTTCGCTGACATTTGTCTACATAAACCCATCAATGACACAGTTTGAGAGGGGAAGATTAAGTATAGGAGTGGGAACGCAGTTCAAAATATGTTTTTAATTGTAGGTGGAACCATGAGCCAGGGTGCAGAGGCAATGGAACCATGATTGAGCCTCATTTCCAGAGGGGCCAAATTTTCCTAGTGTCCAAATTGGACAAATTGTGTATGGATTTTACACCTCTCAGCGACACGAATCTGATGGCGGTGTTAGTTTCTGCAACATAGGTTTCCATTTTTGGCCATTTTCCAGAATGGGATGATAGTGTCGAATTTCAACATGTGGATAGTTGATTTCTTGCCATTCGATGCCACGTTTTCAATGGTGCATTTAGATCTAGTGATTGAGCAGCCTATTCTTCAGCCAAAATTGGATTTTAGGTATATGAAGTGTTTTTTCCATGTACTTCATTGATTATTATTGTAGGATGCTTTATCTCATGTCGATTTCTACTTGATGTATGATGTAGAACCTTTATGTTTATTTTCTGTTGTTGATTCCTACCTGATGTAAGATGTATAATATTTATGTGTATTTATTGTGGTATGTATTTATCATGGATGGCGATTTATGTTGTGAGATCCCTTAGTTTCCTTGATGGTGGGATACTCTTTGTCACCATGTGTGAATTTTTCATGTTGATAGGAGGTTTGTGACAAGTGAGAGTTCCTTATAATGGAATGCCTCGTGGAGCGACTTTTCCACTCATGTTGAGGGTTTTTTCTTGTATGAAAATTCAAAAACATCCATGTACATCATCACAAGTTAAAACAATGAATGAAGTGGCCAACACCATCGAGACACCGAGGCTCGGAGACGTAGTCCACACTGGACGAACTCCATTATTAAACGTCTTAATTTTTGTTGTGTGATTGTTGACATGTTTTCCTCTTAATTATATATGCATGTATGTTTTTTAATGCTTTGATAAAATGCAATTCTAACACATCAACTGAAGCAAAAGGTCTTGGTTAAAAAGGGTATAAAAATTTTACACAGATCAATCCTTGATTACAAATAAAACATTTGCAGCCTTGTGGGAAGTGGGAATAGATAAATCTTGTGTCCATACAGGATCTCAGTAAATTATAATCACCTGGGTTTTGGAAACCACTGCACTTGATATGAAAATTGACACATATGGGTCACTTTTTATTGGTATTTGATGAGATATATGCCCTTATATTTTGGCAGATAATTTTCTAGAAACTGTCTAACTACTTTCCTCAAATTCTTCAAGAAGAGGTCCTTGTTGGGAAATTTTTTGGCCTCATAAACCCATACATCTAGAGTCCCATGTAAGAGGGCATCCCTGGGTGACATTGTTGAAGTACCAAATGGAACACTATGAAGTTTTTCAAAATATTGTGACAGAATTAGTGCCAGTGAAGAATCAAAATGTATGATGTCACTAAAAATGAATAAATGTTGTCCATCTTGAAACAAATGGCCTGAATATGATCCATGATTGCTGGAAGAGTAAAAATTGTGGTAAGATTGGCATGGAATCAAAGAACGATTGTGGAAATAACCATCACGTAATGATGAATCAAGGGGTTGGGGGAAGTTCGATAATCCTATCCCAAATATCAGGTCGATCAATAGGTACAACAAGGTCGATGTAGTAGAGATGAGAAGTGCATTTGTTTTGAAATGAGGACTCTGTGTGTGATGGTGTGGCAAGATGCCACTATGGTGATCAATTGTAGAATGTATGATGACTAACCAAATTGAATATAGGAATCAAAATTTTGACGATGGTACTGGTAGTATGTGATACTATAATGAATTCTCTGCTGATGGGGGTAAGGATATGAAATTTGGGGTAAAGATATAGAGTGTAGTCACTCCACTAGAGTAGATTGAGTTGGGGAGTAGGGGACTACATGTTTTCTACCCTTTATATTTTAAAATTTCCTTATTTATTTACTATCAACATTTTATTCATATAATACCCAAAAACCCTTTAGTTCATTTTTGTATCATGTTTACCCTTTCTGGTAAATTTAAAATATTGACATTTATTATTTTTAGGTATACATAATTCTCTGAGATATTCCAATTTCTCGCTACATGGACTTTTCTGTTCGTGAAGGTTTAGAAAATTTCACAAAAAAATTGGTTCTGCAACTCTCACAATGGAGAACTATGTGCAATTTGCAGGACCTCTCTCTACCACATCCTTTAGTACAAATGAAAATTTTGAAGTGTTGATTCCCAAGTGAGTGCATGTATAGTGCTCATCATAGTTTTACAATTATGGACTTGCATTTTACAAAAAAAAAATTGAGGTTTTATTCCTTTCAGTTATGTTGCACTTTTGTGCCTTGTAAGCTCCCTTTCCTACTAAGAATTCATACTTATTCAATGGAACACTAATGTTTAGAAACAACTGGTTTAGTTTTATCAATGTACCTTGTAGTACTATTCTTGGTTATAAGCTTCTTTCAGATAAGTTCACTCACTCACTCCTTCAAATCCATCCTATTTTTGTTTGATAAGATGGAAATATTCCATATAGGTTAGAGTTGAATTTCATTTAAGTTTCATATTTATCCAATTCTAAGTTAACAGTGGTGATAAGTGTGGATGCCACTTTACAAACCTTTCCATTAGGTCCCAACATAGGGTACTAGGCCTTTATACTATGACCAGAGAAAAATCTCTCTGCGGGTATTGCAACAATACCAATAAGTTGAGAACCAATTAAATCATTATCCTTGATTACAAATAAAACATTTTCAGCCTTGTGTGCAATGGGAATAGAGAAATGTTGTGGCCATACATGATCTCGATAATTGATAATTAACCGGGTCCTAGAGACCACTACACTTGAAATGAAAACTGACACATATGGGTCACTTGTTATTGGTTTTTGATGAGATATGTGCCCTTTTATTTTGGAAGAAAATTTTCTAGAAACTGTGTTTGTAACTACTTTCCTCAAATTTTCCAAGAAGAGGTCCTTGTTGGGAAATTTTTGGGCCGCATAAACCCATACATCTAGAGTCCCATGTGATAGGACAACTTTGGGTGACATTGTTGAAGTACCAAATGGAACACTATGAAGTTTTTCATAATCTTGTGGCACAATTAGTGCAAGTGAAGAATAATAATGTATGATGTCATTATGATTGAATGAATGATGTCCACCCTAAAATGAATGGCTTGAAAATGATCGATGATTGATGGAATAAGAGGGACTTCCTTATTTCTTTACTATCAACATTTTATTCATATAATACCCAAAAACCCTTTAGGTCATTTTTGGATCATGTTTACCCTTTCTAGTAAATTTAAAATAATGTCATTTATGAATTTTCAAGTATACATACTTCTCAAAAATATTCCCACTTTTCACTGTAGGGACTTTGTTGTTAGTCAAGGTGTAGAAAATTTAGCAAAAAAATTGGTTTGACGACTCTTTGAGTGGAGAACTTTATGCAAATTTCAAAACCTCTGGCTACCAAATCCTTTAGTACAATTGAAAATTTCATAGTGCAAAGTCCCACGCAAGTGCATGTATAGTTTTCATCACAATTTTACAAGTATGGTCTTACATTTTACAAATACAAAAATCGAGGTTTGATTCCTTTAAGATATGTCACACTTTTGTACCTTGTAAGCTCCCTTTCCTACTGAGAATGCATGTTTATTCAATGGAACACTAATTTCTAGAAACAACCAGTTTGGTTTTCTCGATATATTTACAAATGAAAAAATTAAGGTTTATATGTTCAAAGTAGTTTTACTCTTTGCATCTTTCTTTAGCACAATATTACTTAAGTTTTACTTCCCTATGTTGACGTATCCCAATCTGGGGCATCTTCAATCTGACATGGCCCTAGTGTTAGGAAAATTTTGTACAAAAAATTTTATTGTTTCACTTGCATATCCTTCCTCCTCTATCGCTACAGAAACATAGGACAACCATACCAACAAGCTAATGAACCATATAATTATCAATTGCAAGGTGTAGGAGCTTCCCAACGAGTTCTTGAATAAACCCATTTTAAAAACAAAGTTTATTATGATTCACAATGCAAATGAGCTCCTTATGTTACACTTAACATTTGATCTAAAAAATTAAAAGGCTCATTATTGTAGAGGGTGCCCTATGGGGTAATTTGCTACATCGTGTATAATTAATAGGGAGCGAAAGACCCATTTTACAATAATTACAAAAGAAGAGTATGATTTATTGCAGAAGAAAACATGTGAGGTTGAATAAAATGCAAGTAAAAGAATAGAAAAAGTCATTTCCTAGGTGGAGGATGACAATATCAGGGAAAATGAAGCCTTGGAGAAGTTAAATGCGGTGAATTCAAATATCGAGAAGAGTAGGAAAATTGAAAATTAATCTTCTGAGCAACTAGAGGTAGTCCAAATAGCCAAATTGGCCCTTCAAACATATTTGAATAAGTCAAAGCAAGAGGCAAAGTAATGGAAGAAATTTGTTGCAGTAACCACATATCACAATGAAGAAATGAATGGAGAGATAGATGACAAATCCACTTCTTTTGTGCAACACTCACCACCTGAATCTTTTTGGGAATTCAAGCTAAATCTGATTAGATCTTGTGCGATTTTTTAAATTCTAAAAGCACCTTATTACCTACTTTCACTATTTTATGTTCGGTAATTCTATTTTAATTAGCCTATTGTATTTCTGAATACATTTTTGCATAAAATGGTCGAAAATAAGTGTCGGGGGAGACGATTTTTTAAAGAATTTTTTGACCTATTTCTGACAACAACAAAATATGTTCAACATGGTGAAATTTAGTTGACTTCTACTCTAGCATAATTTTGCGTGAAATGAGAGCTATTTATTTAAAAATTTTCTAACATCCCATTTAAATCTCCCTAGCTAAGATGAAAATGTTGATGTATAAGTGATTTTGAAAACCCCCCTTCTCATTCCTTGTCTTGTGTCCAAATGCCTTGCAACACATGTGTATTTCTTGCACACTAGGTGAGTCAAGAATTACTTTAACCTAATCAGAGATATAATTATCACAAGTTATCAATATGTAAGGTATAAGTGGATATTTTATCGAAACCAAAAAGCTCGTGCATAGTATAATAATATTTGTGTCATTTATCCTTCACAAAAATATTTAAACATATTGAAACTTTAAGTGGTGGACTTCAAAGGAGTTACGCTCAACCGAAGAATGATGAGAGGACAACTAGGGGGAGCATGCAAAAATAGATATACAAATGTTTCCCCTAACCTTTCCTGTATAGTGAAAAAATATTATGAAAAGATATCCAAAATGTACTCGAGTCATTGAAGATAAGGTAGTGGGTGAACCTTTCAAGATTTGTTTTGTGTGACGTTTGTGTAGAAATTGTAGGAACATTGTTGGAGATAGGAAGTGGATATTATCGTTGGCCATCCTAGTCTTGAAAATACCTCTACACAAGAACCTAAAAGTATGTATTACTAATCATTTTAATCATCTTATCCATCTCAATTTGTCTTGTATGGTGTAGGGAAAAATAAAATGATGTATTTACTTTATCCAAAATCCCCCCCCCCCCCCCCTTGGTTTCTGATGTTTTTGACTAATTTTTTTTCTATTTTATGGGTATTAGAAATACATATCCAAGTGTTAATACTAATAATGCAGACATTTATAATAGTCCTATGCCATCAAATCCATTGATAAGATTACTTCGGAATCTTTTACGAGACATAATGTTTCTCTGGAAGAACTTCACCCTAAAGGGTCTGGATATCTATCAATATCCAAAATATGAATGGTGAAGTTGTCATAAATTATATGCATGATACATAAGTTAAATTTTTTATGCCAAAGCTTTGGCATGTTGACTACTATATTGAACCAACGATACAAGAATTAGTAGTGAAAGAGAGTGCGAAGCCTGATTATTGTTGTCGGGTTAAATATTTTGTCTTAGGTAGAAAAGGTTATTGATTAGTGAATTTTTTGGGGAAACAAATGTTAGATGCCTTGAATTGGAGAGTATTATTCAATTCAACAAGTTCGAGATCCTTGTGTACATGGATGAAAGAAAAATGCCTCTTGTAGGCCTGGGTCTAAACAAGCCTAGAGAATTATCATATTAAATGTGAAATTCAAGGATAAAAAAAACAGGTCAACAGTTCTTAGAAGGCCCTAAGGCAGAAATAAGTGAGAAAATGATAAAATATATAACTAAAGAGCATGGTACCAACTTTGTTTCATATAATTTTAGCAAGGGGGAATGAAAACTCCAAGTAAAACATTTCACCAAATATTGCCTGGATGGGTTTGACAACAAGTGATGGAGAATTGCTTGTGAAGCCCATTAACAACTCTACATCTAAAAAAATGTTGTAGGAGTTGAGTTGCATATAGCTGTTATGATATTTTACTATTATGTGATTACATTACCCTTGGCATTGGCGATAGTAGGAAGCCCAACTGATTCGATGTCTAACTTGTTCAGTGTATGGATTTTGTTGTAATGGAAAGACATTTCCATATGGGGTGCAATCAATTTGCATCTTGTGACAAGATTCACCATTTTGAAACATCCCCTGAAAGCTAATTTTTCTTCTTTTTCATATAGTTGAGCCAATGTTAATGTCTTTGCTCCAAAGGAATTATTTTCACCATACATGTTATTTTTGTTGATTGTGTTTTGGTCTAATATTCAATCTCTCTATATGCAAGGATTTCTCACATTTATCTATAATTTTTACATAATTAATAGATATAGCTTTCCATAATTTGCTTACAGAATGGTAATGGCAGTTATTAGTTTCCCAACCTCAATTATAATAATTTTCTTGACAATTCAAACTCCATAAAGGATAACGTATGTGCACTTTGGAAAATGGAAAAGAGGCCCATGCCCATACTTGTGATAACAGTGTGATCATATGATTTCTCTGCAATATTCATGGCTTATAATATCTTAAATCCTTTTTATATATTGAGATCAACGACATCAAAAACTGAAATTTTATTTAAGATTACATGCCATGGATAATAAAAAATTATAAATACAATCAAGTGAAGAACACACATTTAACTATGAAATATAAATGACAATAGGAATATGCATTTTATAGATACAAGTTTCAAAAGTTCCATGTTTATTTTTTACATTAGGGTGATGATGTTATCATTTAAATTGGGCCATTTCTTGTTAAGTGAGACACTATTACCTATATTAATGAAATATTTCTTGTTAATTTATTTAGCTACGTAGGGTGCCCCTATTTCCCTTTTCCCTATATAGAATTGTGGTCACACCTTCTTTCTTCTATGCCACTCTTTCCTAGCCTTACAATGTTTCCTTCACAACATTTGGTGCAATTGCTAGTTTTAAGCATGCATAAAAACTTAAAAGTCAGTTTTCACAGGAAAGTCACCCACCTTTACAATCTTATAGTCTATATATTTAATGACATATTCTCTTCAAACTTTAATTTTATAGTTTAATATTCATTTCACTAACAATCTTAACCATTGGTATATATTAATTTATACTATAAATTTGTTTTTAATAATATATAATAATTTTTTATATTTATTGTTAATCATTACAATTTTATATTGACACATTATAATTAACACAATCACATTAATAAATGTAATGTAATTGATATATAAAAATAGACATTTATCAACCTCCTTGATAATTATTAAATATATAATAAAAAATTAATATTAATATTAATTATTATAATAATTATATAAGTAATAATTAAGTTTTATAATATTATAAATTATAATAATTTAGATTATAACATTATAATAAATTTTACATTTATCTTTAAAGAATAATTTAATTTCAATAATAATATTAATAATTGATATTAATGAAAAATTATATACTAAATAATAAATTGCTAATATCTTATATTAATACAAAATATTAATGAAATATTAATATTTATTTTATATTAATTTAAAATATTAATTAAATATTAATATTGATATTATTATAAAAATTAAAATATTTATTTAAGAGAGTGTTTTTGGAAAGAATTATCTAGCTTTTTTCTCACCATCATATTCACACTATTAAATTTAGACAATTGAAAATTCTTCCACTATTAAATCCCATTACTTTAACTCTCCACTTAATCTTGATTTATACCATCATTCAACTTGTTAATTTTTATTCTAACCCAGAAATCTTAATCTGTGCACCCTTCCATCCGTGCATTCCACACTCACTCACTGTGGTTGGAACTCTAGGCTGGAGAGGATAAGCATGTGAGTTCCCAGGATCACATGGCCCATGTTCGCAGAACATCCGTTTAGCTAGAGGCTGGTAGAACACCTCGGTATAAAGATCAAAATGTCCGTAGATGAGGATGAGACTAATGTGACAAATGAAAGAGTGTTACGCAATTAAATATTAATTTTTAGCTTTATTATAATAAATTTTTAAAATAATAATTAGTCAATTTGTTTAATATAAAGGAATGTTACATGTGATATTAAGTAATCTATTGAGATTTAGGTCTATGTTCTAATATTTGCTTGAAATACAAATTAATGGAATCTCCTCATTTAATTAATTTATTTTGTATTAATAAAACGATATAAAATATGGGAAATATGGTCTTAAATTAAATTTACAAAACAATCATAGAGTAGAGTTATTATAGAATTTTAGATTTTTAATTATAAGTATATACTAAATTTTAGACATTTAATTACAAGTTTGCAACTTATTAATAATTATTAACTCATGATACAATTTTAATTTCCTTAAAATTTGTAGTATTGTTTATATTAGCTAGAAATAAAGCAGTGAGATTTATTTTAAAGATATTTGTGTTTTTTTTTTTTTTTAAATATCAAATTTACAAATATTGAATTAGATTTGATTTTTATTATATCATTAAATTTGTATTATTTACTAATTTTTTTTATTATATGTTTTTCCTAAATGCATATATTAACTTAAATATTAATTTTTAGCTTTATTATAATAAATTTCTAAAATAATCATTAATCGATTTTACTTTTTAATATTAAAAAATGTTACACTGGTAAATAACATATATATATTTTTTAATTATATACAATAAATTCTAAATCCAAAATGAGCTCATACAAAATTGTTATTATTTTTATGTGTATTGTTATTATTTTTTATAATTTATAATTTATTATTTTTCATTAATATATAAATATAAATTTAATTTAATAAAAATATAATAGAAATTTGCTGGCTACATCTCATAATTTACATAACTCATTTACATTTAGAGTAGCAGTATGAAAGTTGTGTTGTAATTTCTATTGGACTATCATGAGATCCAAACTTTTATCTAGTTTTCTAAATTGGAATAAGATAAGTCTATATCAATTTTAGTGGGAATAGAATTGAAGTGAAACCTTATTGCAATATCCTTAAAAAGCTCAATGTAACGTTTATCATTTATGAACATATTATTTTTAAATGCCCTATTATTTTATTGATCGAGTTACAAATTAGTCTGAAAACTGATTCTTAACATTCGTCAAAACATAATGATGATGAAAACAAGAAAGGAGGGAAAGCACATTTAGGGTTCTCTCATCATTCAATTCTTCACCTTATGTGGTTCCTCTCTCATGAGGTTACACATGTTTACTCTGCGACGCTTTTTATAGATATATTTTCGTATGCGGTGTCTATCTTGGTACAGTGGCTCCGTGTGGTTGATGTTTCTTTTATTTTGTAATTTGGTGTATGCTAAACTGCATTGGGGCTTCATTGCAAAAGGTGTGAAGAAATCTGAGTTTTGTTACAAGGTGGCTTCTAAACCTCATTAGAAAAGAGTCCACTTTGGATGGCTCATGGTGCGTACAATTGAAAAACATAAGTTCATGTTTTTGAAAGTTTCTTTGTTTATGTTCACAAAAGGTTATGGCTAGTAATTTTCATGCTCTTTAAACTAAATCCCTTATTTCGGTATGCAAAAGTATAGTCTGCTTATGTTAATTTTTTTGCAAGGGTTTAGTAAATTAAAATATTGCAAAGATATATGTGTTTTTGAAAATATTTTTTTAGTTTATGTAAAACAAAAGATAAATTAGGGATGTTATTTTTTTTGGAAGGGTTTTTATGAAAATGTATGTATATGTTATTCATGTTTTTTAAAAACTCCAAAAATTTGAGTGCATAAAGACAACATAGAAATTATGTGCATGAATAGAAGAAAATAAAGATTGTTTCTTTTAAAATATGCATATGAATCTTTTCCATACAAGAATACAAATTAATGCTTGTTCTTGAAAGGATTATGTGCATTGAAGAAACCGTGATTGTGCTAAAATAAAAACACATGTGTACATGCACAAAGGGTAGTTTTGTAAAATAGAAAATATGTTTTTGAATGTATATATAAAGGAAGTTGTTATGTTAATTTTCTTGAAAATAATAGACACTTGAAAAGATTGTTTAGCTAGATGAATTGTGTTAAGTTGTTGATTTAAGTGCATAAAATGTTAAGTTAACTTTGTTATTTTTTCCTGGTTTTTATGCTTAAATGATGGTTATCTATGGCATAAGTAAGTATTTTCAATATGAAAATAATAGTTAATGATGGTATAATTATAATAAGAGAATATGTGTTGCTTACATTAAAAAAGAGCTATTATGGTAAGCTCTTGCACAAAGACTATTCATGGTTTTATAAAGATATATTCTTTGCATGAATAGAAGTTGAGCTATATTTCCTTAGAAAATTTATATTTGGTTACTTTTAAGCTATCATAATTATTATGTTAGTTTATTTATGGTATTATAAAGGTATATTCTTTGCATGGATAGAAATTCAGCTATATGTTTTTAGAAAAATTATATGTGGTTACTTTTAAGCTATCATAACTATTATGTTAGTTTAATGTTGGTTTCTTTTGGAATACGATAATGTATATGCATGCAAGACTTGTATTAGATTTAATTGAAAAAAATACATATTTTTATGTGGAAATTATGGCATGTTGTGTTAACCTACATTGGAAAATATTATTTGGGAAAGAAGATAAATTACATGCGCAAAAGCCATAGTAATGCGTTGGTTTCCTTGGAATATATATATGGGTAATTTTGGTACAATATTTGAAAAATAAGACATGTATTGGTATGATTTATTGCATTAATTTTATTGAAAAGAAAACATGTTTTTGCATGTCCTATTATGCTATATTTCCTCAAAAATGAAACATGTGTTTGCATGTTCTATTGTGTTTAACATACCTTTGGGAATATTATTTTGGAAACTATATGAATTTTTATGCATGGGAACAACATTCATTGTGTTAACTTTCTTTACGTATTTTGCATGCACCAAAATTAATAAATTTCATAGTAATATGGGGTTTATTTTGACATGCTTGATAATTATTTACTTACACTTATGCATGAGTAGTGATGTTAGAAGAAACATGTTGTGATATTGTATTTACACCTCATGTATGCAAATGAATAGGTGTTAAAGAATCAAATTTAAAGATTGATTATTGATTGATTGATTTTTTATTTAATCATAATATTAAAGCTTGTTGACTGGGTGCGAGTTGATGGAACCACCATGCCACAATGATATGAAGATTGAATATTAGTGGGTATATGTTATCATAATGATTGTAATGAATTTAACCTAGTTATCACCATGCCACAATGATATGAAGATTGAATATTAGTGGGTATATGTTATCATAATGATTGTAATGAATTTAACCTACTTATTTTATATTTAAATGACATTAGTTGTAATATTTTAAGACAATGGTTAAGGGATGGACTCCCTCATGAGTCGTTGTATATCAGTGTTCAATAATGTGATTGATTATCATGAACACTCTCATGAGTCATTGCATATTAGTGTTCAATAATGTGATTGATTATTGCGTCAGTTTGATGTGATGTTCATAATGTCAAGTATGTGATTAATTAATCTCGGAGTCATGAAATGGACATCATAATTAATTTTGGAGTCATGAAATGGACATCATAATTAATTTGGGAGTCATGAAATGGACATCATATAGTTTATGTTAATATACTACAATAGTGGTTGTTAATGGCTATGCAACTTACTATTCTTCTACTAAAGTTACTCTATGTACTGATAAATATTCTATATAATGGTAATGGTTATGCAACTTACTAGTTATGAAAATTTTCTTCCTCACTAGTGTAGAAATATAAATCTCCCTCTGTTATGTTCGCTATTATAAACTTCGAGATTAATCCAGTGAAATCCAATAAGATATTGAGATTCAGGTCTATGCTTTAATATTTCTTTGAAATAAAAAATCAATGAAATATCCTCATATAATTCATTTATTTTGTATTAATAAAAAATATAAAATATAGGGAACACACATAGCCTAAGCTTTCTAATTAAATTTACAGAAAAAATCTTAGAGTAAAATACTGTGGAATTTTAGATTTTTAATTACAAGTGTATTAGTAGAGCTAATAATATGTGATATGAAAATTTAGACATTTAATTATAAGTGTGTTATCAATAATTATTAACTATGACACAAACTTAATTTTTTTAAAATTTTTAGTATGGCTTATATTTGTTAGAAATAAAGTATTAAGATTTATTTTAAAGGTATTTGTGTCTTTTTTTTTAATTTAAAACATAGCTGTAGTCTAAAAAACCCACATAATAAGCCACAAATTCTGGTAAGATTCTAAAAAATTATGGCAAAGATTTCCACTATCAAAAATGCAATTCAAACACTCCAACTACCTGATTTTTGAATTTTGTTTTACCATATTTCTGCAAAAAACTACTCTTCCAGCTATTCTGTTACATTGGTAGACAACTCTGAAAACAAATCTTATTCACAAACATTGAATTAAGTTTTATTTTTATTTATATCATTAAATTTTTATTATTTATTAAATTTTTTTGTTATATGTTTTCATATATATATTTACACCGTAAGGCGTTATTATTTGAAAAAAACTCCCCTATGTGCCACGATGTCTCTCTTTGCACCATTGGATCAAATGTTAGACGATTGAAATGATTTAGGCCATTAGATGCTCTGTCTCCATTTACCTAACTACCTAACTAACTCACCAAAACCTAACTGACTCATCAAAACCTATTAGATCCTCGACCTGCATTTAGTTGATCTCGTCTTGTGGCTATGCAAGAATTAATGATGGTTTTTACTAATACTTAGTATGTTACAGATACTGAAGAGTTTCAGAAACCCTGAAAGTGTAGAGTTCAACCTCATACAGTGGTGATCTCTGTCTCCAAAAATGTCAACCAAAACAATGCCAGCGAAGATTAAGATTATTTGATTTGATTTAGATTTCAGGTTCTCAAGAATGGTGAAGAAGTAAAGCTGCAGCAATATGCCAGCGACTTGGAGTCCACAGATTGAAAATCTTCACATGGAATTTCGGTAAAGCCAATTTCTAGTACCTTATTATCATTCTTTTATTTGACTATCTGTTATTCTTCGAAGGCCCCAGACATCCTATAGGATGAAGCAAAGAGTGCATGGATAAAATGATAAAATCAAAATCGCTTTGCTGTTTGAATTGAGGGATTCAGTTCAAATTGGCACATTGATTATTTTATTAAGATTATTTGATGTGATTTAAATTTTAGGTTCTCAATAGTGGGGAAGAAGTAAAGCTGCATCGGAATGCGCTTCGTGTAATTAAAGCTCCAACTCGCCATGAAGAAGAGACGAAAATGATTGTGAAAACATATTTAGGTGGTATAAAAATTTATTAAATTTGATCTGTGGTCTCCAAATTAGGCATATAGTTTTTAGTATGAATTATATGGGCTATGCTATTTGAATTGAGGCTCTCCAAATGCCCGCGGAGCAGGAAGTTCGGTTCATATTCACCGTGAATGGGATAAGCCATGCAGGAAGACGACCGCAATAGAGCTGTTAAACAAACCGCTATCTTTCGCTGTGAGACTGATAAACGAAGAAAATTTCTATAGGTTAAGGAGTAAGCTTTATCGCCTTTTTAAAATTTGAATCACATCAATATCATATTATAATTTCATAATTTTCTTTAGATACATATTGTTATATATATGTTAAAAAAATAATATAGTAATATCATAATAAATTGTTTATTAAATTTAATTAAATTTGATTGCTTTTAAATTTAATATCTTATAATAAAATAATTTTATAAATAATTTGTTATATATTGTTTCATATATATTAAAAATAATATTTTAATATTATAATGAGTTATAAACATTTCTCGAGTGTCTACTCATTATTAGTATCATCAATATCTTTGAAACCTCCACGACTAGGTTCCATGCATGTAGAAATTTTCATTCCTTCACGATGGCACCTTATCTACAACATCTTCATCTTCTTTCTTCTACGCTACTTTTTCCTATGCTACCTACTACCTTACGGCATTTCTTTTGCAACATGTGATGCAATTGCTAGTTTTAATTCTATTATAATAAATTTCTAAAATATTAATTATTTTTTCTAAAATATCAATTAATTTAACCTAAAATAGTGTTATATATTTGTAAATAGATATAATATACTCTTATTTAATTGTTTAACTATATATAGTACATTATAAATAAAAAATGGTTTCATACAAAATAGACATTAATTTTTATGGTTTATTATTTATTATTTCCTTTTATCATATATATATATATATATATATATAATTTAATGAAAATGAAAATATAAAAATATAATAGAAATTGATTTTTTAAAATATTTTTAAATTTTATATAAAATTATAATAATATATTTAAAATAGATTGTCAATTTATACATAGTAAATTTTATATATTTATGTGGTAAGTTTTAGATAGAAATTTATGTGATAAGTTCTAGGAAGAAATCCCCCAACTGCAACTCTGCGAAAGGGTGAAAAAGGAACTAAAGGGTGAAAAAGGAACTATGAACCCTAACGATCTCTCACTTTTAAAGATGGAATTTTTATATTCTCACTTTTAATAATGAAATTTGTATATTATATACTAGTTACATATCATAGTTTACAAAAATCATTCACAGAATTCATTTACAATTATAGAGTATCAACATGAAAAATGTGTTGTAATTTCCATTGGACTATCATGAGATCCAAACTTTTATTTAATTTTCTAAGTTGGAAGAAGAAAGGTCTATGTTGAGAAGGGATATAATTGAATTGAAACCCCATGTTACTAAAAAAATTCTTCTTTCTAGGAAATTTTACTAGTCTAGCAATCTAAATCTCTCTCTTACACGCATCTTTTATGATAACCTACCATATTAATCTTTTGAAATCTAGTGATATATTGAGATTTAGGTATGTTCTAATATTTGATTGAAATTCAATGTCAATGAACTCTCATTATTTTATTCATCTATTTTGTATTAAGAAAGATATAAAATATGAGGAATAAACATATAGTAGACTTTCAAATTAAATTTACAAAACAATCTTAGAATAAAGTTACTATGGAATTTTATATTTTTAATTAAAAATGTATTAGTAAAGCTAATAATATGCGATATGAAAATTTAGACATTTAATTACAAGTATATTATCAATAATTATTAACTAACGATACAAATTTAATTTTCTTAATGTTTTTAGTGTTGCTTATATTAGTTAAGAATAAAATATTGATATTTATTTTAAAATTATATATATATATATATAATAAATTATATTCACAAATATTGAATTAAATTTGACTTTTATTTATTTCATTAAATTTGTATTATTTATTATATTTTTTGTTTTATGTTTTCCTAAATGTATACATATTAACTTAAATATTGGTTTTTAGCTCTATTATAATAAATTTCTAAAATAAAAATTAGTTAATTTTATTGTTAATCCTTCTTTATGGGCGACTTATATAAGTAATTACGCTTTAGCATCGCGTATGGGATCTCCGCTCAAATCATCGATCGTAACATGATATCATAGAATATTGTAGACAAACAAATCAAATAGAGATATCAACTTATATATGTAATTATGCTTGCCTTATGACTTGTTTATCTAAATTCCTAGTCCCTTATTTCTCTAAAGCTGGGCCAAGGCTGGTTTTTCTCTATTTTTGGCCATTTTGAGCTGGATTAGTTGCTCGACCAAAAGGCCCAGTAGGGTGAAGTAATGTGCGAGGAAGGTGAAGTAATGTGCGAGGAAGGCCCGGTAGGGTGAGGGTGAGCTTGCCGAACTCTTGACAAAGGCTCGAAAGAGACTCGACCGAGGTTACATAAAAACTTGTTACATATTTGTAAATAGATATAATATATTCATATTTCTTTGAACTATATACACAACACATTGTGAATCCAAAATTCTCACATACAAAATTGGCACTATTTTTTATGGTTTATTATTTATTACTGTACTTTATCATATTTATATAAAAAAATGAAATGAAAATAGAAATATATATATATATATATATATATATATATATATATATATATATATATATATATATTTTATACAAAATTATAATAATATATTTAAAATAATTTATCACTCTAATTAAAAATTAAAAATTAATTAATTCATTTTTATAATCTTTATATATTTCAAATAATGTATTAAACTAAATAATTAATAAATTTTTAATATTTTAGTAATTTATAATATCTCATTAGATTTTCATTTTCATATAGATCGTAAATTTTATATATTTATATCCTAAACTCTAGAAAGAACTCCCCAGAACGATACAACGTTAGAAAATTGAATTTTTTCTACCATTATAATTGAATTACCTGTTTAATTTATTAATCTTTATTATAACCCATGAAACTTCAGCTTTTTAGTAAAAAGGTAAAAATGAAAGCAAAATGGTAAAAATAGGAGTGATGGTCACTCACTTTTAATGATGAAATTGGTATATTATATTCAAAAGGTAAAAAAAAACTATGAACTTTGATGATCTCTCACTTCTTTTAATGATGATATTTGTATATTATATTGAAAGTATTTTTCATTTTCTTTTCTTTTAATGATGACATTTGTATATTATATACAGAGGGTAAAAAAGAACATGATCGAGTGATGATTTGATTTTTTATTTTTTATGATAAAAATTGTATCTTATATATTGATTGTATCTCATAGTTTACATAACTTATTCATATTTATAAAGTATCAATATGAAAAATGTGTTGTAATTTTTATTAGATTGTTATGGGTTCCAAATTTTTATTTAGTTTTCTAAGTTGGAGAAAGATAAGTCTACATTAATTGAAACCTTATGTTACCAAAATTTTCTTGAAAAATCTAATGATTTATTGAAATTCAAGTCTATACTTTATTATTTCCTTGAAATTCAAAATAAATGAAATCTAGTCATTTAATTTATTTTTTTTATTAATAAAAGGGATAAAATATGGAGAACAAACATATCTATTGAGATTTATGTCTTTCAAATTAAATTTACTAAACAATCCTAGAGTAAAGCTATTATGGAATTTTAGACTTTTAATTAAAAGTATATTAATAAAGCTAATAGTATATGATATGAAATTTTAGAGACCATTAGATTGTCTTTTGTATATATATATTAAATTTTATATATTTATATCATAAGTTCTCTCTTAAACGATTGTCGTTTATATATAATATTAAACGATTGAAAGTCAACTAAATATTTATTTGTGTAATCATTGCGTTTGTTAATCTTTATTGTAACCCATGAACCTTCCATCTTTGGTTCAAGAAATACAGAAAATGCAGAAAAAGAAGCTCGGGTAAAAGAGTAACCCTTAACCGTGAACACTGACGATCTGTCACTTTTAATGATGAAATTTGTATATTATATCCTAGTAACATCTCATAGTTTAGAAAACTCATTCCATTGGACTATCGTGAGATCCAAAACTTTATTTAGTTTTCAGGAAGGTTGATCTATTAGGTCTATGTTATTTCCAATGGGGCAAATTTTAGTTATTATAACTTACCATATTAATTTAGTGAAATATAGTGATTTAAATCTATTTTTTTTAGATAAATTTTAGTTCTTATAACTTGCCATATTAATCTAGTGAAATCTAGTGATCTATTGAGATTTATATTTATGTTCTAATATTTAATTCATCTATTTTGTATTAATAAAAAAAATATAAAATATGGGGAATAAATATATAGTAACTTTTAAATTAAATTTACAAAACAATTGTAGAGTAAAGCTACTATGGAATTTTAGATTTTTAATTACAAGTGTATTAGTAAAGCTAACATCAATAAAATTAAAAAAATTGTTACTTCTAAGTTCAAAGAAAAAAGTGGTGTGAGAAAGATCTAGCAGCTAAAAGAAAATTAAGGTATTATAAGTAGGTCATCAACCCCACCTTAGAAGATCAAAATTATCTTTGTGTTTTAACTAGCTCAAATAAGAAAATTAATATAGCCAAGATTAGAACGAACTCTCATGGAAAGGATCTGCCATCTCTATGAGAATATGAACATCAAGGATGAAAATCACTTTCTCTTAGAGTGTCATGCCTACAACCACATTAGAGCTCAATTTCATAATCTTAGAGCTCAATTTCATAGTCTTTGCTACAATATTGACCTTCTTAGCCTTTTAAGATGTCAAAATTATAGTGAGCTCGGGAGGCTTCTCTCCAAGCTTTTTGAGCATAGGAATAAAATTTTAAATCAAATTAAACAACTCTTTTCTTTAGGTCCAATAGACCAAAGATTGGTCTCAGTGGACGTTAATCATCATCATCATCAATATGCAATATGAAATTTTAGATATTTAATTACAATTGTATTATCAATAGTTATTAATTTATGATACAAATTTAATTTTCTTAAAGTTTTTAATTACTCATATAAGTTAGAAATAATATATATATATATATAATTGAAAATCTATCATATTTACAAATATTGAAATAAATATTATTTTTATTTATATAATTAATTTTTTATTATTTATTATATTTTTTCCCAAAAATAAATAAATAAATAAATAAATATATATATATATATATATATATATATTTTAACTCTATTATAATAAATTTATAAAATAAGAATTAGTCAATTTTACTGTTTAACATAAAATATTGTTACACGTATGTAAATAAATGTGATCTACTCATATTTGTTTTAAAACTATATACAAAATACATTGTGAATCCAAAATGGTCTTGTACAAAATATAACGTATGTAAATAAATGTGATATACTCATATTTGTTTTAAAACTATATACAAAATACATTGTGAATCCAAAATGGTCTTATACAAAATATATTTTTATGGTTTATTATTTATTATTGTCATTTAGCATATTTAAATATAAAATTGAATGAAAATGAAAATGTAAAAAATATTATAGAAATTGATTATTATTTCTTATTGTCCTTTAACATATTTATATATAAAATTGAATGAAAATGAAAATATAAAAAATATTATAGATTTTTTTTTTTTTTAATATTTATAAATTCTATACAAAATTATAATAATATATTTATGATAGATTGCCATTCTAATTAGAAATTGTAAATTAATTTATTTTTATAAATTTTTTGTATTTCAAATAATTTATTAAATTAAATAATTAGTAAATTATAAATATTTTATAATTTAAAATATCTCATTACTTTGTTATTTTTATATAAATAGTAAATTTTATATATATACGCTGTAAGGCGTCACTATTTGAAAACAACTTTCCTAGTTGCCACTCTGTCCGTGTTTGGGCTACTGGATGAAATGTTATACGATTGAAATGTTTTAGACCATTAGATCTGATGCCTCCTTCAACCCAACTAACTAACTAACTGACTGAACACTACTAATGTCTTCCACCTTGCTATGAAATATGATACATCCTGTAATTTGAATCATTTCATGGTCTCGCCCTCCAATGATCAGAAAGACGCAGACGCAGATGAGTTGGTAAGTCCAGTTTTTAGGTTTTTGGAAAAGTCAATTAAAAATGGGATTACCTCCTTCATCTATATATATCCCCGGCTATCCCTTCATAGATTTAAATATTCTTGGGTATGTTCTCTTTGTTTCCAAAACTGGGAATGCATTTGCTAAAATCTGTAGTTTGTTTTTGTGAAGCCCTGCCATTGGAGCAGTTCACTTCGTTCATGGCTCCCACAGTGTCAATGTTGTCTGTGCTGTATTTCCATCCAAGGAAACCCAGAGAATTTTCCACGAGTTCGGTCTTGTCCTCCATTACAACAGAAGCAAGAAATGAAGTCCCCAAAATTGAAGCTATCGGCCAATCTTCGCGGCCGTGCAGACTGGGCACAATTTTTCAGCTCAAAACAATTGTGATGATAATGAAACCAGTAAAGTGGAGAAGCAATTTGATAAAGCCCTGCTTCTCAGTTGTTGGTACTTGTAATCATTACTTCTTTTGTAGAATCAATGGCGTACTGTTGATTTTTGGTTGGGTGCCAAACCAGAGGATCATCTGGGGAAATGTATTATATTAAGTTATTGGGAAAATTTCTGTTTGCTAAATTCTATACGTGGATGTGAACAAATTTACAGACTTTGTAACTTTTGAGTTCATTATAATTCTTGATGGCATTCTTGTATATTTATCGGGAAAGAAACATTCAAATTTCACAACAAATGGTTTTCTTACATTCACAGAGAATCCATTTTGTTTCAGGTCCAATTATTTGGTACTCCAGATTGTCTGTATGTTTTTGTATGTTTCTATTTTTGGGATCAGTCCCGAAAATGAATAAACAATATTGTTTTTAATATGTTTTTTTTTAACTGAATAAATAGTGTATCGAGCAGTTTTTATATATAGTTTTTTTTCAACTTGATCCTAAAATTTAGTGGAAGTCAAACCTCTCCACCTAACCATTAACCATTACAGTAAATATTTAAAACTTATTTTTAATAGGATCCTAACAGAATTTTTGTTATTATGAGCTCGAATAGAAAATTTTATTACTTTCTTATATAAGTTCCAAGTTCAGAATATATTAAAAAAAATTAGCCATTAGACACATCCTTGAAACTTACTTTTAATACAAGTAATGACAGAGAAATCGATGATCTTACCACATTTCCTTTGCAACACACTACAAGGAAAAGACCCTCTAGCAGAGGTTATAAAGGAGGTTTTTAATGTTATAAAATTTGCCAAAATTGTAAAAAAAAACGTATGCTAACACATCCGTTTATGGTTACGGAGGTTTTGGCGGAGCTTTTAATGGAAATTCAACACAATAAAAAACAATGGGTGGTCAGAGGTTATTACGGATGTTTTTTTCGTCGGTGCGCTAATTAGGATTTAACGCACCAGTGCGTACCTATGGATGGCGCCCCCGGGTGGTCTAAGGAGAATGCATCGGGCCGTTAATGTATAAAACAATACTGGGCGTAGTGTTGGTGATACAACGCATGGGGTTGTTAGAATTGGTCTTGGGAATTGAGCAGTGCCCATAGGTCGTATCAACGTGCTGGTGCGTATACTTATAGAAACGCACTGGTGTGTCCTTTCACACAAATGCACTGAGCTTGATAATTGGTATTGGTATTCGTGCGGTGCAAATATGTCATACAAATACACTAGTGCGTATAGACTCTTAAACGCCTCGATGCGTAGTATCACACAAATGCATGGAGATTTATAAGTGGTATCAGTATTTGTGTGGTGCCCATTGGTCGTCTAAATGCACTGGTGCGTATAGAAACAAAATGCCTCAGTTCATAGTATCACGCAAACGCACCGAGATTTATAATTGTATCTGTATTCGTGCAGTGCTAATAGGTCGTAAAAAGGCACCGGTGCGTAGATAGACATAAACACACCAGAGAGATGTACTGCACAAACACCTCAATATTTTTAACTAGTTTTGGTATTTGTGCGGTGCCCATAGGTCGTAAAAAGCACCGGGGCACTTAAGAATACAAGCACACCGGTGTAAGTATACACGCACCAGTTTTCATTTTGTATTTTTTAGAAACATTGACGTGTGATAGTGCAATTATTGTGATTGTTTTAAATTCATTATTCATCAAAAGTCGACACATCTTATAAAAATATTCATATTTATTAATTTTTTATTAATGTATTTTCATATTCATATTCATATTCATATTCACATATTAGTTATTTAATTTGTTGTAATAATATTTTTTTTGATCTTCATGATATTCTTTAATGTGCCATGTATATTAATTAATGTATACAAATATAATCTCGCACGTCTTGTAACAAAAGGGTATTTTGGATGTAAATGTTGTGGACCTTCTCTGAAAGCTATATGGTCCAAGGACCTATGAAAGCCAGTGTATGATTGTTCCAGGATATTCCTACTAGAACAATACCCTTACAGAAGAGCAGCATCCACTTTCAATGGTAAATGAGATAGAACCCAAAGGCCTCCAATAATGACACCAGCTGAATGGCTTAGAGCATATGAGAGAAAGGAGAAGGAGTTCATAGAAATGTTCGATTCAAATGGGGAGCCTAAGTTCGATGATCCAGATTTCTTCAACACCTATGTTGAGAAATTTCCCATTGGGATGAAAAGGAAATCTATCTTTTATGACCTCCCATATTGGGAGCATCTTAAGATTGCCCACTTATTAGATCCCATGGATATATTTAAAAATGTTTCATCTTCTTTATGGAGGCACATATCATTGAAAAAAAGTGACACATTGGCTATTAGGAAATATCTTATTACTTCAAAAACTAAAAACAAATATTGGCCAAGACGATTAGAAATTACAAGATCAGAGGAAGGTGCTCATCCCTCTAATTCATGTTTTTTCAAAGAAGGTGATATCCCATGGATTTTAGAAAAAAATGATATATCTTTCACAAAGGAAGTTATAATGGATGTGAGGGTGCCAACTTCATACATGTCTTCACTACGATGCTGCTTCACCGTGGATGACCATTTTTCGGGGTTGAAATCGCATGAACATTTGAATGTTCTAAGAGTACATATAATGTCAAAAGCATGATTTTATTATTTTTTATATTAATAAATTTTATCCCATGTGGGGATCATAAAACATAGCTAATTTTGTATATTATTGCACGTGTTTATAACTTTGCATTGTCATTATCCTTTGTTTGTGCGTTGGTGTGTGAAACACAAATTCCCTCAAGACCTAAGATGTGCCATATCTAAATTATCTGCATTTTTACGTTGGATCACTTCAAAGGAGATTCGTTTGGCTAGCATTCCACGGTGGCATCAAGAGATAGTTGAGATTGTTTGTATGCTTGAGAAGTAATTGCTGATGAGTTTCATGGACTTACAGGTTCATCTTCTAATCCACCTAGTAGATGAGGTTGAATTGGTTGGGGTTGCTTCTTATCATTGGGTGTTCTTCTTAGAGAGGTACATGAATAAATTGAAAGGTCTTGTTCGACAAAGGGAAAAACCCGAGGGGTCTATGGCAGAGGGGTACATATCATATGAGTCTTTCTACTATGCCAGTGAGTACATCAGCAGATCGAAAACAGACCAGGTGTGGTGATTTGGGATAATCAAATGGATGAAGACAAAAGAGAAGGAGAGTTGCTCCAAACGAGTGGAAAAAAGCACTTGATAAAGAGTAAGCGACTTATAATTTTTCAAATTTACAAAAACTAATTAATATTCATGTTGAAATTCGATATCATGTATATTCTGATCTCTAAGTACTATATAATGTTGGTTTGATTTCATCAATGAATGCAGAAATTGAAGCAATTAATAACTTCATTATTTACAATTCTGAAGCGACACAACCGTGGGTCGCATTATACGAACAAAAAAGGATGAAATGGGATAGTGATAGGAAATAATTCAGATGGCTGAATGGTAGAAGTGTTCCTTATCCCGATCATTTAAAAAAAATATGCCAAAAATATGCACCAACAGTTGGGTTGCTAACCAAGTCAGAGAGAAATACGGTGCTACCGATCGTTACTTGCGTGTTGAAGAGGATGCGCTAAGCATAGGGATTGGGTGCAACAAATCGGTAATAATATTTTTAATTTATATGTAAATTTGAAACTTATATTAAGACATCTACATTTCATATTTTAACTATTGTTGGATTATTATTTATAAGACACATGACACTATGATTTTTTTAACTTTTTTATAATAGGTGCATTTGTTCCCATCTATGTGGGCATATAGACACCATTTTCACACAGAAAATGCCAATGCTGGAAACACCACAGAACATTGTGGAGTGGAAGTCGAGTTCGATCAATCTAGTTGATCTAGCCACTGTGATCAACAACTAGTAAGAGGGACGTTAGGTTACGTCGGAAAGATACAAGAGATCATTGAAGTGGATTTTTCTTCTTTCCAATGTGTTATTTTTAGGTGCAAGTGGTGGGACACCTTTGATCAGAATAATGTAAAGGAAGATCGCGATAGTAGGTTGATATGTATCAACTCTAGAAAGATGTGGGATGAGGCTAAGGAGCGCTATGTTTTTCCTAAACACTGCAACCAGGTGTTTTTTTACCCAGATGTGTTGGATAGGGATTGGTGGTTCGTATTGACACATGACCCTAGATCAAAACATATTTTTGAGAAAAAATAGTGTTATCATGCCATGCGAGCTAGAAGATAATGAGGGTGATCATGAGAACCGAGAGTGATATGGTACATGTGTTATTTCATCAATATTTATACTTTTTAAGATGGGTTTTTCAAAATATTAATATAATATGTATTTTGAATTAATTGGTAATTTGCATTGTGTTAATGTTAAAATCAATAATTCACTTGATAATTTGGTATTATGTTGATCTCGAAAACAATGGCGTATTGTATAAATTAATTCTTTTTTTTGTATCTAAGATCATAATAAATAATTATAACTCTAAAGTACAGGAATTTATTTGCATTATTTTCTAAACTTTATTATGTTACAATAAATCATATTATTCTAGATTTATTATTTTACAATTAATTAAAATTTACAAATTTACAAATTTAAAAATTTTAATAAATTCATTTCACATTAATGCAATTAAAAAATTTACAAATATTTTACATACAATTACAATTATAATTACAATTACAATTTTACAATTTCACGTACAATTACAATTACAATTTTACAAATTAAAAAATTACAATTACAATTACAATTTTACAATTTTAAAAATTACAATTACAATTACAATTTTAGAAATTCACATATATACCATTACAATTACAATTTTAGAATTTTAAATACAATTAGAAATACAAATATTACAAATATTACAATATCATGATCATTTGGTATTAAATTAATTAATAAACATCACGTTCATGATAACCATCGTACAAACATCATATTTGACTAAAAAACATATTCAAAATCGCTAACTGCATCATCGTGATCATGATCATCTAAAAAAACACAATTAACATTATATATTGACATCATCAGTACAACACAAACATCAAATATACATCTCATGTCAAATATACATCTCATGCTATCACATACACATCTATCTGCAAGCTGCACATTAAATGAACATATCTAACATGACCTAACAACATACACATCATGATGATCACCAACATGTAAATTAAGTGCAACTGCAACATGAACATAAAATACATGGACCATATAATATATATATATATATATATATATAACTGAATAATGTTAAAAATATACAACTGTAATATAAATGCCATGGATCAGCTGGTGGTAGTACAACATCAATATCAGTACTAGTGGCCGATGGTCCAACCTCATCTCCATGATGACTGCTGGTAGATGCTAGTCGAGGCTCATGCAAATCTGGCATGGCACGAGGCTGTGAACGATCATGAGATGATGGTACAGTGTGCCTCGCAGACTGTGCATCATGTGCTGCGGCTCGATCGTAACGTGCAACAGTCCTCGTCAGTCGCGTAAAAGTTTTTGTAACTCCTACGACATGCCGCATCACGCTGTACATGTCACGTGGCATGCCTCTCCACATCCGTGATAGCTTGTCATCGACCTCTATGTCTCTGAAATCAACGAGCCTAATGCTCGCCTCAAAAATCAATGCAATGAGTTGGTCGCCCAACTCCATCCTATATCTAGCATCACTAAGACGTCGACCGTGCACTAGCACACCAACAGGAGTAGGTCTCTGATATGGACCGACCTCCTGATGATCCTCGGCAATATCTGGCATGCCCTCATCCTCATCATGAGGATCCAAACCTGGATCTGGTGATGGTGGCGACATCTCTTCGCCATCAAAAGAGCCAATGTATGAAAAATATATACAAGTACACAAAAATAATTAGAGGATTTTATTACACAATTTAATAAAAACAAGTTAAAAAAAATGTTAGAATAAATTTAAATAAAACAGTAATATTACCTCTATTATCTAGTGGAACATCAGCTATGAAGAGGATGTTGGCACACCCTCGCCAATCCAACCCTGCATAAGGACAGGGGACCAAAATGAAGGGATGCTCATCAACACTGGTTAGCAACTCCAGTGCATCATCTGATATCCTCGCTGGAAAAAGAGTCTCCTCCCTCTTGGGCATCATCTACCCCCACATGTGCATACGTGCCTCAGTAATCAGCCTACGAGGCTGCCAAAGAAAAGAAGGCCTCGTCTCTAGAAACCTCTCAAAATATAAACAAAAAATCTTTGAAGCAAAAGGGAAGTTGACCCTCCCTTGTGCATGAGCACGACATCTATCTATTGCTGTATAGAACTACCGCAAAAAATGGCAGACCACCTGACAAGTTGTGGCTGCTGTAGTAAAGACTCAACATAATATAAAAGCTAGCAACTAATGCATTGCCTATCACTAGTGTTGTGTGAAATGGTCAAAATGAGAAGTGAGAGAAATTGGACCTCCTCATGACCAAACGCACCAATACGTAACTGCCCTCTAGTGACTTGAAACTCTGCAGGAGATACTAAATTCTCTCCAATGTATCTATAGGAGTAGACTAACTAACTCCCTACTACACAAACAGCTGGAACATCGGGGAATGAGGGAAAATCCACCCCTCTCCTCGATAGCCCTGTAATAAAATATACATCCTCCTGAGTGGGCGTGTACCACTGGTTGATACCAACCCGGAAAGCCTATTTCTGGGCATTCTACCTTCGGATAAGATGTCTCAAAAACAAACTATGGGAATTTAGGGAAGTAGCCTCCTCATAGAACTTGAGGAGGCCTACCTGCCTAAGGAGCCCCTGGGTCGCTGCTGTAATAGGGCGAGGGTACACATCTCTCTTCGTCTCTCTTGCCTCCCACAGGAAAACCATGTTATACTATTATGCCTATTTTTTTTGTTGTTGCCCCTCTTCTCTCCTTTTATGTCTCTGAATGATTGACATATTAAACACACTTTTTTTAGTAAATAACATATGTATTTACAAATATATGTATATATTTATTTTTTGAAAAATCAATAAAACAAAGAGTCGATGTTCCAAAAACACAGTCATGCACCGGTCTTGGTGCGTCACCCCACAGAGTGCATCAGATACGGTGCACCTCATGCTATCGATCGCACCGGAAGCGGTGCTCCAGAAAATGTTTTTAGCGCACTGTTCACTACGTGCGGTGTCAGGAGGCTGGTGCGCTGACTTCACTATCTGACCGGGGCTTATAACTAAGTCAGCACATTGCCCTCCTGCCACCGTGCATAGTCATCGGTGCAGTATTTTAAGATGCTGCACCATTGACCTGGGCCAAATACGGTAAGTTGTGCGCTGAAAAAATAGTGGGCCCGAGGTTGTTATCACAGTCAACGTACTGCTCCACCACAATTGAACTAGGTCAACAGTGCGGCCAGGTAGCCGACCACACTGCCCTTTTTAAAGGAATTTAAATAACACGGTGCGCCTTTGGTATCCACCCTGGAATTGGTGCAGATGCCCTTAGCACCAGTTTACCATCCCGAACCGTTGACAATGTCGAATTGCGGTTCTGGTGCACTGAAAACATTACCTGCCTCGGGGCTAATAATTCCATCAATGCACTGAGTTGCCGCAATACACCATTGTCAACGGTGTGGCCTGGTAACTGACTACACCACACTTTTTAAATTTTTTTAAATTAAAACGGTGCACCACGCAGTACCGCACTGGAACCAGTGTGTATACCATCAGCATGGGTGCGGTGCAGCCTGTCGTTTACGGGCAACCGCCGGAAGCCGGTGCAAGCCCGAATGACTGGGTACATCGCAACGACAATATATATATATATATATATATATATATATATATATATATATATATATATATATATATATATATATATATATATATATATATATAAGGGACCGAATTTACAAGGTTTTTTCAAATTCTAATCCGAAAAGGTTTAATTATGGAAAAAGAAGAAAATACATACATTGCACGTCGAGGAGGCATATTGTTTTCTGATTTTTAAAATAAAATTTGTCGTATTTATAAAATTCAAGGCATTTAAATTCTTGTGATGCACGACATTAATTAGTATTAACGAAAGTGTAATGGGAGCACAGATGTCAGTGCGGTTCAAACAAGGATAACTTGCACTGGTGCTTGAGAGCTCTGTAGCACTAACAAAAGTGAAAAATGTGGTTTTTTGGCCATAATTTTTTCTTTTATTTAACCCTGTTCTAGTGTGCGAGGTTTTTATTGGCTTACCGGTGAGTTTGCACTATGCCGCCCAGGGCAGTTTCTGTTTTCGCACGCATTTAGGAGGCATCGGGGCGGTGTAGCAGTAACGCATTGGTGCTCTATAGTAATGAGATGCATCGGGCACGTTGTCCAGTGAACCAATGATCTATGCAGTTTTTTGGCCGTAATTTTGTTTTTTTTAACCCTTTTTCGGTGCGCGTCATTAACAGGGCCCCGATTCGTTTTGGTCATTCCGCACCAGGCAGTTTCTGTTCTGCGCGCTTTTTATGAGACACTGGGGTGGCTTAGTGGTAATGCACCGGTGCTCTACAATAATAAGATGCACCAGGAACATTGTCTGGTGAACCAATGATTTGTGCGGTTTTTTGGACGTAATTTTGTTTTTTTTAACCCTTTTCCGGTGCGCGGTATTAATGGGGCCTCGGTGCGTTTCGGTCATTCCGCACCGCGTGATTCCTATTCTGTGTGCTTTCTATGAGACATTGGGATATCTTAGTAGTAATGCACTAGTGCTATATAGTAATAAGATGTACCGGGAACGTTGTCCGATGAACTAATGATTTGTGTGGTTTTTTGGGCCTAATTTTGTTTTTTTAACCCTTTTCTGGTGCGCAGAAATTATGGGGCCCTATTGCGTTTCAATCATTCTACCCCAGGTGGTTTCTATTCCACACACTTTTTATGAGACACTGGTGCTGACGAGTTGACACGCATCGGTGTTTTTCCTTAATAAAAGGCACCGGGCGGGTGTGTACGGAGCGCACAGTTTTTGGTGTGCCAATGTTTTATGCAGTTTTTTTGCCGTAATTTTTGTTATTTAACCATATACAGGTGTACATGTTTATGGACACCCCGGTGTGTTTGTTGGATTCCACACCGTGTAGTATCTATTTTTGCACACGTTTTCGGAAGCACCAGTGTGGTATACATGTAAGGAACCGGTGTTGTACAGGAATATGACACACTCGGTGAGGGTGTTAGGAGCGCATGGTTCTCGGTGTGCCTATGTTTTGTGTAGTTTTTTGGCCGTAATGTTTTATTTATTTAACCCTGTGGCCAGTGCACGGGTATTTCAAGGCGGCCCGGTGCATTGGCGACCTAGTGCGTTTAAGGGCGACCCGGGTAGTGTCAGTTTTTGTGTGTTTTTTATGAGGCGCCGGTATGAAAGTTATGTAAAGTACCAATACTCTACAAAATTACAACGCACCAGGTGGGTGTGTACGGAACGTACGGTGTCCGTTGTGCCAATTTTTTAACTGCACCGGTGCTATGTCGTCTTGAACGCACCAGTGCGTTTTACGGTGATAAGAGCACCGGACGAAATACATCTGCAAAAACCTCCGCCCGCCAACCTCCTCTAGAAATGGATGTCTGGGGTATTTTTATAAGGGTTCCTCAAAAACATCCGCTAGAGGGTCTTTTCCTTGTAGTGACATCTGCTGATGGTGCAACTGATATTTACGCCTTAATGCTTGTCTATTTGAAAACAAATCTCCCAACTGCCACGTGTACGTGTCTGCACCATCAGATCCAATGTTAGATGATTGAAATGTTTTAGGCCATTCATCTACAACCTCCTTCATTTAAGCTAACTACTTAACTAACTCCCTAACCTCTACGAATCTCACTCTCACTACATAATCATGATACAAAGAAACCGAACATTCGATTGTATTGCACACCATTCGAGGATATGTTCCTTGAGCTCGAGCCTACCCAGTTCAGTAAACACGCTGTTTTTCTAGAAATGAGCAGTGATTTTAGGCTAGAGATAGTGTGCAAAATAACTCTCACTACTATATGAATGAATGGTGTGACCATCGAGCCTGTGTTTTTTGAGCCCACCCACTTTGAGCCCGCCCACTTCAGTAAACACAATGGCTTTCTAGAAATGAGCAGTGAGGTTAGAAGCTGCAAGGTTAGAAGCTCCGAAGCTCAGGAGAATATATGATATTGTGGATTAAAATGGTGACGGGAAGCTCACGATTTAGGATATCAGTGTGTTCTTAAAGAAACTCATAATGCAAATGTCAGATGAAGATCTATAGTTTATCGTTCGCCCCCTCTCCAACAGCGAGGATGGAAGTCTCGAATTTAAGAAATTTGTTTCGTTATAACCACAGTGGTTGTCACCTCTCCTGCCAGATTTTATAATACAATTTTTCCCTGAACAACTCTCCTCAAGCATTTTCTTGAATGAATTGATCTCCTCAAGAGAATTTTTTTTAAGATTTGGGCTAAAATGGTTAATGCATGTGCTTCTTTCAAAAAATTAGACAATTTAGCTAAATTTCCCTTTAAATGAATTCTTCTCACACACTCTAAAATCAAATTTCACCACAACATTTATTGAAAGAAAATAATAAGTACAGATGAAAATTTCGCTGATCCATGACGTAGATACTTGAGTTATCTTATTAGGAAATGTTTCTAATTGTTGGATGTATAATTTAAGCGTTGTATGATGATTTCTAATAGCTATCACACTGCATACCCTAATGAAATATATTTTGTTGCCCAATTCCGTTAACACTTGATATTTTCTTGTCATTTTTATAAAAATAATAATAATAAAAAATTCTCTATAATGAACAAAAATAATCTTATTACATCTTTCTACACAAATTCTTTTTTTTGTTTAATCATTTCTTGCAGAGACTGTAATAGGTACAATGTTCATTACTTAGTACATGTCTATATTTATAAAAGAGGTTTAAAAAACATGAGTTTAATATATTAATTATTATTTGTTTGATTATGAAGATTTTTTTTTAATATAACAAGTTTATAGAGTTTTTTTTTGCATTTGTGAGATAATTATTGATTTAATTTTTATGAGGGTATTGATTTTGTTAGAAAATTTTCTAGTGTGAGAACATATTTTGCAACTAATTTTACTAGAAAATTTGTTAGAATGGTATGTTTGGGTTGTGAAAAATTATATCTAGAAACATGAAAAAATTTGAGTGTATATGAAAAAATAATATCAGAGGGAAAACATGAATAGTCGTTTAGTTTCTCCCATTTAAAGCTCTGCTCATGATTACTTTTGGCTATGAAATAGGAACATATGGAGAATCTGGGAGTATATATTAGTCCATCTTTCATACTCATAATATGCTTAATTCAAAGCTGGAATATGTTATAAGTCCCTCATATTCAACCATTTAATTAACTCAAGATTCTCTTCTTTAGTAATAAAACCATTGGCATACATCTCGGTAAGGTAATGGTTCTATTCTTTAGTAATAAAACTATTGCAATGGTAATATGTTTTGATTTAATAAGTTTAATTTTTTTTGTTTGATCAAAAAGAAACTATTGTAATATGTTTAAATTTAATAAAAAGGAAATTCAAAAATTTAGTGTTTAAACTTCGTTAATGTTAAAATAGATTAAAAAAAATTATTAGATTACTATTTTTTTAATTTAAAATGACTAATAATATTCTTTCATATTCTTAAATTTTAATTTATTATTTTTAATGTTATATACACTTATGTTATAATTTCAATTTTATTATTCTTCTATAACAATAATTTATCATTTAAATTTTACTATTTTTTTAATAATATTTTTAAAATAATATTCACTTTTCTTACATGGATTTATGGCCTATATTTTCTGTAACATAAAAGGTTATATCATAAATTTTTTTTTACTCCACAACCTTTATACATTCATTATTATCATATATATATATATATATATATATATATATATATATATATATATATATATATATATAAACTACATCACCCGACTTTACCACACAATTTAATAGTTTTCATAAAACTTTGACAAACATTACCATTTGACTGTAATGTGTTTCTATATTTGAAAATAGATAATTTATTAAACTTTTCTACCCTCTAACCTAAGGTTTCATCTTGGTTTCTCTTATCACGAGGACTTAACTAATAATAATCAATTCACTTTAATGATCATAGAGTACTTGCCTTTATGGCAAATCCAGTTTTTGGATTAATTTTCAAATCATTTGGCAAGGTATGGTATTGTTGGGAATGTTGTAATAAATTTGGTTCTCAGAAACTTCGTCTACCTGTTGGATTTCAATTATGGTGGACAACTGTAAGATCTCTCCACCATAGATCTGATCTACCCGAATCCAATGGTGGCCATGCTTTAGTGTTTTTTGGTAATTAATTACCTCGTTAACCGTTTCTTCTCTGGTCTTTTGGCATTTTGCTTCGGCGCTCTGCGGAGAGACTATTGTTTCTCTAGACAACTCTTCCAGGGTTCCTACTAGTGCAATATCAACTCTGCCACTATCATTTTCTCGGCAAGTAATCCATAATTATTTGATTTTTTGGAAAGAATGACTTTGCCTTTTTTATTTTCTTGTTAAGTAATCCACGGTTCTTTGATTTTCTGGCAGAATGTTTTCATGAGAATTTATAAGTTGAAACAATTCTCTATTTACAAGATTATCTTACCACTAGTTTTTTTTGCTAGCTACAATCACAGTGAATCGCTATCACACACTCTCTATGGAGGAAAATACCTTGGCTTCACGCTCCTATAGAAGATAAAAAAGGTGAAACCCTCCTCCATGTTAGTGTTTCATTTAGGTTTGCTAGTTGTTTTGTTTCATCTCATAGCTATAATAAATATCTAATTAGCTACAATAATGTGCAGGTTGTTGTGCTTGAGTTCTCGGCAGGAAACCCTCATAGGTAAGGCAAAAAAATCTTTTTATTTATTATAATATTCTTTCCAGTGTTTTAATGAATGTTAGCAAGGTTTAATCCTCCTCTTTCCTTCCTTTAAGGTAATTTCGTTTTGAACGGATGATCTGCAATAGATGAAGTTCTGGGTGAGGTTTGATTTACGACTTCTACGAATCCTTTTCTCCTCAATCAAATAGGTAGCCCTCCATGTGTTTTGGCTCAGAACTTCAAAATCTCAACTTGAGTTCCTAGCTCACTAAGGAGCTCTTTGTCTTGTCTTCTTTTCTATAAAATTAGAATTATGTTTGCATGCCATGCCTGTGGTGCATGCCGCTCGTGTTCTTAAATCTGCTGTATATAATTTTTCCTAATTTATTTCAAGGATATTCTATGGCGCGGTCTTGCCTATAATATTTGGGTTTGACTGTGAACTCTTCTTTTGATGTGCAATACTGTAAGAAATATATAAGTTTTGTGGATTAATAAATCCCATTTTTCATCTCTACACTCTATTCCTTTTTAGGTTTAAACTGGAAAATCAGTTTTCTCCCATCATAGATTACTATCTGAATTGTTGCGTGTTATTGTAAAAATAGTTCTACTTCTAAACTCTTCGATAATACATTTAGGGATGCTCATACTCATAATAATTTTGTTCCTACTTTGATGTTGATCCTTCCCAAGTTACGGGATTCTCTGAATAATTTAACACCATGTTTATATGTATAAGAAAACGAAAGTAGAATTCTTTCCAATATTTTCTTATTCATGCTTTCTTAGGATTAATATATAGTACTTATTTACTTTCCCATAGTATTGTTCATTTCGTCTTCTTGAGTTTGGTCAACATGCATTTTAATTTACAATTCTGTAATAAATATTACCTTATATTTTTGGGTTACTGTTGGAAATATTGTAATTTTATAGTTCTTTCAACAGAGTTCATCTTTTATAGTTTTCTATAGTAAACTTAACTAAACTCACTTCGGTTTATAACTGTATTGAACTTGTTTTTCCAATTATCCACATAATAATATTTTCTTTAATTTAGAGGTTCTATTGTTCTTTCTTTCTGTATCTAAATACAATAAATGATTAGACCATTTTGTCTGTGTATTATCATAGGGTGCAGAGGACAACCAACACAGAGCCTTCCTTCGAGTGTTTCGTGTTAACAGTTCTCCGCATTACTATTTTTAATAGTGCCTTGATATATCTAACTGTTTTATCCATCAAAAAGAAAGAAAACATATACAGATTTCTACTTCATTTTCTTCTCACTTTAAGTTCGGTAATACCTATAGGTAATTCTTTGTGTTATTCATAATAAATAACAATTTTAGTAACAAAAAAGAAAACTTATTTGTCCGATATTCTGACTGATGTTGTTCCTCCCTACCTCGAGAGAGGCAATCACGTCCTCATATCTCCCCCGTGCTCCAAGTATGAGCTTTGTAAGTTAACATAAATACCGGAAGAGACCTCGAGACAATTCGGTCCAGTCTTCTATTCCAACATATATCAGAAAATCAGAGTATTCCAGTGGTTAGCACCAGTTCAGCAATTATTCTCCCAAATTTCCTTCTCCAGTTACCGAACAGAACCCCTCTTCCTCACTAGGATAACCCTTTATCCTCAGAGGTTGGGGTAATTGTTTGAACTGATTCCGTTTAACTAACTCTTAGTTCTTGAGTTACTTTTACCATTAGTCTATTACTCTTTTGATGGAATTCACTTCCAAAATTAATTTTATTAAATCAAAATTAATTTATGTTCAAAATGTACTTTTCCAATTATAAATATTAATAAATGTCTTAATGCCTTAACAATATAATTAATCATCAGTTAGCATCAAACCAATTGTTACAACTTCTCCCTTGGAAGTGAACACTATCCTCGGTGTTCTCATTTTTCTCTAGAAAATATTTTTGGATACGCTTCCCAAACAATGTCTTCATCCTCCCAGGTAGCTTCATTCGGGCCAAAGTGCTTCCATTGCACCTTAACCTGGGTGATGGCTTGTTTCCAGAGCATGATTTCTATCTGATTGATTATACATTGAGGGTCGACCAAAAACTCGCTGTCCAGTTCGACATACAATCAATAAAATTTGAATTAATTTCTCATAAATCTTAGCATTTATAATCAAGTCTTGTATCCATATATTACCTGAATATTCTGCCAGTGGATTATGTGCTTTGGATCATGTACGTATCGTTTCAATAATGATACATGAAAGACGTTGTGTACACAGATATGACTAGGCAGGGCTAATCAGTAGGCGACGGGTCCTACCCTTTCCAGTATTTAGAAAGGGCCTCAAAATCGAGGTGCCAAATTAGCACAGGAGGCCCACCTTAAAGCGATTTTCTTTGGTTTGATCCTTACGTACACATGGTCTTCCACCTCAAACTCATGATAAATCCTTTTCTTATATATATATATATATATATACTTTTTGTCTATCCTAAGCTACCTTCAAATTTTTCTGGATCTTCCTTACTTTTGACTCCATTTCAACTAACATTTCCGGTCCAAGCACCAACTTGGTTTCTGGGCTACTCCAATTAATAGGATTTATGCATTGTTGTCTGTATAAAGCTTCAAACAAACTCATTTTAAGGGATTCTCGATATCCGTTATTGTATGCAAACTCCACTAGGTACAGATATTCTTCCCACCTAGTTGGCTGTTGCATTACATACATACATAACATATCCTCCAGAATCTGATTTATTCGCTCTGTTTTCCCGTCCATTTGCAGATGGTACGCAGTGCTGAAATTAATTTGAGTTCCAAATCCTGTAAAAAACCTTTTCCATAATGCTGAAGTAAACTTCACATCCCTGTCAGATATGATAGTCTTTGGGATTCTATGCAGTCTAAATATCTCTCGCATAAATATGTCTGCTATTTTCACCATCTTATAAGTGGACAACACATGTATAAAATGTGCTTCTTTTCTTAACCGATCTACCACTACCATTATAGAGTCATTATGCTTCTTTTACCTTGGTAAACCAGTGATGAAATCTAAATATATCACCTCCTTCTTCCATTCAGGTACCGATATAGGTTGCATCAACCTGGATGGGTGTCGGCGCTCCACTTTCACTTGTTGGTACTCTAAACACTTGTTTAGATATTCCACAATGTCTCCTTTCATACCTGGCTAGAAGTAATTCTTCCTCATTATTGTTAGCATTTTCTGATACACGAGATGTCCAGAGTAGTTACTTCGGTGATACTCATTTATATCAGTTCCTTCAATTCCATTCGATTTGGAACAAAAATTCTTTCCTTAAAGGTTAGCAACCCATCCTTGTTAATTCCATAATCATTAGATTTTCCTTGTTTTCTGGACTCCTCTGTTTGTTGCCACATAAACTAGTATTCAAGATCTTTCTCAGCTTCTTTTTTATTTTCTCTAGAAATTTGCATTCAACCTGATTATAGTACAATTCATAAACTCCATGCAATTTTCTACTTAACGCATCAACTATTTTATTATCCTTACCCTTCACATGTTGCATATCAATGTCAAACTCGCTCAAGAAAGAATTCCATATTGCCTGGCAAGAATTAAGGTCAGCTTGCTTAAAATAAATGGTTAGGCTACTATGATCAGTTTTGAGTACAAATCTCTTTCCAAGCAAGTAGTGCCTCCATACCTAGAGTGCATGCACTACTGCTGTCAAATCCAAATCATAAGCTGAGTACCACTGCTCATGCTATTTTATTTTTCGTGATTCATAGACAACAACCTTACCTTCTTGTGACAAAGTCACCCCAACTCCTTCTTTACATGCATCTGTGCAGACTTCAAACCCTTTATTAGGATTTTCTACCCTTAATACTTGCGTTGTAGTCAATCACAGTTTCAAATTTTCAAAACTGTCTTGACATTCCTTTTTCCATTTAAATATTTTTCCCTTCCTTTGTAGGGAAGTAATTGGGAAAGAAATTTTCGAAAAACATTCAATAAACCGCCGATAATAACTGGCCAAACCCATAAAGGATCGGATGTCTGCCACGTTTTGGCGTATCATCCATGCCATAATCGTTCTAATTTTCTCTTGGTCAACTGCAATTCCTTCAACATAAATAACATGACCAAGGTACTATATTTCTTCCTTGAATAAATCACACTTGCTGAACTTAGCGTACAACTGATGCTTCCGTAGCATTTCCAACACTATCCGTAAGTGCTCTTTATGTTCTTCTACATTCTTGGAATAAAATAAAATGTCATCAATGAATATTAACACAAAATTATCCAAAAATGGGTGAAATATACCATGCATCAACCTCATAAAGGTTCCTGGTGCATTAGTCAATCCAAATGGTAACACCACAAACTCGTAGTGTCCGTACTTGGTATGAATTTTTTTTTATATATATATCTTTGTCTTTTATCCGGATCTGATGGTATCCAGACCTTATATCTATCTTTGAAAATACTGTAGCTCCCTTCACCTAATCAAACAAATCACCGATTCGTGGAAGAGGGTATTTATTTTTAACAATCAATTTATTGAGTTGGAGGTAATCCATGCACATTCGCATGGTTTCGTCTTTCTTCTTCACAAATAACACAGGTGCTCCCCAAGGGGATACACTTGGTCGGATGTACCCTTTATCCAGTAGTTCATGTAATTGCATCTTGAGCTCAATTAATTCTAGCATGCTCATTCGGTATGGTGTGCTTGAAATTGGTGATGCTCTATGTATCAAATCAATAGTAAAATCTATGTCCCTTCAAGGCGGTAAGCCTGGTATTTCCTATGGAAATACGTCCATAAACTCTTGCACTATCAGAATGTTTTCCATCATTGGAGCCTTTTCTTTGGAATTACTAAAGCCCACTTGGATGGCATATAATTCGCATCCTTTCCTCATGCACTTACCCATTTGAGATGTTGTAATTGGACGCAGATGCAGAGGTTTCTTTATACCTTGAATTTCCTTTCGGGTTCCATCTTGCATTCTGTAGTATATAACATTTTCTTTACAGTCTACCAATGTCTAGTGCTTCTCCAACCAATCCATACCAAGTAACACATCATAGGATCCTCGAGGTAATATATTCAGGTCTACAATTAGCTTCTATTCACTAATTTCTAGTGCACAGTTCAGAATATTAGCATAAACATTTCTCTTCACTCCCATGGCTAACTATACCAACCATGGATTTCTGAATTTCTGACTCTAAAATTTACAAATCTCTACTATTTTTGGACTTACGTAGCTTAAAATTGCACTTGGGTCTACCAAAATAGATATAGGTTGAGAGAGTACTTTACCTTTCAATTCGATCATTGTCGGTTGGTAATCTACTTATTGATCTTCCAAGGCTGCATTAATTCCAAGTACATTTTTGGCTACATCTCCTACTATTGAGGCTTCTTGTAAGTTAGTAACCACCTCACTTCTTCCTCGTTTTGGACAATTTCTGTAGTAGTGTGCCTGACCACACCCCCAACACTGTAGGGGTGGCTTCTGATTTTGTGCTTGTTCTAGTTTTCTCGAAGCTTTTGTGGGTTTATCTTCCGCAAGCCATATTATTTTTTGATGATTCCTTCCAAAGTGTTTGCTAACTGAGCTTCTGGCAGCGCTTTTGAAATTACTGGTTCTATTTTTCTTGAAACCAGAACTACCCTTATGTTCTTTCTTTGTTTGCTAGCTTTTACCTTGCTCTCCTTTTGCTTTAGCTTGCTGGTAACACATTCTTGCCTTCGGATTGTGTCATCCATAGTTTTGGGATTCACAAAATCAATTTTTTCCTTCATATGAGTCGGAAAACTACTCAGGAACTGCTGTAATTTTTCCTTCTCATCCTTTAAATAAGGAACATAATGGATTAGGGAAGTGAACTTGGTGATATATTCATCCATTGTCATTTGTGCCAGCTTTAAGTCATGGAAATATCTATATTTTTCATCATAGAAGCGTTCAGTTAAGTATTTATCCTTAAAATATTGTTGGAATGAATCCCAAGTCATGTCCTGATCATCTATACTGTAGAAATTTTTCACCTCCTCCCACCATAGCGTGGCCTTCTCCCTTAACTGATAAATTTCCAATCTGGCTTTAAGATTGTTTCTATATCCATAAACTTGAAAATACTTGTTCATATTTATCAGCCATGCCTTAGGCACCTCTTCCTCCACTCCATCAAACGTAGGTGGTTTAATCTTTCAAAATTCATCCTGTAGCTCCAGTTTCTGTCTCTTAACTTCTTTTAGATCTGACACATTATCTGACTCAGCCTCATTGTAGATTTTATTTCTATTACTCTGTTGAGACTGACTTCTTTTCATTCTTTTAGTGGTGTGGTCTATTTCTTGTTTCTCATTTCCTTACTGCATGTCTTTGTTAGGGTTGGGTTGTTCCATCCTCTAATTTTGTTTATCTGTGAGGCTTTTTAATATCCTCTCATGTTCTTGCATCAAACGTGCATTATCACTTTGAACCATCACCATTTCTTCCTGTAGCTTCTGTACTGTGTTTAACATAATACTAGTTTGGTGCTAATGTTCCTCCAATAATCTGCTTGTTTGCTGGTGCTGATCCACACTCAATTTTACCCACATATTTGGATTCATTTCTGGTTGAGGTTAGGGTTCCCTGGTGTTCTAGGGTGGCTGTTACATTTACCCCCTTCTCATAATGTCTCATGTTATATTTTTTTCTCTGTGCATCAGTATAGACACAACTTAAATCGTTAGTTGACCCATAGGGTCCTAGCGTGTGAATGTTGCTATGATACCACTTGTAACATACAAGGTTATATCATATTTTTTTTTTACTCCACAACCTTTATACATTCATTATTCTCATAATATATATATATATATATATATATATATATATATATATATATATATATCACTCGACTTTACCACATGATTTAATAGTTTTCATAAAATTTTGATAAAAATTACCATTCGAATGTAATGTATTTCTATATCTGCAAATAGATAATTTATTAAACTTTTCTACCCTATAACATAAGGTTTCATCTTGGTTTCTCTTATCATGAAGACTTAAATGATCGTAGTCAATTCACTTTAATGATCATACAGTACTGGACTTTATGACAAATATAGTTTTTGGATTAATTTTCAAATCATTCGGCACGGTATGGTATTGATTGGAATGTTGTAATAACTTTGGTTCTCGGGAACTCTGTCTACCTAATGGCTTGCAATTATGGTGGACAGTTGTAAGATCTCTCCACCGTAGATCTGATCTACCCGAATCTAACTGTGGCCATCCTTTAGGGATTTTGGGTAATGAATTACCTTGTTAACCATTTCTTCTCTGGTCTTTTGTCATTCTGCTTCGGCGCTCCGTAGAGAGACTACTCTCTCTACAGACAACTCTTCCAGGGTTCCTACTAGTGCAATATCAACTCTGGCACTATCATTTTCTCGGCAATTAATCCATGGTTCTTTGATTTTTCGGAAAGAATGTCTTTGCCTTTGTGATTTTCTCGGTAATTAATCCATGGTTCTTTGATTTTTTGGAATAATGTTTTCATGAGAATTTAGAATTTGAAACAATTCTCTATTTACAAGATTATCGTACCACTGGTTTTTGTTGCTAGCTACAATCATAGTGAGTCTCTATCACACACTCTCTATGGAGGAAAATCCCTTGGCTTCACATTGCTATAGCAGATAAAAAATGTGAAACCCTCCCCCATGTTAGCATTTCATTGAGGTTTTCTGGTGGTTTTGTTTCGTCCCATAGCTATAGTAACTAAATAATTACCTACAGTAATGTGCAGGTTGTTGTGCCTGAGTTCTCGGCAGGAAACCCTCATAGGTAAGGTTAAAAAATATTCTTATTTATTATAATATTTTTTCCAGCGTTCTAACTAATGTTAGCAAGGTTTAATACTCCTCTATCTTTCCTTGTAGATAATTTCGTTTTGAACAGATGCTCTGCAATAGATGAAGTTCTGGGTGAGGTTCAATTTTCAGCTTCTGCTAATCCTTTTCTCTTCAATCCAACAGGTACCCCTCCTTGTGTTTTGGCTTGAAACTTCAAAACTCTCAGCTTGAGTTCTTGGCTCATTAAGGAGCTCTCTGTCTTGTCTTCTTTTCTATAAAATTGGAATTTTGTTTGCATGCCATGCTAGTGGTGCATGACGCTCTTGTTCTTAAATATGTTGTATATAATTTTTGCTAATTTATTTCAAGGATATTCTATGGCGCGGTCTTGCCTACCATATTTGAGTTCGACTATGAAATCTTCTTTTGATGTGAAATACTGGAAGAAATATATTAGTATTGTCGATTAATATTTCCCAGTTTTCAGCTCTGCACTCTATTCCTTTTCAAGTCTAAACTAGAAAATCAATTTTCTCTAGTCATAGTTTACTATGTGAATTGTTGCATGTTATTGTAAAAATAGTTTTACTTATGAACTCTTTGATAATAAATTTAGGGATTGTTTTTCTCACACTCATAATAGGTTTGTTACTTCTTTGATGTTGATCCTTCCTGAGTTACGAGATTCTCTGAATAATTTAACACCGTGTTTATATGTATAAGAAAATGAAAATAAATCTTTCCAGTATTTTCTTGTTCACGCTTGCTTATGATTAATCTACAATACCTATTTACTTTCCAATAGTATTGTTCATTTTTTCTTCTTGAGTTTGGTCAACATGCATTTTAATTTACAGTTCTACAATAAATATTACCTTATATTTCTAGGTTACCATTGGCAATATTGTAATTTTACAGTTCTTTCAACGAAGTTCACCTTTTACAGTTTTCTATAGTAAACTTAACTAAATTCACTTCGTTTTATATCTGTATTGAACCTGTTTTTCCAATTATCCATAGAATAATATTTTCTTTAATTTAAAGGTTATATTTTTCTTTCTTTCTGTATCTAAATAAAATAAATGAATGGACCATTATGTCCATGTATTATCATAGGGTGCAGAGGACAACCAACACAGAGCCTTCCTTCGAGGGTTCTGTGTTAATAGTTCTCCGCGTTACTATTTTTAATAGTGCCTTGATCTATATAATTGTCTTATCCATCAAAATGAAAGAAAAAATATACATATTTCTACTTCATTTTCTTCTCACTTTAAGTTCTCTAATACCTACAGGTAATTCTTTGTGTTATTCATAATCACTAAAAATTTTAGTAACAGAAAAGAATACTTATCTATCCTTCGATATTCTGACTGATATTGTTCCTCCCTACCTCAATAGAGGAAATCACGTCCTCATCTCTCCCTCGTGCTCCATTTATGAGCTTTGTAAGTTAACAGAAATTCTGTAAGAGATCTCGGGACAATCCGATCTAGTCTTCTATTCCAACGTATATCATAAAATCAGAGTATTCTACTGGTTAGCACCACTTCATGAATTCTTCTCCCAAATTTCCTTCTCCAGTTACCGAACATAACCCCTCTTCCTCACTGGGATAACCCTTTATCCTTAGAGGTTGGTGTAACTATTTGAACTGATTTTGTTTAACTAACTCTCAATTCTTGAGTTACTTTTACCATCAATCTATTACTCTTTTTATGGAATTCACTTCCAAAATTATTTTTATTAAATCAAAATTAATTTATGTTCAAAATGTACTTTTCCAATTATAACTATTAATAAATGTCTTAATGTCTTAACAATATACTTAATCATCAGTTAGCATTAAGCTAGTTGTTACATCTTCACCCTTCACCTTGCCTTTGCACCTCGTATGCCTTAAGAAGAGGAAACATATCTCTTGTGGTTAGAGACAGAGTGGGAGTCTTTCTTTTCTCGTTCTCCATTATTGTCCCTGAAGAAACCATTATTCTCGTTCTCACTATTGTAGAAGCGAAATCCCTTATTTTTTCTAATAATTTAGTTTACAGTTCCCTTTATGATTACATTGTTCATGGTTATGCCAAAAGATTAGGTAATGTTTTAAGAACATGAACATTGCATATGAAATTTTGAAATACTTTTGAAAAAACCAATCCCTTCTTTCTTCTAAGGAGTTAGTTTACGGTTCCATTTATAGTTACATTGTTCATGGTTATGCCAGATTAGGTAATGTTTTAAGAACATGAACATTGCATATGAAATTTTGACATACTTTTGAAATAACCATGCCCGTTTACAAAAACCTCACGCAAGAAACCTTGAAAGTTATAATAAAACCCATGTCAAAACTAAAAAAGAAAGATACATCAAACAAATGTTTAGAGTGATTATAAAAAAAAATTAACGCACTCTAAAAGCATCACCATAGATAGATTGAGAAGAAAATCAATATACAAAAATTATTTTCAAAATTAAAGAAAACATAGAATCTAAACAAACTCTACAAATATGTAGTTTTAAGATATTTGAAGGGTGTAAACAAATCACGTTATGTGAAAAAAAATGTATTTATAAAATAATTAAATTTTAAAACTGTAATTTAAGTATGGAATTTTAATTTCAAAATTAAATTTATAATAATATGGATGGAAAGTTAAATGTAAGACATTAGAATATAGACTATAAAAATATTGAAACCATATATAAGTAAATTATACTATATATAAGTAAATGGTAAATGGGTACTCATTTTTAGTTAAGGTGAAATTTGTATTTATTATTAAAAATAAATTAATATGATTTCAATTTTTTCTTACTCCACACCAAAGATTAATAGTGGTATTATATATAAAAGAAATATGAGAAGAACATAAAATCAAAAAATAAAGATACCTAGCCTTGGTAACAAGGCCAATTGCATATGATCATATGGTTCCTAAACTAAAAAAACCCTATTTAAAAACCATATTTGTATGATCAATTTTTAATTTAAAAAAAAATTAAGTAGAAGAAAAGGTTCGGGAGAAGGAATCCTTGAGTACTAGAAAATATGAAGTAAAAGAATGCAAATATATATTGGCACTTTCGGAGATCTAACGCTTGTAAGAATTTTGGAGGGACAATTTAACTTGTCAGGTTTCTAAGATGTAATGTTGTACTTTTGATTTGTATGCTAGACCAAGAAGATATGGTTTTTAAGGTCATGCACCAGTTTTTTGCATTAAGTGACACATACAACAATTTTTTTTGAAAAAAAGACAAAATTAATGCCTTATTTCATTTTGGGGGCCTTATATTTTTTTCTAATAATTTCTTTATCCAAACAATTCTCCAAACCAAATTATTATTTTTAAATAAAATAATTCATATTTATAATTCTTATATTCAATGAAATTTCATAACACGTCATATCTTCTTTCATCAATTCTACTCTTCCCTATGCTACGAGCTTACCACGTTTCCTTTGCAACATGTGGTGCAATTGCTAGTTATGTATTTTGCAACTCTGCATGATACAATGTTAGACGATTGAAAATTTTTCCATGATTACATCCGTATCAACTGAGTCTTTATTTGTACAACCATTCAATTTTTTAATATTTATTATAACCCATGAACCTTCAATATTTTGTTCAAGAAATACATAAAATGCAGAAAAGCTCCATTTCCACCACATCTACATGAGGCAACCCAAGGGTAAAAAAAGAACCATGAGCCATGATGATCTCTCACTCTTTAATGATTAAATTTGTATATTATATAAAAAGTGTAAAAAAGAAACCATGAACCATGATGATCTTTGGCTTTTAATGATGAAATTTTTATATTATATACTCGGTGCATCTCATAGTTTACATAACTCATTCACATTTATAGAGTAGCCACATGAAAAATCTGACTATCATGATATCTAAACATTGATTTATTCTTCTAATTTGGAGGAAGATAGGTCTATCTTAATTCCAGTGGGGATAAAATTGAATTAAAGCCCTATAGTTTACATAACTCATTCAAATTTATAGAGTAGGCACATGGAAAATGCGTTGTAATTTCCATTGGACTATAATGAGATCCAAACATTGATATAGTTTTCTAAGTTGAAGGAAGATAGGTCCATGTTAATTCCAGTGGGGATAGAATTGAATTGAAACCTTATGTTGCAGAATTGTTTTCCCTTCTCTATAGAAAATGTGACTGGTCTAGCAATCTAAATCTCTCTCTCTCTTAAAGACATATTTTAGCTATTATAGCCTGCGATATTAATCTAGTGAAATCCAATGATCTATTGAGATTCGGGTCTATGCTCTAATATCTACTTGAATTTCGAAATGAATGAAGTCTAGTCATTTAATTAATTTATTTATTTTTAATAAAAAATATAAAATATGGGGAACAAACATATACTACGCTTTCAAATTTAATTTAAAACAAATCCTAGAGTAGAGTTACAATGGAATTTTAGATTTTTAATTACAAATGTATTAGTAGAGCTTATAATCTATGATATGAAATTTTAGACATTTAATTACAAGTGTATTATCAATAATTATTAACTAATGATACATATTTAATTTGTATAAAGTTTTTAGTATTGCTTATATTAATTAGAAATAAAGTATTGAGATTTATTTTAAAGGTATTTATATTTTCTTCCTTTTTTATTTAATTGAAAAAATATCATATTCACAAATATTGAATTAAATTTTATTTTTATTTATAGCATTAAAATTTTATTATTTATTATATTTTTTTTATATGTTTTCCAAAATGTATATATATTAATTTGAATATTAATTTTTAGTTGTATTATAATAAATTTTTAAAATAACAATTAGTCAATTTTACTGTTTAACATAAAGGAGTGTCACACATTTGTAAATAGATGTGATATACTCATATTTATTTTTTAAACTATATACACACTATATTGTGATTCCAGAATGGTATGGTACAAAATTGTCATTATTTTTTTATGGTTTATGATTTATTATTGTTCTTTATAATATTTATGTAAAAAATTAAATGAAAATGAAAGTGTAAAAATATAATAAAAATAGATTTTTTAAAAATATTTATAAATTTTATAAAAAATTATAATAATATATTTAAGATATATTGTCACTCTAATTATAAATTGTAAATTAATTCATTTTTATAACTTTTATATATTTCAAATAATGTATTAAATTAAATAATTATGAAATTATCAATATTTTATTTATTTATAATATCTCATTAGATTGTCAATTTTATGTAGATGATAATTTTTATATATTTATGTCATAAGCTCTAGGAACAACTCTCCCACCTGCAATTCTGAACGATACAATGTTAGACTATTGAAATAAAGATGCAATGTTAAACGATTGAAAGCTTTTTCACTATGTCGATTAAATCTTCTTTATTTGTGCAACCCTTCAATTTGTTAATCTTTGTTATAACCCATGAACCATCATTTTTGTTTCAAGAAATACACAAAATACGACAAAAAAATCCATTTCCACCACATCTACAAGAAGCCGCCCAAGTAAAAAGGTAAAAGAGGAAGTAAACGGGTAAAAAATAACCGGACAATCTCTCACTTTTAGTGATGAAATTTGTATATTATATTTAATGGCTAAAAAGGGAACCATGAAACTTGATTATCTCTCACTTCTTTTTAATTTTTATATTATATGAAAAGGGTAAAAAGAACCATGAAGCGTGATGATCTCATTTTTAATGATGAAATTTTTATATTATATACTGATGGCATCTCATAGTTTAGAGAGGTCATTCACATTTATAGAGTAGTAATATGAAAAATGTGTTGTAATTTTTATTGGATTATGATGAGATCCAAATTTTTATTTATTTTTCTAAGTTGGAGGTGTTAGAGTTAATGGAGATTAGGTATATTGTTACGTAGTTATGATTATGGTTTTTCTTAGTCATTCAGTTCCTGTTATTCAGGGATTTGTTTTACTATCCCTAACCAGATGTATCTATTTATTATTGGAGCTTAATGTGAATCCCAAGCGGGTGCATTTGCTTGTAGGAGCTCACGGTGATCTCCACCTATGAGCTCCTCCCGTGTTGTTTGCCAATTCATGTCTTCCATGTGCAACTGTTGACATGGTATCAGAGCTTTAGGTCAAAGCTGAGAGGATCTATTCTGTGTGTAGAATTTGAAGTGGAACTAGTGGCGTGAGACAAGCTAGCTGCCAGTTGCTAGGATCAGTTTGCTGCGTTAGCTGATTTGCTGTGTATATATTTAGGTGTGGCTGCTGCATTTCAAAGGAGGCCAAGGAGGTTGTCAAATTGTTGTTGCTTGATTGTTTGCTGCAAGGAGAAATCTGTTGGAGGTTGAGCATGTGCAGACACCGTGGCAAGAGCATCACCGTGGTTTCAAGTGTTGTGAACGAATTAGGTCATGCAGAGCTACGTGGAGGTTGGGGCTGCGTGTAGTTTTATCTACGTTGTGCTGTAGCTGCAATAGTCTATGAAAAAGTCCCCCGTGTTGTTTATTGCACTGGTAGAGGAGACGTGGGCATTAGCAGTGGCTCAAGCTCGCAACAGATCTGATTAGTAGTCGAGGAATGAGAATAAAGGCATGGTTTTATTCCTTTTGTTTGGTCTTTGTGAAAAAGTTTTTATTCCCATGCCCATTTGATAATTGAACATCGGACCTATTCGTGGCTGCTGGTGGTCTAATACCTGCAATGGAAGTGTGCCTCAGATGCTTTAGTGCCACCAGAGATTGGCGAAGCTCGTTTTCTTTTTTTGTGCTCTTTCTGAATCACTCAAGTCAGGGCTTTTGGCTTTCAGGTCAGAGATCCAGCCGACATTTTTTTGGCTTTATTTCCATACAGAACTACATTTATTATCATATGGTTATAGTTCTTGCCTTCTATTCTTCTCGTAGTGTCCCAAATTTTAGTTTTTTGGATTAATTCTGCCACGTCGTAAAAAAAAAATAGAGATCTGTTCTGCAGTGAGATATTCTTGCAACAAATGCGACTGGTTAATTGCAGTTTGTATTATTTTATTTTAAGTTTTTTTTTTTGGTCCTTACAGTGTTTTTGAGGATCTGGGGTTGATTTTTTATTTTTTTTTAAGTTGCTGGAGGCTGGAGTATTTTCTTTTTTTTTCTTTCCAAGATGAATACTTAGATGGCAGAAACTTATTTAAATGAAAGCAACAAGTTGGATGGCTTCAATTACAAAAATTGGAAATTTAAGCTCCAGACTTTACTTGAGGCACAAAATTCTTATAGCATTGCCACTGGCGACGAAGTCAAGCCGATTGCTGCAAATGGTGGATTAAATACAACAATTCAATATTGGGAGAAAAGGGAGATGAAGGAAAATGTGCTACTCAAATTATCAGTTAAATATTGCATCATCCCTCATATTCAAGATTGTAAGATAGTGAATAGCATCTGGACTATTCTGAAAGATATGTATGAGATCAAGAACACTAGTCAAACTTTGTACCTCGGGAAGAAGATCCTCTCAATCAAGATGGAGGATAATGAGTATATTTATTCATTCATATCTCAGATAAAGGAAGTTAAATATAAACTATTTGATATCTGTCAAACCATGTAAAATGATTATCTGGTGACAATTACCATGAATGAAATGACAGATGACTATTAGATGTTTATAACCGGATTGAATGCAAGAGAAAAGCCTCCATGATTTGAAGAGATTATTGGGATTTTACTACAAAGAGAGGAAAGGAGGTTGTCTCTCAAACCTCAAGATTCATACCTTGCATTGATAACAAAGTACAAGCCAAAAGGGAAAGAAATGGCTGATCACAAGAGAGGCAACGCATCAAGAAAAATGACACCACAAGGTATGACCTCGCATAAACATGAATCTGCTGCTAAATGCTTTTATTGCTAAGATAGGACATATTGCTAAATTTTTCCATAAGAAAAAAGCAAACGAGGAGAGGTACAAGCAGAAAAGACATGCAGGTCATTTGGCTGATGTAGATGGAGATCAGAATCTGGATGTCAGATTGTTTATGGCTGAGGCTGACACTGCTTTAGCTACTAAGGGGGATGAATCAGATATTTGGTTCATAGATTCTGGAGCCTCCTCACATATGTCAGGTAAGAAGCAATGGTTCATAAATTTTAGAGAATCCAACACTAGAGTAAAAGTATACCTTGGAGATAATAAAGGGTATGAGATCAAGGGACATGGAGATGTCATTATTACTCTACCTGATGGAAAGATCAGGAATATATCGGATGTGTGGTATATTCCTGGCATTAAGAAGACCGTGATTTCTGTGTTAAAGATTACAGATCAGGATCTCAAAGTAGAATTCTTTAAATCTCATTGTATTGTTAAAGACTTGTTGGATCGGATGAAGCCCATTGCTACATGTATTCACATAGGAGGACTCTACAAACTAGATGTGGAGAGTATGCCACAACAAGCCTTGATGTCATCGGATAAGTCTGCTGAAAATTTGTGGCATCAGCGACTTGGGCATATCAATTTCAGTGACCTCCTTGTGTTGCAGAACAAAGGTATGGTAGATGGTCTTCCTGTTTTGAAAAAGTTGCATATTGATTGTGAAGCATGTGCATTCGGTAAGCAGCATAGAGATGACTTGCCTGCCATTAAAGATAGAAAACAAAGGGATATACTCGAACTTGTACACATTGACTTATGTGGCCCGATGCAGACAAGATCGTTAGGTGGGGCCTATTATTTTTTAATCTTTTTTGATGACTGTACAAGATTCACATGGGTATATTTTCTTAAATAGAAAATTCATGCTTTTGAATATTTCAAGAAATTCAGAAACATGATTAAGAAGAAAACATGAAATTTCATTAGGATTCTTCGATTAGATCAAGGCAGATAATTCAAGAAAGGAGTCTTCATCAAATACTGCAACAAGCATGAGATACAATAGAAATTTACAACACCTTACACTCCTCAGTAGAATGGAGTTGCTAAGAGGAAAAACATAACAATGGTGGAGTGTGCTCGTAGTATGTTGAAAGGTAAGAATCTAACCAATGGTTTTTGGGCAAAAGCTTTTAATACTGTAGTATATTTAAAGAATAGGAGTCCTACTAAAAGTCTTGAGTATAAAACTCCTTTTGAAGCATTCTTTGGCTTCAAGCCTGCAGTAAGTCATCTTAGTGTATTTGGTTGTAAAGCTTTTGCGCATGTTCCTAAAGAGAACAAGAAGAAGTTAGATTCAAAGGCCATTAAATGTACCTTCATTGGATACTGCAGTGAGTATAAGGCTTATAAATTGTTTGACCCTTCTACTCACAAGGTATTTGTCAGTAGAGATGTAATATTCCATGAATAGGTTGATGATGGAAATCATGTTCAAAATAATGAAGAATGGCATGTACCATTACTTCCAGAAGAGGATAGTGAAACAGGAATCAGTCAACTACAGAAATAGAAGCAGGAATAGCAGCAGCAAAAGGGTAATGTGGAAGAAAATGAGTTCAGTCCACAAAGAGAAGAAAGCAAAAGAATAATTGAACCCCCATCACTCAAGATCATGTAGTCCAAAACAGATACCAACTCGATATAGGGATTGTGTGCTCATGACTGGTATGTTAAACATTGCAAAACCTTCTAATTTTTATGAAGCTAGTAAAAGTTCTGAATGGAAGAAAGCAATGAAGGAGGAATATGAATCATTAAGAACAATACTTGGGATCTAGTAAAGCTTCCTAATGATAAACAACCCATAGGTTGCAGATGGTTATTTAAGTTGAAATTTAAAGCAGATGGGTCTATTGATAAGCATAAAGCAAGGTTGGCGGCAAAGGGGTATTCCCAGAAAGAAGGTATTGATTTTGAGGAAACATTTTCCCCTGTTGCAAAATTAAATACTATCAGAATGATTATTTCTTTAGCCACTAAGCATCATTGGAAAATACATCAATTAGATGTTAAATATGCTTTCTTAAATGGTGACTTAAAAGAAGAAGTATATTTAGTGCAGTATGAGGGGTTTGTTAAGAAGGGAGAAGAGCACTTATTATGTAGATTGAAGAAAGCTTTATATGTTTAAAGTAGGCTCCTAGATCCCGGGACGAAAAAATTGACTCTTTTTTCCTCATGCATGATTATAAATGGAGAAAAAATGATCCAAATTTGTATACCATGTTTAATGATGAAGGGAAGATAGTGTTGATCTATTTATATGTAGATGATCTGATAATGACAGGAAGTGTAGACAATCTCATTGAAGAAATCAAGCAGCAATTATCACATAAATTTGAGATGAAGGACCTTGGAGAAATGCAATACTGTTTGGGTCTAGAAGTTTAGAGAGATTCAAGTCAAAATTTCTTGTCCCAGAGTAAGTATGCAAAGAGTTCGTTATCTAGGTTTAAAATGGATGATTGTAAGTCTGCATTTGTACCTTTACAACAGAACAACAAACTTCAGATGAATGATGGTTCGAAGTATGCAGATGTAACATTGTACATAAAATTGGTTGGTAGTATTATTTATTTGGCTATAACAAGACCAGATTTAGCTTATGTAGTGAGTGTTTTAAGTTAGTTTATGACTCAACCTCATGACAACCATTGGTGTGCAGTGAAAGAAGTATTAAGGTATCTGCAAGGAACAACAGACTTTGGTATTTTGTATTCTGACTCATTTGATGTTAGTTTGATAGGTTATACAGACTCTAATTGGGAGGGAAATTTAGATGATAGAAGATCAATTACAGGTTACGCCTTCAACATTGGTTCCGGGGTCATCTCTTGGTGCAGCACAAAGCAGCATATTGTTGCCTTATCCTCAGCAGAAGTAGAATAGCAAGCTATGTGTGCAACAATATGTGAGGCAGTTTGGTTGCATAGACTTCTCCAAGATGCAGGAGAGGAACAGACAGAAGCTATGATTATCAATTGTGATTATCAAAGTTCCATAAAACTGGCTTACAATCTCGTGTTTCATAAAAATACCAAGCACATAGACACTGAATTTCATTTTGTCAGGGAGAAAGTGCAGTCCAAAGAGATTTGTGTAAAGTATTGTAATTCTTGTGATAATATGGCTGATATATTCACTAAGCTTTGGGAAGACTAAATTTTGATTTGTTTAGGGATACATTAGGTTTGTTTAATAATCCCTTTCTCCATTAAGGGGGAGTGTTAGAATTAATGGATATTAGGTATATTTTTTTTTTTTCTAAGTTAAGGTAATCTATTAACAAAGGTAATAATGTATAGCGGGCCGAAGCCTAATATTTACCCAGTATTGTGGCAATATTGACAAAAAACCAGAGATAAATACTGCGCTTATAGAGGGAAACCAGCCTTGAGCAGTTTTCTAAATGTTTCCCATGCAGGGGTGCCATAGAGTGATGTTTCTGGAGATTACAGCTATAAAAAACTGAGATATGAGCTGATACTACAAAAAAATCAAAAACAAGCCCGAGAGTATGGGCCGAAAATAAACAGGAAAACCAAACTAAGAAGGAGCGACTACTCATCAGGTGGCTCTTCCACAACTCTGCACCAGAGAGAATCCGGGTCACCGTCATTCTTGCACAGGTCCGCGATGGAAGTGATAACCCACCTGCAGGGTGGTGGAACAACTTGCATCTCGCTCGCTTTCCCAGGATCACCTTGCACCATTTCCACATCCTAATTCCCGCTTGCTTGACCCTACATATCCTTGCTTGATGAGTGCACCAACCCTGCATGCGGGCCCGATGTCTGGGCATCAGCTTGGCACAGACCCGCCGAGCTCAAACTAGGAGCGTCCTCCTGAGGCTCTTCGCGGAAGACAACTGAAATAGAGGCCGTAACCCGAGGGTGATTGAGTGAGAAATTGAAAGAAAAATGCGCTGTTTGAGGCTGTGCAGAGAGATTTCGAGGCTCTGGGGAGCCTCGGCGTTGGCCAGAGCGAAGCATGTGACCTCTCCGATTTCTGATATAACTACCCGAATGTGAAGATGAATCAGAGGAGGTGCTAAAGGTGGAGGGAGAGCGTCGAGGTTGGCATCTGGTGCTGCCTCTCTGGCACCTCATCCTTTGACGTAGGTGAGGCATAGGCTCAGTCATGACAGAGGGCCCAAGAAGCAAAGGAAGAGCAGGACTGACAGAGGCCTAAGGTGAATGAAAGTTCAGAGAGACCGAAGCTAACATACACAGCCCAGAATGAGAGAAGTGGAGATTATCTCCAAATTCCAGACAATAGCTAAGCCTACTATGCTTGCCAGTAGTCGTTCGCACATTTGGGAGCCCTGCATCCGGGGTGCACTATTGATTTATCAGCAGGGGAGCGCTAAAATAACCAAATCATCTCACCATAATTTCAATCTAGATGACCTTGCATCAAGAAACACCCTGCAATAAACCCCCATTAATAAGAGCCGAAGGCCGATTCATTTCGTCACACGTGAGATCGCTTCAAGGAGTGGAGTCGGGATTACAAACAGCACCGGGAGTAAATGTAGTTGAGCAGTTTGCAACCAGAGTTAAATGGCGAATGCCAACTGCATTTTGGGTGGGTAGGTGTCTCCACCCCGTGCCGCACCCCAATCCCATCAACTTATACTCTGTCCTCCTCACCCGCATTCGAGAGAGATTAGGTATATTGTTACGTAGTTATGATTAAGGCTTTTCTTAGTCATTCAGTTCCTATTATTTAGGGATTTGTTTTACTATCCCTAACCAAATATATCTATTTATTATTGGAGCTTAATGTGAATCCCAAGTGGGCGCATTTGCTTGTAGTAGCTCCTGGTGATCTACACCTGTGAGCTCCTCCTGTGTTGTTTGCCAATTCATGTCTTCCATGTGCAACCGTTGACAGGAGGAAGATAGGTTTCTATTAATTGAAACTTATGTTAAGAAAATTTTCTTCATTCTCTGTAGGAAATTTGACAAGTCTAGGCATCTATTGAGATTCAGGTCTATGATCTAATATTTACTTGAAATTCAGAATTATTAAATCTACTCATTTAATTCATTTATTTTGTATTAATAAAAACATATAAAATATGGGAAACAAACATAAAGTATGCTTTCAAATTAAATTTACAATGCCACCATAGATTAGAGTTGCTATGGAATTTTAGAATTTTAAATAAAAATGTATTAGTAGAGCTAATAATATATGATATGAAATTTTAAACATTTAAGTTTTTGGTATTGCTTATATATATATATATATATATAATTTAATTTAAAAAATATCATATTCACAAATATTGAATTAAATTTCATTATTATTTATATCATCAAATTTTTACTATTTATTATATTTATGTGTTATATGTTTTCCTAAATGTATATATATTAACTTAAAGCTTAATTTTTAGCTCTATTATAATAAATTTCTAAAATAACAATTATTCAATTTTACTATATAACATAAAAGAGTGTTACACATTTGTAAATAGATGTGATATACTCATATATATATTTTTTAAACTATATACACAGTACATTGTGAATACAAAATGGTCTCATACAAAATTGTCATTATTGTTCTTTATCATTTTTATATAAAAATTTAAACTCCCCCCAAAATTCATTTTTTATTAGATAGTAAATTTTATATTTTTATGGAGCTCCCCCCAGCTGCAACTCTCCACAATACGATGTTAGACTATTGAAATTTTAAGTTTTTACACTATTGCAGCCCTGTCAAATGAATCAACTGTCAACTGAATGATTTGTGCAACCATTCAATTTGTTAATCTTTATTATAACCCATGAAAATTTAGTGTTTTGTGTAACACTTCGAGACTTTAACTATTTTACTTTGTTTACTTTCCAAAAATACATTTGGTTAAATGTGTTAAGACCTTTTTATTTAAATTATGAATAAAATAATTATACTTAGAATTTATATGACTAATTGGTAAATAATTCCAAGATTCCAGAGAAGTTAGGAGCAATTAAACATAAAAAAAATACATTCTCCTCTACAAATAAATAGAAAATCTCAGTGAGGAGAAGGGGATTTGTAAAAAAGATAAGAAATGGAAAGGTCAGACAACAATACATTAGGGAAAGGTTCCTGTGCTATTAGGATCAGTGGAACTCTTAATCTGTTAGTTGCTACAGTAAGAGATAAGGTGTCCTGATGCCTGGCTCTGAATAAATACTACTACTTGAGGCTCTGGTGAGGAGCACGAGGGGAGAAGAGGAAGTGACAACCTCTCCCATGGTTGGTGTAACACCCTGTTTCATTTTTACATGATGTTTAAAAAGACTTTTTATTTTTATTAAGTAAAGATACATTTGAAATGTTTAGTGAAATGAAAACTGTCATTTTAATTATGAATAAATTTATATTGAGAAAAAGATTTATCTGAAAGGAAAAAATAAACTTTCTATATGGACGTAGAATGAGAGAACCAAGAACAGGAGAACGGGAATGCTAGGGTTTAGACAAGCCTGAAACCTATCAGGAATATTCAAGGAAGGGGCATCAAATATGCGCAGCAGCTGGTGGACATTATGGATATGGCTTTAAGGGGGGCCTTGATCCCCTCCTACAGAAATTTTACTGTAAGAGAACAGAGTAGCAAGAAAGCAGGCGCCCAAGGGGGTTCCACCCAGAATGCAGGCCCGATACTAGGATCTGAATGGCAAGCTAAGATATGAGGACAATGTCTGCCACGGGCATTTAAAAAACCAAGATTCATCATTCCTGTAGATAAATTAGATGAATACAAGAGCTATATGAAATACCATGCATTAATATGTAAATTCATAAGAATTTGGCCAAGAAAAAAAGATCTATTGAAATGCATACAAGAAAAATGGCAACCCAAGGATAACATAGATTTAAAATTTGGCCTCAGAGGTTTCTTTACAGTCATATTCACCAATATTCTATATAAATAAAGGATCTTTGAGGGAGGTCCTTACTTTTATTACAATGCTGGTCTATTTTTACTTCAATGGGAGAAATGTCATAACCTAGATCAGGAACACTTATTGGCTGCACTGTTCTGGGTTCAACTCTTTGCACTCCCGATGGATTTCTGGGATCCTAAAATTTTAGAAGGAATTGGAAATTCCCTTGGAAGCTTTGTGGAAATTGCATAAACAAAGATTCAGCAAAATCCATAGAACTTAAGTATGAAGAAAAAAAAATCCATAGAACTTCCAAAATCCATAGAACTTAAGAATGAAGAAAAAAATTGGCATTAGCTTCTAGATTACAAACATATTCCATTCTGGTGTCATGGATGCCATGAGTACGACCACCTTCACAAAACGTGCCCATTAAACAATCCTGATCGAATGCAAGGAAAATCACTAGAGGAAGATGAAGGGTCACCTAAAAAAGATGACAGATTCATAACAGTTACTAATAAAAATAAGAATGGTGAGCAACATGCAAGCCAAAACAATACTCCAAAATAGAAGAATACTCAGAATCACTATGACATATTGCAAGAATAGTGGGGAAATTCGAAGGAAGGAGATGAAATTACTGTCGAAGGGAAAGGAATGGCACCACAAAAAAATTAAAATTAAAAAAGAAAGGCACTACAAGAATACAATGAAGCAAAATAGTACATCGTAGTGGAACAATCACCAATGGATATAGAATAGAACAAAAACGACTTAAGTTCATAGGAATTTTTTTTAAACGAATCTTTCATGAATGGAGGAACCTAGATGATCACTTCATTCCGAATGATCAGAAGAAACTGTATAAAGAAACATTTGAGAAATACTTGACATCCCAATCTCAGAAGCAAGTAAGTACCCCCGAAACCATGCCTTCTAAAGAACTAAGTACCCAACCAAAAGGAGGAAAAAAGAAAGGGAGGGAGAACCTGCATGATTCGATCCAATTGGTAGGTGAAATTTTTGTTAACTCAGGAAAGATAATATCGTTAACAACGATATTCTAACAAATCCATAAATTTAATCAATGAAAGTGATCTCCTGGAATATTAGAGGTCTAAATAGTAAAGGAAAACAAAGATATTTAAATTATAGGTTAATATCAGAGAAGCCTCAAGTAATGTTGATACAGGAAACGAAAGTCTCTATCCAAAAATTAGAAGGCATCCTTAAGTCTTATAAACCACATTATGAGGTAATGGCAATATACTCACGTGACAGTGCTGGGGGAATAGCCATCCTCTGGAATCCTGCAGAGGTAATGTCAGATGATTGGATTAGCCTGCCCACATTCTTACCGAAATTTTTAGAGAATTTGGAATGAAGGAAAAGCTACTTATTTCCTCTGTCTACGGGCCTCATATTACAAGAGAAAGAGAGGCATTTTTTAATGGTATAAGGACTCTTAGTAATATGCACACTGAGAAATATTGGCTGATTGGTGGGGATTTCAATATGATTATGAATCTAATAGAAAATAAAGGAGGAACAAGGAGAGAGGATCCAGAAATGGAACTATTTCGGGATTTAATCATGGAACTAAAGCTGGTGGATATACCTACAATGAACGGAAAATTTACTTGGAATAATAGACGAGGAGCTGCTCATCAAGTTGCCTCCAGACTAGATAGGTTCATTTCCTGAGAAGCTTTAGTCAGTATGGATGTGTTTTATGAAGCAACTATCCTCCCTACTTTGGGGTCAGATCATTGGATGATAAGCATGGAAATTGACATGAAATAATGTTGTAAGAACCATCCTTTTGGATTTGAAGCCTTTCGATTGCGAGATCCTAACTTTTTGGAAAAATCCAAAGGATGGTGGGAAGAAAGTCACATTTAGGGTTGGAACAAAATGCACTCCTTTAAACTCCAGTTGAAAAATCTAAAGCATGAAATAAAAAATGGAATAAAACTGAGTTTGGGAACATTTAGTAGGATACGGAAAGATTTCAAGGAGAAATTAAGCGAGTACAACAAAAACTGATTACAAACAGAAGGATGGAGGCTCTTGCACTGGAAGAAGAAAACCTCCTAAGCCAACTGGAAGAATGAAGGAAGCAAGAAGAAATATTATGGAAACAAAAATCTTGGGTTCAATGGCTAAAATAAGGGGAAAAAAATAAAAAATTCTTTCATAAGACAATGATCCAGAGAAGATAACACAACCAAATATTTTATCTAAAAGATCCCAATAGAAATCAAGTTCTTTAGTATAATGAGATGGAAACCATGTTAGAAACGCATTTTAGTGACATCCTCCTGGATCAAAATAGATTAGAAGCCATTGAGAGAATCACTAGAAACATACCTACAATTGTTAGCAGGGACCAGAACATGGCCCTACTCAAGGAAATCACTTTTGAAGAGATTGAAGAGGTAGTTAGAAATATGCCTATAAATAAAGCCCCAAGACCTTACAGCTTTACAACAGAATTCTACCAAGCTACTTGGAATTTATGGGAAATTATATCTCGGAATTGGTAGAAGAATCTCGACATTCACGATAGGTCTATCCAGCCCTGAACTCCACCTTTATCTCTTTAATCCTCAAGAAGGAAAACATAGATGTACCAGTATGATTCTGTCCTATTGCCTTATGTAATGTCATTTATAAGATCCTACTGATTATCATGGTCAAAAAATTAAAACCTATTCTCCCAATACCTATCGCTCCAGAACAAACTGGTTTTGTGAAAGGCAAAAAAATCTTGGATGGTATAGTTATGACACAGGAAGCTATTCATTCTCTTCACACTCTTAAAGCGAAATTTATGTTAACCAAACTCAATCTTTCTAAATCTTATGATCGTCTAAGTTGGTCTTATCTTAAATAATTACTTGAAGCCTTTGGATTTGATAAAATATGGATTCTCTGGTTAATGTCTTTCATTTCTTCCCCTAAGTTTTCAATCCTTCTTAATTGTATTCCTTCCAACCCCTTTAATGTTTCTAAGGGACTTTGACAAGGAGATCCTCTATCCCTTTTCTTTTCATCATAGCAACAAAGGGTCTTGGTTGTCTCATTAAATCTAAGCTTCATGGGGGGAAATTGAAGGGGATGAACCTTTGGGGACCGGATCTAACCCTCTCTCATCAATATTTTGTAGATGACATCATGCTCTTCTGTCAAGCTACCTTAAGAGAATATAAGGCCATTTAATATATTCTTAAAGACTTCATGGATGCATCTGGGACTGTCATAAACAATGAAAAATATAATGTCTACTTCTTTGACACTAATGATGTATCTCAGAGGTTCCTAGCCCATACTCTAGGTTTTAATCTAGGTTCTTTTCCCATGAAGTATTTAGGTATTCCCCTCAGCCTTAGTTCTCTTAGGGTTTCGAGATGGAAATATCTCCTTAACCGTATTCAGAGTCGTCTATATAATTGGGCACTTCGTGTTCTCAATGTCCCTATTCGGGTGGTATTATTGCACTTTGTTCTTCAATCCATCCCAATTTACCAGTTATCAGGGCGGGCTTCCCCCAAAACCATCTGCAATAATATGGTCCAGATATTCAGAAACAAATTGTGGTAGGGATTTCAAAAAACATGGAAATGGGCTCTTCTATCTTGGGATAAGGTCACTAAACTCAAAAAATCAGGTAGATTAGGATTACGAGACCCGTACGTGCTAAACCAGGTGATGGCAGCTAAACCTTGGTGGAGATCGCCCCAAGGGGGTAGAGACCTATGGAAAATTATTTGGGATAGGAAATATGAAATGCCCCGAACAAATGCCAAAAAAGTGAAAGTTGATGTTACCCCAAAAGGATCTAACATCTGGAATCTTGCAGCCATTCACAGAGACCTTATTCGACAGCATAGCTTCTGGGAAATTCGAGGTGGTAACATAGCTCTATTTTGGGAAGATTCTTGGCAGCAAAGGGAAAAACTATTCAGCTGTTTAGACTTAGGAGAGATCTTCCTTTTCAAAAATCTTCCAAATATAATATTGGTTGCTAACTATTGGAGTAGGGAGAATGAGGGGCAATGGAGAAAATTGAAAGGAAAATAACATTGGCCAAATGCCCCTGAAACACTTCAATGGACCAATTATGAAAAAGAAATGAAAACCAGGAAATTGGTTTCAACAAATGGAGAAGATATACTAATGTGGGGATCACGTAATAAATGAATGTTTACCATACAATAAGGGTATTATATTAAATCTAACAATATACACAGTATCACAGTCCTGCTTTGGCAAAAGATATGGGAAGCTAAACACTCGTCGAAAATTGAACATTTCGTCTGGCTTGTTAGCCATTGTAAAATCCTTACTTAGGATCAGCTGCAAAAAAGAGTGATGTAGGGCCCCTCACTATGCATAATCAATACAAGAAAAAAAGATATTTGTGAGGTTCATGCTTGTGATGGACCTTTAAGTTCTATCACTAATGCCACATATGGTGACGGTCCTTAAAAAAACGTCGTTGTAAGTGTATATAGTGATGGTCCTTTAAGGTCCATGATTAGGTGTTCATAAAATTTTCTCAAAATTTAAAGTTATAGGATTGGTTTGAAAATAGGATGGTTACGTAGATCTCGTCTTCCTGATTTAGATGCCATGAACGGTTTGAAAAACCGATGTAGTATGAAGGAGATATCGCATTCTGATCGATTTCCCAAACAACTAAATTTTGCGACAGGGTTGACTAGGATGCCTAGTTAACATGAGGGTGCATAGTCAGCAAAAAAGGAATATTTTGAAGAATATTCCTTTTCTTAGGGCTATTCAGAGACTGACAAGTGTTTCTTTGTGTTTATTTGATGGATTGTACGTTTTTTCGTTTGTGGCCAATTGGAGGGTGACATGTGGCCAGCCCTGACACCGTAATGTGTCCCCTGAATAGTGTAATAAAATTTTATGGAGGATGCTGGGCTCGACCCTGCAACCTCCCATGGAGCAACCACCTGCCACAACTGTCTGCATTATGCAATAGTTCTTAAGCCATAAGTTTCAAATGTTATATTTGAATTGTAATACATTTGCAAGTGGGTGTTGGGACTGTCGGCGGTCCCAACCCACCAACGGTCCGAGATATGTGGTCACATGCCACTGTAACAAAAACAAAACACAAAAATTAACTGACGGCTATCACAACTGTAACATCTACCATTCAACAATATTACATGTCGTTGTTACAACAAACTTCTCTGCACAGTCAGGCTAAACTACGTGTTTGAGTCTTGTTTCGAAGGCTTCAACCCCAGTTCAAGCGGAGTTCTTCTCGGAAGTTAATACAACCGTGAGGTTTCGGAGGTTGGCATGTGGCCACCCCCTAACCTTAGCATTTACCATTACAGTTAGCACTGGCAGTAAAATAACGTGCCCCTAATTTCTTGGGTTTTGGCCATTTTCAACTACAGTTGAGTGTAGTTCACCAAAATTAGTGGAGGTTTTCTAGGAGTTATTGGGAAAATGGCTAGGAGGGTCAATTTTCGCCCAAATAGAGTGAATGAAGAGTCTATCTAGACTAATTGGAGCATTCTATAGCCATTGGTGTAGAGAGAACAACTATTAGAGGTCTCCAAACACATTTATTTGCAAAATTGTGAGCATAATGAAAGATGGACTTGCCATTGGAAGCTGGATCAACAGATGTAGGCCAGGAGGGGTGAAATTCTTCATCATGCCTACTGTGTAAATGTTATGTCTGGTTTTATTTCTCTATTATACACTACTGTTCAGTGTTTTTTTCTCTTATTTCATGCTTCTAATTAACTAGAATCACTTATTTTTCATGGTTAAATTCGTCAATACTTAAGAAAACTATGGAGACAAGTATTTGCATGTTTTATCATTTAAAAGAAACTTATCATAGAAAACTAATACATTCCTTTCAGATCAGGTTGGTATTAGAGCTAGATTTTATTCTCCAGTGTTGTTTTGTGCAAATATTTTTTTAACTGTTTGCAAGTTTCACATGCTTACAAGGCTCAAGCTCAAGAGAGGAGAAGGAGAATTGGTGGAAGCAAGAGGGTATAAAATTGAGCCACATCAAAGGACAGAAAGATTGCCAAAATATCCACCACCTATTTCACCTCCTAAGGAAGCAGAAGCAACATTAAGCATGCCTCCATAGGAATAAGAAATCCAATGAGAATTGGATCCCAAAGATGAACAAAGAGTGTTCAGGAAAGAATTCCTTGACATGAATGAGATGGTTAGAATCCTTCATCAAGAAAGGAATGAGAAACTAGAAGGAGAAGGATCCAAACTTCACAAGGAAGGACATGGATCATTAGGAGGTCACAATGATGAAGATAAGTCAAAGAATGGCAATGGAGGAAATGGAGGTAGTGGACAGTCACCATCCTCACCCTCATCATCATCATCTTCTACTTCATTTTCAATACATCAACCACACAAGTCAAAAGAACATGGTAAAAGTACTTTTCTAAAGCCTGATGTTAAGTTTTAATTTCCAATGTTTAATGGGGAATTTAATGAAAAAAATCTTGATAATTGGATTAGGAAATCAAATGTCTATTTGAGAATCTAGAACCTTCAAGATGATGATACCAAAATCCAATTAGCTTCATTGAGAATGGAAGGTGCAGCACTTGTTTGGTGGGAATCCAAGATAAAGGAGGAGATCAAGAAGCATGGTAAGATTATTATATCATGGACTAATTTCATTTCTGCAATAAAACGACAGTTTTATCCATTAGCTCATATGCAGAAATCCATAATGAATAGGAAAAACTTTAGACAATTGAAAGCACAAAATGTGAAAGAATACATCCAAGAATTTAGGGGAAGAGCTCTCTTATTAGGGGTATATTTGCAGAGCCAAGATACTTTGCTCAAGTACATAGGAATTTGACATAGATACCTTAAACATACTATCCTCATGTTTAACCCCACAAGTCTAGATGAAGTATGTGTTTAGAGCAAACATCTAGAAGCTAGAGGGAAAAACATTTCTGAAGGGGGTAGGAACAAACCTTTTAAGGGTAAAAAAAAGGAGAATACCTCAAAAGGTAAAAGAAAAAAGAATGCATATGTTAATAAATAGGGAGAAAAAGTGGTTTGTAAACATTGTTCAAAAGAAGGCCATGATGAAAAACATTGTTGGAAATTACATCGTGAAAAGAGGCCCGAACATTTCAACAACAAAGGAAAAAATAAAACTGCAGCTACAACTCAACATGATTTAGGTGAGGTTTCAAGTGATGAATCTAAAATTACATCCATGGGATTGAAGAACATTAAGGGGAAATAAATTGAAACTAAACCCAGTACTAGTACATCAAACTGTCACATACATGCTCCAAATGAAGAAGAAAGATTTGAACTGTTTCGTGTGAGGGTCATATCCAAACATACTAAAATTGACACATTGTTTGACAGTGGGTCACAAGAAAACTTAATCTCTGAAGACTTGTTCAAGAAAATTAATCTTGACACCATACCACATCCAAAACCATATCCACTTGGTTGGATTTGTAAGGATGAAAATTTACAGGTTTCAAAGAAGTGTATATTACGGTTTGCAATAACTACACATTTTGTTGACACAGTTGAATTAGATGTGGTTCTGCTTCATATAACAGGTATTGTGTTGGGGAATCCTTACTTGTATGACAGGAAAGATATCTTCCATCACCATGAGAAAAAATACCATTTATTCAAAGATGGAAAAGAGTACATTGTTAGAACACATCACAAGAAGAAAAATATTGCTATGGTAAATACTGGACAGATAAAGAGGCTGGTATATTTTTGCTCTAATGATTAAGCCTAAAGCTGATGAAAATCACGAATCATTTGAGGGTTGTGATCCTAATTTTAAATTAGATTTATATGATGTAGTTGATGCATATCATGAGATGTTTCAAGAGCCAACAAGATTTCCACTAAAAAGCGATATTTAACATGAGATTCAATTGCAACAAGATTGTCCTCTTCCAAACATCGACATCTATCGCATGTCAATAATGGAGAATTCTTAAATAAAGAGTCAAATCAAGGAGATGATGGACAAAGGAATCATAAGCCCAAGCATTTTGCCATGCATTTCACCCATAGTCTTGATTCCAAAGAAATATGGGACTTGGCACATGTGTGTAGACTTCAGAGCTTTGAACAAGATAACAGTAAAGAATCAATACCCATTGTCGAGGATAGATGATTTTCTTGATCAGGTGAAAGAAGAAATTTTTTTCGCTAAGTTAGATTTATGAAGTGGATATGATCAAGTAAGAAATGCAGAAAGTGATGTATAGAAAACTACATTCAAAACCAAACAAGGACTCTTTGAGTGGTTGGTTATGCCATTTGGTTTGTGTAATGCACCAACAACTTTCATGCGTGTTATGGATAGTGTTTTGTGTCCATTTATTGATGACTTTTTGATTGTGTACTTAGATGACATAATGATTTTAAGCAAAGCAAGAGAATAACATATCTTGCATGTGAATAGGGTGCTTGATGTTTTGAGAAAAGAGAAATTGTTTCTTAAGATGTCAAAGTGTGAGTTCAGAAAGTCTTCTTTGGTTTATTTGGGACACATTGTAGGAGGAGGTGAATTGAGAATTGATCCCTCTAAAGTGGAAGCCATTTTGAATTGGCCCACTACCAAAACAATAACTGAGGTAAGAAGTTTCTTAGGTCTAGCTGAGTATTGGAGAAAGGTTATTGCTAACTTTTCTGCTATCGTAGCTCCTATGCATGCAGTGACAAGTGTGAAGAAAGGATTCCAATGGGGAGGCAAACAAGAAAAAGCTTTCAAAGCTTTAAAATACAAGGTAAACTCAGCTCTAGTCCTTGAATTACTAAATTTGAGACAACCATTCGAGATACAAACTGATGCTAGTGATTATGCCATGGGCGCAGTTTTTTTTCCGCATGGTAAGCCTATCGCTTTTCATTATGAAACATTCAATGGTGTTGTAACTAATTATCCTACATATGGAAAAGAACTATATGCGTTGGTACAAAGCGTCAAGAAGTGGAAACACTACTTTATGGGTAAAGAGACGATTATACATACCTATCACCAACCATTACAGTATTTGTAGTCACAAACAAAATTGCAGCAATCAATACATTTCAAGTGGATGGGATTTCTTGAATAGTTTCACTTGTTCATAAGGTACAAGGAAGTTATTTTCAATAAATTTTCCGATATGCTTTCAAGACTGATTATTACTGCATCTAATTTACTCAAAAATTATTCTATTATACATGAGACTTACATAGAGCAATATGCACATGATGTTGATTTTCAAGATTTGTATGCTAGTTTGAGTGAAGGGAATCAAGTTGAAGAAAATGATTATCAAATGCATAAAAAAATGTTGTTTCATTTGGGCAAACTGTGTATACCACAAGGAGAGAGGCCAAGTTTCATGAGAGAAGCTCATTCATCTCTTATTTCTGGACACTTTCGGGTAAGAAAAATAGTGGCGCATCTATATAGGTATTGCTATTGGCTTCGCATGATAGATAGTGTGTCGTGTTTTATAAGAGTTTGTTCTATGTGTGCAATAAGCAAGCCTAGCAATAGGAAGCTTGGGTTGTACACGGCACTACCGGTACCATCAAGACCATGGGAGAGTGTCTCCATGGAATTTTTTGGAGGTCTACCTATGTCAAGAAAACAACATGATTATCTTTATGTAGTTGTGGATAGATTCAGTAAAATGTGTATACTTATGCCATGTAAGAAAACCATTACTACTGAACAAACTGCTAAAATTTATTTTCAACATGTATGGGTTCATTATGGTTTTACAACTTCTATTGTTAGTGACAGGGATTCCAGGTTCATTGGGAATTTTTGGTCCAATATTTGGAGTATGATGGACACAAAGTTGAAACAGAGTACTTCTTTTCATCCACAAAATGATGGCCAAACCAAGGTGGTGAACAGAACCATTGTGCATATACTGAGAGGATATTGCAGCAAAGGTCCTAAGTTTTGGGATGAGAAACTGCATTACATTCAGCAGACTTACAACTGGGAAAATCACTCTTCTACAAATACATCACCTTTTTAAGTATGCTTTGGGTATTCGCCAAAATCGCCATTTGACTTCATCTTGGAGAAGGATGTTTCAATTGATAGGAATAATGATATTGAAAAGGCTCGAAATTTCATTGAGAAAATTCATATTATACATCAACAAGTTCAAGAACAACTTGAGAAAATTCAAAGCAAATACAAGGAGAGGAATGAAAAGCATAGAAGGAGATGAGGTATAGTTGCACATAAGCAAATAAAGGATGCAAGGAGAAGGTAAAAATCTCAAACCCATTCGCTACGATCCATTCAAGGTCATAAAGAAAGTTGGTAACAATGCATTTCAACTTGAATTGCCTTTATATATGCAAAGGTATTCAATTGTTAATGTTGAAAAATTACGTTTCTATGAGCCATCTTTGATCTATGATCAAGGAAGTGATGTTCAACTACCTTCTATTGAAAATTTCTCACCATAATTTCTAGATAAGCTCAAGGAAGATACAATTCTTGACAGGAGGACAAGAGCATCCAAGAGGGGAACTGTTAACTACCTTCGAGTTGGGCTGAATGGGAGTAAGCCAAGCAAGGAAAATTGCATGGAAGTTGGAAAAGTGAGGGAGTTGTACCCTCATATACTAAACACGTAATAAAGTCTTTTGGGGTCCAAAAGCTTCCCATTGGTGAGGTGTGATCAAGTGTTCATAATTTTTTCTCAAATTTGAAATATAGAATTGGGTTAAATTAAGATAGTTGTGTAGATCTCGTCTTCCTGATTCTGACGTCGTGAACAGTTCAAAAAAATGATTTTGTATGAGGTTGATATCATGTTCTGATCGATTTCCCAAATAGCTGAATTTTGCGACACGGTTGACTAGGATGCCCAGTCAACATGAGGGTGCACAGTCAACAAAAGGAATATTCCAAAGAATATTCCTTTTCTCAAAGCTAGCCAGAGGCTAACAAGTGTCATGTTTTTTTTGGTTAATGGATTGTACGTTATGTTTTTTTGGCCTATTGAAGGGTGACACATGGCCAGCTTCGAGGTTGCCACATGTCCCCTGAATAGTGTAATAAAATACTATGGAGGCTGCCGGGCTCAACCCCGCAACCTCCCATGGAGAAACCACCCAGCACAACTGTCTGCATTGTGCAATAGTCCTTAACCCATAAGGGTCAAATGTTATATTTGAATTGTAATATGTTTGCAAGTGAGGATTGGGACCATTGGCGGTCCTAACCCACCGGCGGTCCAAGATATGTGGTCACATGCCACTGTAACAAAACCACAACACAAAACTTAATCAACAGCTATTGAAACTATAACCTCTGTCGTTCAACAAGATCACATGTTGTGGTTACAACAAAATTCTCCATGCAGTCAGGCTAAACTTTGTGCTTGACTCCGGTTTCAAAGGCTTCAACCCTAGTTCAAGTGGAGTTTCGCTCGGCGGTTATTACAACCAAGGGGTTTCGAGGGTTGGCATGTGGCCATCCCCTACCCTTAGTATTTACCATTACTATTAGTGCTAGCAGTAAACTAGCGTGCCCCTAATTTTTTGGGTTTTTTCCATTTTTAAATGCAGTTAAGTGCAGTTCACCAAAATTAGTGGAGGTTTTCTACGAGTTGTTGGGAAAATGGCTAGGAGGGTCAATTTTCACCCAAATGGAGTGAATGAAGAGTGTATTTAGACTAATTGGAGCATTCTAGAGCCATTTTCATAGAGAAAATAGCTATTAGAGGCTTGTAAACGCATGTATTCACAAAATTTTGAGCATAATGAAAGATGGGCATGCCATTGGAAGCTGGACCAACAGATGTAGCCCAGGAGGGGTGAACTTCTTCATCATGCCTACTGTGTAAATTTTATGTGTGGTTTTATTTATCTGTTATACACTATTGTTCATTGTTATTTTCTCTTATTTCATGCTTCTAATTCACTAAAATCACTTATATTTCATGGTTAAAATTCTCAATACTTAAGAAAACTATGGAGACAAGTATGCACATGTTTTATCACTGAAAAGATGCTTAGCACAACAAACTAAAATAGTCCTTTCAGATCAGTCTATCACCATAGCTATTTTTAATGATAGTTTTGGTGAGGGTCATTAAAGGCCCATCACTAATTCTCTCTTTGGTGACACTTCTAGTGACGAAATTTTAATTACTCTCACCAATGCTCTTTTTGTTACTTTTGCTGACGGTGAAAAAATTTTCACCATCATTGATCATTCCACTGAGTTTTTGATGATGTTATGTGTGTGCTAATATATTTTTTGTCAAAAGATAATAGATTAATACAATTATTATGGAGTCTTTTTTATAATATGTCTAAAGCCATAGTGGTTAGAGTCAATCAATTTTTAAAGAAGTAATTATTCTGTATCATTCCCCTCAAGTAAAGACTAGTTGAATAGTGTTTTCCTACGAGTCAACACAAAATTCATATCTATTAAGTTTATTATCTGAAAAATTACCTTTAGATAAAGTCCCACTAGTGTGTGTAGGAAATATATTATTCAATACATAATCAAGCTTTGTCAATTCTATTAATGAGAAAGACCTAACACTCCTCAACAATTTGGGCACACCTTAAATTAATGATTTGGCACACACTAGCATTTCCTAGCACCTCACATGTCTTGGAACATCTTTGTACCTAGAACATCTTGTCATGGCACTGATTCCCAAGTATATAGTGACATGCGCTAGCACAACATAGAACTCTCCTAGCATGTGTTGGCATGCATGTAGTCCATAGCATGCCCTAGAACACATTGGTTGAATGCATCGAAATACATTAGCACTTGGCACAAAATGCCACTTGGCATGTTTTGGGACCTATTATTAGTGTGGCTAGCATGCCTCTTTTGAAAGAGATAAATTCCCAACTTATAAACCCCCTTATTTGTTCTTTCTTTTGTTTCCTTGAAACTTCTTGACACATATTGACATACCCTGGCACTCTGCACATCCTTAGCAGATGGAATGTATTGGCATATCTTGGCACTATTTGGAACATATAATTAGCACACCCTGGAACTCCCAAGCACAATTTGAGACTTCTTAACCTACCTTGATATTCCCTATCATGCCTTACCAATCCTTAATATACCTTGAATCCATCCTTGGAATGACCACTAGCACTCATTAACACTAGTCCTTCGCACATGTTCCTCAGATTCATTAACTTCCATGAATTTTGACCTAGTTCTCCCTTAATGTTTTGTCCTAGTACTCCTTAACACTCATTGACATGCATTAGCATTCTCTAGCACACCATAGTACTCTTCAACATGCCCTTCCACTTCATAGAATGCATGTATGGAATAATTTGACATGCATTCATATGATTTGGCATGGTTTAATATTAAATTTATTTGAGATCAACTATTGGAAAGTATATGAGAAGAAACAAAGGAAAACCTGTCACTTAGAATGCATTAAGACTTTTCACTTTGCACCTATTTGTGCCTAGTGTTGGTGTGCCTAGCATGCCCCTCTCGGAAAAGGTAAATTGATGACTTAGTATTACTTGTAGTTTAACTTGTTTCTCCATTTTGTTGCCTTGATAGTCCCTGGCATGAATTGACACACCGTTGCACATCTTGGCATGTATTATCACTTGGCACGTCTTAGCATGTTTGAATTTCCTTCACACTATCTAACACATCTTAGCATTCCATAACATGCCTTGGCACTCATGTCCTCACAACTAGCCTTTACATTTTTTTACGATTTGGGAACCCAATCAATTCCTTGGCTATGGTAGTTCATGTGACAATATTGACTTGCTTCAACTGCAACAACTTGACCAAATTCATCTACTACAAGTAGTTTTTGCCTTGTTCACCTAAGATTTCCTATAACACATCTTATTCCACTCATGTCCAAGCTCAACTTGTCCCACTTAACTAGTTACCAAGACAAGGATCACATGATCTAGCCATGGGAATAAAACAACTAAGCAACATAGCTTACATAGTAAATACTTCACATGTATGTTCAATTCATATAAACAGCAGAACATTAACTGAGAGTTTTAAAGAACAACAAGATGCACAAGGCACACAAGATATAAGCCAACACAAGTTGAGTGAACCCAAAAATTGTACAAAACAATGTACAATATGAAATTATCTAGAATATTTTAAAACATGAGCATGTAGCCAAAGTGTGCCACATCTCATATAAAAAAATAGCTAAAGTCAAAACAATGTTGTGCCTAGCACAAAGTGATCTCCCTTTGCCTAAAACTGCTATGTTGAGCCCCATATAAAAACCATAGGCTTACCTCCTATAAATCCTATGCTAAACTTCTCCTAACACACTTCATCCTTAACACACTTGAATTCGCTGACACTCCCTAGAACAAACTCTTATTCGGTCCTTTCCATGCATTTTGACCTAGTTGTCCCTTGATATGCCCCAACACTCCCTAACACTCTTCAACATGCATTGATATTGTCTGACATGTGTTAGCATGCCTTTTCATTCCTAGTGTGCATTACCTAGCCCTACCTATAATATATCATGCCCTCACAACTACTCTTACTTAATTTGGAACTTGGGAACCAAACCAAGCCCTCACTTGACTACAAGAGCTTGACCAAGTTACGGTTACTACAACTAGACTATGTCGTTGAATTGTGTGGCGTTGGGGGTAATCCACAAGCCTAGTGAGATGGGTTTATGTGAGTTTGGTCACAAAAGGATTTGTGGGCACAAAATCCAAGAAAAGGGATTTTGAGCTCAAGATGGGGTTTAAAATCTAAAAGAAAATTAAAAAGGAAAATTAATATTTCCTAAGTTATAAGTGGCTAAAACCCGTAAGTTCTAGAGGGTTCCTAAGATGTCTAGGAAAAACTATTTAAGGAGGCCTTAGGATGAAGGAAATAACATCAAGTGAGAAGGAGCCCATTTGTTCAAGGGGGGGAATAAAGATGTATTCCTAAAGTAGGTCGAGTAAGAGGGCCAGGTAAGGGTTGATAAAGGAGGCCATGATCATCCTCCAAGATCAGATCATAATGTGAGGGTTCACAATAATGTTGCATACCTTAATGATTGGTTCGAGCTGGGAACTAGGAAGTAGGATGGCATATTGTTGGTTCTCTTATGGTAGATTGAGCTTAAGAGAGGCTTCTCATGAGAATTTGGGCATGTGATTTCAATGGTGTATTTGTGTGAAGGCCACATCAAATTTCGAAATGTTAAAATTTGCAACAAGAAATATTGAAATTTGAAACCAGAAAGGACAAAAAAAATATGCACCCACACTGGTGAGGAATTTTGATGCACTAGGAGTGAGGAATGTGGGGCGTCTAATTTTTTTTTCCCTTAAATAAATTGTAATTTTATCTCATAACAACTTGTGTCAGTTGACTAAGTCATGATGATTGAGTTAGCTCAAGAAATTTGAGTTGAGGGTCTAAGATGAGGCATGTAGAGGGATTAATCTAATATTTTTGGGGTCTAGTTGCAGTTGATGTATTAGTGGGGTGCAGGTGTGAATTAGTTAACTCAATTTAATGAGTTAAAACTGGTTTAAATAGTTCTATCTAAGTGATGATCTAGTGAGAGATTATCTAGTGAATTAGATTAGATTTACTTCAAAATGAGTGATAAATAACATAAATGATAATTCACTATCATTAGATGCATGCATGCTAGTACTGAGGAAGACCTAGTTGAGGCAGAGGTTAAAGGGAACATAACTATCAATTGTATTTATTCAAAATTTCCCATGTGAAATTATAAAATCATTGGGATGCCATGATGGATTGTGCAGTCAAGGAAGAATGATTTTCCTAATTCATAGGGGGCTAATTCCCTAGGAATTGCATGAGACAGGAAATTTGAACGAAGGGTGAGAATTGGTTAAGTACTAGACCGAGTTTTCCTAGATTAGCAGGAGACAATTGGAAAAGTGTTGGAGAATATCATGAGAGATTAAGCATTGTATTGTTTCATGATTCCTTGACTTAATACATAATAGAGATAGAGTGGTTTTGAGCAATTTATTTCCCCAGATACATCTTGTGTTGTGTGATTTATAATTTATATCTCTTACTTATATGTCATTTTGTGATTGTGTTTTGTTTCCGAAAATTGTAGGAAGGATTCAATATATATTTTTAGTACATTACGAGATCAGATTGACTCTCGTTGGTTGGATTTTCTACATGGTATTAGAGTAGGAGTTTTTTGGGCGACTAGTTCGCAAAAAATATATGCATATTTTGGTGTTAAAAAAAAAAAATCATATTTGGACTCCTTGTGAAAAACTACCGAAATGGAAAATAAATTCAGAGCTCGGATGAGAGAGATATCACCGATCTAAAATCACCTCTTTTTTAGAAATTTTTGTAACAATGGGAAAATTACAATGTGTGCGAGTCAAGAACCTATATGCACTTGAGGTACCAGATGCATGCAAAGCTTTGAGGAGAAAAGAAGAGGTTAGAGACTTGGTTGTTGACATGGAGTACAAATTACCTCTCAACATGCAACCTTAGAAGCAGTATTAGAAGGTTGTGGAGCAGCAACAATTGGAGAAGCAGAGAGGAGACCAAGTGGAAGCGTCCACTCAAGAAAAAACCTCCATGAGGGGGAAATTTTGAGCCAGATGGGAAGAGGGAGCACATGCAACTATACCTGCAGGTGAAAGGTGGGGTGATGTCTAGACATAATCCCAAGATAAGAAATTTGGGTAGGTTCCATTATGATGGTGTGTCTCATGGATTGAACCTAGCTAAGAGGAGTCCACAATACAACAGTCACAGGAAGGATTAGTTAGATTGATGCAGTCCAATGTCAGGAAGATAGAAATTAGAGTGACAGATGTTAGATACTGGAGCACAGATCAGAGTTGGAAACAGTGAAAATTGCATAGATGCAGATGTTAGGAGCAGTCCAGAGAGTCTAGCAGACAGGTGCAGTAGCTAGCAACATTCATAAGACTCTAATTCCAAATGCATTATATTGATTCAGTTGTTTGGAGGATATTTAGTTTTAGGATTTGCAAGTGCAAACAACACTAGTGTTACATGAAGAATTCCAAAGGTACAAGATTGGGATAGATTGAATTCCTTCCTTGTTTAGAGGGAGTGTTGAAATTTGCAATAAGAAACAGTTAAATTGGCAACCAGAAAGGACAAAAATGAAATGCACCCGCATTGGTGAGGAATTTTGATGTACCAAGAGTGAGGAATGTGAGGTGCCTAATTTATTTTTCCCTTAAATAAATTGGACAATAAATTGTAATTTCATGTCTTAACAACTTGGATCAGTTAACTAATTCATGATGACTGAGTTAGCTCAAGAAATTCAAGTTAAGGAGACTGAGGCGGATATTGGTGGCCACCCACCTATTCCACTTGGGCTCTCGCCATTTTCTCTTTCAATTTTTCAGTTTCCTTAATTATAACACAACTTACTATTTTTTACATTTTTTCGGGTCCTGAACTTCTAGAGCCATTTTGAGGCCCCAAATGACGTTTTTTGGGCATGAAATTTGTAGTGATTTCATAGAAATCATGATATCATTTGTAGTCCTTGGAGATATATTTCTAACTAGGTATCATGTGCATCAAACAGAGATCATATGACCTAGTTACGACCTCGCGAAGTTGGCTGCCCAACTACCCCCAACGGGGCCCATAAACTATTGGTGTTACATCTCGTTGGGTTAGGGTTTTCTCTTATTTTTCAATAATAAAAAGGCCCTTGAGCTTGATTGTAACACATTTCAGAGGCATGTAGCCACCACATCTCTTCTTAGAGATAAGTTACCATCGCCTGAGCTAGTTTTCTTTCCATTATGTCTGTAAGCATTTTTCAGTATTTGATATTAATTCAATGAAGTGTTATTCCTAATACATATTTGTGTTTATGTTTATTTATTTATTTTATTGTGTTACTACATATGTCCAGATCATGAGGGTATAAGATAAGGCATGCAAAGGGATTCTAATATTTTTGGGGTCCAGTTGCAGTTAATGCATTACTGGGTGTAGGTGTGAATTAGTTAACTAAATTAATTGAGTTTAAATTAGTTTAACTTCTAACTGAGTGAAGAGCTAGTGAGAGGCACACTGAATTAAATTATATTTAATTCACAATGAGTGATCGATCAATCAGATAACTGATAATTCGCTATTAATAGTTTCACGCATGTCTGTTCTAAGGAAGACCTAGTTGAGACAGAGGTTAAAGGGAACATAAGTTCCATTGGTTTTATTCATACAAAATTTCCCATGTGCAATTATAAATTTATTGGGATGACATGATGGATTGCGCAATCAAGGAAGGTTGATTTTCCTAATTAATAGGGAGCTAATTCCCTAGGAATCATGTTAGAAAGGCAGGCTAAAGGACGGTTGAGAATTGGTTATGTACTAGACCAATTTTGCCTAGATCAGTAGGAGACAATTGGCAGAGTGCTAGAGAATCGCATGAGAGATTAAGCATTGTATTGTTTCATGATTCCTTGACTTAATACACAATAGAGATAGAGGGGTTTTGAGAAGTTTCTTTCCCCAAAAAAATCTTGTGTTGTGTGATTGATAATTTCTTTCTCTTACTTATATGTGATTGTGCAATCATGTTTTGTTTTCGGAAATTGTAGGAATGATTCAATATCTTGTTTTAGCACATTACAAGATCATATTGAATCCCGTTGGTTAGAGTTTATATATGAAATAAAATAGAGGCTTGACATGATCTTTGCTTGTGGTGGTTAGCAAGGTCTGTGATAAAGACCAACATAAATTGAGGAGCGCTTGCACTGTAATTTAGAGCTAGAACAGAAGTAGACATAAGTGTAATATTGACTGAGGTAACCCTAGTTTGAGGGTCGACATTGAGATCTAAATTTCATGTCAAGATTCAGTCAAATAAATGCCTAGAATCTATGGATCCATATAAGCTAGGTCAAGTATCTTATGGAGGCAAGAGTCCTGGTTTTTTCTATGGGTGGATAGGGTTTGTTCTACAAAAATTAGAAGTACATAAGCATAGTGCCCTAGTTAGGACAATTTCCTAGAATTTTTAGTTTATAAGGTATTCACGTAAGATTTTTAAAAATTTGGTAGACGAAGAGCGATTGTGACCCTTAGAGTGAGGTTTATTTTTGCAATATAGACTGTGATCCGGAAGATGGTTTGCAGATTCAGTATATGTGGAGATAGAATATCCAAAGGAGGGTGGAACCTGAGCATAAGATTGAGCATGCAAAATAAATGTGCCATATGAATAATGGATTGACATGTAGAGGAGTTGATTTTGGTGGAATATCCAGAGAGTTTTAAACAAAGATCTAAAGCAACCTATAAAAAATTATGCAATGGACTGTTAATGGCTGATTTTTTACCCTAGTTCAGTCATCTATAGATTTTTAGAAGGATGATAAGAGGAGCAGTTCATATTTTTTCATAAATTTGACAACAAATATCAAATTATCAATACACAAGAACAATGATTTTGAGAGGACTCAAACCATTTTTAGGTGGAAGATTTGAAGATCCATAGATGAATACAATATTGTGAGCCCTATATCAGTAAAAATAATTGACTGTGGTTGGGTAGATTGATGGTAATCTAAGTACAGTTGGAGGGTTGTTAGGTTACTGTCAAAGAAGATCCCTAACTCTTTTACTTGTGAAGGAAAAAATAATTGGTAGAAGGGTAGGTGTATAGGGCCTAAGGATGTGCAGAATTTGAAGGACTAAAGTAGTAGTCAAGTGGGCTAGCCAACTAGCCCTAGCCTTAGTTCACTAGCCCTAGAACTCTTTCCCTAAGATATAATGAAGAGTGGGACTTTCTTGTCTTTTAAGAAAGGGACTTGATCTTATAGTGAGAGAGGAGGGGGATTGAAGGGTTGAGGGAGAATAATAAGACTTATGAAGGAAGTGTTGTTGTGTTCGAGGTAGATTGGTTATCAAAATATTAACACCAAGACCTAGTTGTATTCCTTTTATAAGTGTGATTTTAAAGGGCCATGATCCCTAGTACAAGAGCTCTAGCCTATTATATTATAGTTTGTAAGTTAATGAAGAACGATTGAAAAATTTTAAATTTTTCATGTGCACTAGTTGATTCCCTAATGTGTGTAGATTTCGTTGTGAAAAGTAGATGTGTTGTGGAAATTGAGTGTGCTTGCATCAAATATTCTAAGATCAAAACCAAATTATCATATGTCGTGGAAATTCCACATATGCCTTATTCACCTAAGAACTACATGTAACTCATCTTAGGCTACTCATGTCCAATCTCAACTCATCCCACTTAACAAGTTACCAAGACAAGGCTCATCACATATGATTGTTGTTGTAAAACAACTAAGCAACAAAGTTTATATATTGACATACCATAGCACCTAACATGTATTAAATGCCTTGGAACTATGTGGCATGTGTTAGCATCTCCTACATTCCTTGGCATGCTTTTACACACTCTAACACACCCTAGCACTTGTTCACATGCCTTGGTAGTTTAACATACCTTGGCACTGACTAGCATATAACCTTGTCACTCCCTCCTTAACACACCTATAACTCATGACACTCCCTGTCACACACTCTTATTCATTCATTTCCATGAATTTTGATCTAGTGCTTCCTTATGTTTCCCTAACACTTCCTATCATGCATTGGCACACCCTAACACCTAGCACATCTTGGCATTCCACCCTAACACTCTAGCAGTCCTTGGCGCTACCTAGCATACCTTGTCACTCTCTCCTTAGCACACATAGAGCTCATTGACACTCCCAGTCACAATTCATTTCAATCATCCATGAATTTTTACCTTGTGCTTCCTTGTGTTTCCATAACATTCCTTAACACTCCTTGGCATGTGTTGGTACACCCTAGCACCTAGGACATCTTGGCATGTCACCCTAGCCTCTAGCATGCCTTAAAACTACCTATCATACCTTGTCACTCCCTCCTTAGCAGGCCTATAACTCAATGAAACTTCCAATCAAAAACTCTTATTTTTTCATTTCCATGAATTTTGACGTAGTAATCCCTTGAGTTTCCATGGTAATCCCATTTTACACTTCCTTGCATGTGTTGGCACACCTTGGCCGCATGCTGCCCTAACACTTTAACATTCCTGAGCACTGCCAACAATTCCGTGTCACTCCTCCTGACAACACTTTGAACTCATTGACACTCCCTGTCACACACTCTTATTTATTCATTTTCATGCATTATGACATATTATTGCTCCCTTGTGTTTCTCTAGCACTCCATAACACTCCTTGGCACACATTGGCACAACTTGGAACTTGGCACATATTGACATGCTTTCCTAGCACTCTATCATACCTTGGAAATTCCTATCATGCCTTTTCACTCCCTCCCTAGCACTCATATAACTTGCTAACACTCCCTATCACACACTCTTATTCATTCATTTCCATGCAATTGAAACTAGTCCTCCCTTCCATTTCCCTAACACTCCATAGCATGCGTTGGGGCCACACCCTAGAACCTAACACATCTTGGAATGCCTAACATGACTTAGAATTTTCTATCATGTGTTAGCACTTCCTGGGATTCCCTACACACCTCAGAACTCCCTAGTTGTCATGCCCTCATAGACAACTTCACTTTTTTTGCGACTTGGGAACCCAACCAAGTCATTGAAAAAATAGTGTTGTGTCTAGCCCAAAATCTCCATTTTTCTGAAACTGATTTTTCCATCCCCTTTTCACAATCATATTATTTCCCCCTACAATTAATATTATGAAATTATGCTAACAAAATTCTTCCATGGGACACCTGAAATTCACTTACAGTCCTTGACAGACACTTACACTCTTACTCTTATGTGATTTTAAACTAAATCACAAGACATAATCCTACTCTACTTCTCTGTGTAATTCAATTCAAAATTTAGAACATCAATCACGAACATGCAATGAGAAATAAAACATACAAACATAGTATTTTTCCAGGGGAAAGCAACTACTAAAAATCCCTTATGCCGGCTTGCATTAAATCATATGAATAAAGGTGTATTACAATTGCTTGCTCACTCTAAGCACACCCTGCAAGTGAATAACCTATCTCTCTTCTTACTGAGAAGCTCTAACCAAAACTTGGTCAATTTATGCCTCTACTTGAGCCCCTATTTCATTGTGCAAGTCCTGAGGAATTAGGCCCCTATTATTTAGGAAATTCCTCCAAAATGCTTGTGCAAATTCCTAAGGTTGATCACCTTACCAATACAATTCGTGTACACTCAATATAATATATAATTAATTGTGCACTGTGTTAGTGTCAGTATTTCCATACTTCCACCAGGGATCAAAACACATTTTTCATGTGAATCTTAGGTGTCCCATTCTAAAGAAATTTTCAATCATTCCATTAGGTCATGATATAAAATTTTTCGACTGGTGGTTCTCCTTGTCAATAAACTTCATTATCCCTCAGAAGATCATATTGGCTGACTCATTCTCATGTCTCCTTGAGCATAACAACACCTATGGAAATTCTCTTTTCACCAAGAAGTCTTGTTAAAATATCATTCATGAAAGTCAGGTATAAAGCAGTCCCATTAGGTCATTAGGTTTTTATATTTCTCAAGTTCACTCTTTTATTTCAGATGAAGTCATCACATATATGAGATAGAATAAATAATATCATCATGATGTAATTATCATACCTTCAAAGTTGTATTTTTTCAGTTTAATGATTTTTATATCAAAATGTCATTTTGATATAAAATTCAATATGTAATTTATTTATGTTTTTCCAAATATAATTTTATGTTCTCGTATGTAATAAATTCAATCCCAAGCTGTCAAATTCAATCATGTCTAGCCTAAGTGGAGCAAAGAAAAGCCAAACTCCATGTTTTGATCAATCTACAAAATGCCAAAGAAGTCAGAAATTTAAAGAGTATTAGTGCCAAAGTCCAAAGAGAAAAGTGAACATTAGAAAAGTGGGTGATTCAAATTAAAATTTCAAATACACTATTCTATAAAGCCTTTCAAAACACCTCAAAGCAATTCATTGCATCCATTCAACCATCAGAATTTTCCATCAGAGGAGAAAATTTCAATTTTTTTGAGCATTTTGAGAAAAATTCAAGGGCGCTGGGTGTTTTCACCTAGGCATTGTGCGTTTTCTTAGGCACTGCACGTTTACCTATAGGTGCTGCACCTTTTCCCAAGAACTCCAGACCAAATTACATAGGCGCTTTGCATTTACCTAGAGGCGGTGTGCGTTTGCTCGATCACTACGCGTTTGCACTAAGGCACTGCGCATTTGCTGGTGCACTGCACGTTCCTCCATAAGGCTGTGTGTTTGCAGAGGGAGGGTTTCAAAGGGTTTCAAAAACTCCATCAAGCTTCATTTCCTCACAAATTTCTTCAAAGGGCTTTAAATTAGTAAGTGGACTCTAAGACACCTCTCCTGTAATATATTTGGTGTTCCATAAGAAGTTTGAAGTGCTTATTGCTATGAAACCCTAGTTTGTATTTCTTTCCCCTTTTCATGCATCAAATCCATATTCATGTCCCTAAATACATAATAGTCATAAACATTGTTAGATCCTATGGTTTTCATAGACCTAGGTTCTCATTCAAATTTACTCCCTCCATTTTCCTAAGCTATTGATTTCACCACACACTCCCTTCATCTCATTCCATTTACCCTAGGGTTTCCAAAGCCTTCAAGTCCACAATGTCGGAAGATGAGGACAAAAGTTTTAGTGAGGAAAAAACACCAAAGAAGAGTAAGAAAGGAGGGAAAATCATCGGATATGAACCAGAAACCACAAAAGAGATACTAGAGTTAGAATGCTTCACAAACCCTAATTTCCTCTCCCACTGGGCTAGGGTTTGCTATGGAAACGAGAAATTTGAGAAAATGAGCCATACGGTAGGTCATATCACTAAGTATGAGGTCATTTCAGCTCATAAACATCATGTCTCCATCATCTTTTGAGAAGTCTTTCTAAGATTCATGCCATTTTCCACTCATAGGGCCAGTTCCGCTTTAAACTATGTTTCCGACCAAAAAAAGATGAATTTGATAAATGTGAGAGAGGTTGTTGTCCTTAACAGGTCCAAGAAGAAAAAATTCCTTCAATGTTTACACAGGTTTCATGGTTTTATAGAAATGTCAAAAATACAGGTGCTACAAGAGGTTTGCTACATTTCTAGAGTGACCGTGGGAAAATAATTTTTTCTCATAGCTGGAGTGTCCAAATGACTTTCGTGATGAATCACATGGTAACTAGACAGAGAGAGATTTCCAATGAGATATTATGAGCTTAATTTTGAGTTGAGGAAGGCCTCCAAACGTTGCCTACACCAGCACTCTACATTTCTACACCCTCTTCAACACTTTTTGAACAGTCTTGGGAAAGACAACTTTGGACCAGGCAAATGAAATCCAATCAGAAAAAAGAAGAAGGTATATTTGGAAAGTAGACTTGAATATATTTCCAATGAGCTATCCTAGGCCCAATTTTGACAAGGAAGGCCTCTAAATGTTGTCTTCAAAAAGGTGAAATTCTGTGTTTTTGAGTATTTTTGCACTTTGAAAAGTTTCCAAACGTGCAACGACCTGGGCACTGTGCTATTTTTTTGGGTATCCAAGAGACAAATGGCCACCAAAATCATGTTCCGAATGATGAATACATCAGCCCCAACAAGTTTCAGAAAATTTGGAGGAGAACTGGTCCCTCAAAAGTGCAAAAAACTACCAAAATTTCATATTTCTGCCTCCTTTTTGACCTAGTCGCTGTGCATTTACCAGTCTTGGGAGATTTAATTTTTGATAGGTCAAATGAGCACCATTTTTTAAACTGGAGGTATATTTGGAAACTAGACTTATATATTTTTCCAATGAGATATTGTGGAGCTGATTTGGACACTGGGAAGGCAGTTAAAAGTTGCTTGCAAAAGAGGTTTTTTTTTTTTTTTTTTTTTTTTTTTTTTTCCTTCTGCCTGGGCATTGCGCGTTTGCTAGGAAAATGCATTTTTCACAATCTTCAGCAAATTTTGAAGTTTCACTCTAATTTAACTTTTTACTATGGAAAATGAAGAAATAATGATGTAAATGGTCATGGTGAATGTAAATGTCATGTTTTTACTCTCATCTAGGTAGATACATTATGTGAGTCCTCTAGAGGTCAAATGAATCAATTTCCTCTCTTTTAGAGGCAAATTATTGGGTCATCCTAGTCTTTAGTTTCTTGTTTGGCATTAGGTGTAACTGATTCCCATCTCATGGTTTCAACTCCTTGAGGCTAGGGAGAGTGGTTTTGAGGTCTATATGATGTATTTTCTTAGTGATTGTAAGGGGTTGGACTCACTTGGAGGTTTGGCATCTCAAGAGACATACTTTTGTATCAGTTTTGACCTGGACATTAATCAAATTTGTAGCTATTTTTATGGGATCCATGTGGTATTGTGTTTAGTTTCAGTTTCTTCTTTTGTGCTCATATGTTTGAATTTTTTGTGTATTTAATCCATCATTCCATTTCTATTGAATGAATGTTTTCAAGTTAGATGAACATAATCCATAATTTCTATGCTATGTTTTGGGTAAACATTCAAAATTTGTAATTTATTCACTTTAGAAAGAAACCATGAATTCACCGTGCTCTTTCTATATCCTCACCTTTCTTGATCATCCTATCATCAAAACCATAAAGTGTTAAACATTGTACCTACCTTGCCTCATAGAACACCCTACAAATCTTGATCTAATTTCCTTGACTTGACTGTTTGACTACTCTTGATCCAACAAAACCCTACACAATCAAAATCAGAAACCTTGAGCTATTATACCTAGCCTAATATCTTCTTTCCTAAGTAATTTTGGCTGTGATCCTTATGGAGAGAGCCCTCTCTTGGCCTATTAGGGGTAGCTACTTGGCTAATCATGGTTTGAGGTTACCTCAGAATTTCCTTCTTCAGCCTGAGGTTCAATCCCAGTGATAACACAGTGCCTTGGTATCTCCACCATAGATGGGATGATCGCTGAGTTAGACTGAATTCCCACTACAAAACTGACCTTCCACTAGTTCCTCCAACAGATATAACTAGTTTAACTAAAATCAACTTGAAATAACTGACCCTGATTGCTACAAATTAGAAATCACACATGCTTAACTAAACTCCAACTCCTCTAGCTCAAATTTACTAAGCTAATAGTGATAAGAGCCTTGTGACCTTAGTTAACTACCTCCAAGTTGTTTGTTGATGTGGAAATTTGATTTTTCTCAATTAGACCAAGGCAAAGTTAAATTGAGACTTTCTTGCTACATTTTTCAACAATAGGCATTTTCATACTCTAGATAATGTTTTCCCTCAACCAAGCATGGTAACAAAAGTGTTTTTTCTTGTTGTTGATCACTTTGTTTGGATGAGAATTTTGGCACCCTATAAGAAGTTTGTCGAAACAAAATCCACTCATAAGCTCTTCTTCGAGCATATTTTGGTTCATTTTGGGTTGCCAAAGACCATATTTCTTGATAAGGATAGTAGGTTCCTCAGTTTTTTATGGTTTAACCTTTGGCCCATAATGTACATTAAGCTTGACCAAATCCACCGCCTACCATCCCTAGATTGATAAATAAAAAGCACTTGATATGATTATTGTAGATGTCCTTAGAGTATACAATTGTGAAGATCCACATACACATGTTGAAGGCCTTCCCTATTTTCAACATAAATTGGACATATCTCTTCATATTTCTATTGTTCACAAGAAATTTCAGGTGTGCTTTGGGTCCCAACAATTGACACAAATTGATGTAGCTATATTCATGGAATAACACATGAAGATACCTCCCATACTTGGAATGAGGTAAGCAATGCAACCGATTTTGAGTTATGTATATAAAAAATTCAATAATGTGTTCATGATATTTTATAGAAATTTTCCAACTCCAATTACAAGTAGATACACAATCCATTCGGTTCCACATAAGTTTCAGGTTGGTGATGAGTTATGGTTAAAATTTCATAAAGAAAAACTGACAAACTCCCAAAAGAAGCTCATACCATTTTGGTACGAGCCTTACACCATCACCAAGGCTATGGGTGAGAATTATTTTGAAGATAGTCATAGGATGATTTATATTACTTCAAATGTATATGTTCAGATGATTCATGCTTCATGGGGTGCATGTCTAGAAAGAGTTCCTCTAAGAGAATGAAAAATATGATCACACCCTTACTTACATAATTAATTGTGATATCTACCTGAATGACATTAGGTTACTACATAAGAGATTTTAAAATTGACATTTTTAAGGTTTGTTTTATATCAAGGTATGTAGATCATTATATTTTTTTTTCCAAAGCATTTACATATGAAATTTTTTTTTAAATAGTACACCACTCTAATATTATTTCTCTTAAATGATCCTAGGCTATACTTCAAAGCATCATAGGTACTAAAATTCATGAAACTCTTGTCTTTTTCTCTAAATAACTGAAACTCCCAAGCGTGCTACACTTGGTATTCAAACTTGCACTATTGTTAAGACTACTTCCTCTAATTGTTATTGTTCCTCCATAAGTAAGCTGACTTCAAGTTGGACTTAAACCATTATTAACACGCTAGTGTAGTGTTAGCTAGTTGTATTTAAGAAGCATAAGGGGCGGGGTTGGTATAAGGCCAACTTTTCCATTTTCTAGCTCCATGCCCACTACTAGGTTCTCATCATCTGTTGGCCTTAGGATATGGTTTCCGATTAGTTCATTTGATTCTTTCTCATTCGAAATCTCATCCTACATTGCATCCAACCTGCTACTTTGTAGTCACATATCTCTCGTAACCCCACTCTAGTGTGTTCATTAGACCTCATTGAGGTGCCTTGAATACTACTCTTTATTGAGCTATATTTTATCATCAACCCTTTGTTTCAGAACCATTTGCTTGCCAACTCACATTTCCCATTGAAATTCTCCAACTCTCTCATCCTCACTTCACTACTCTCTTCCCCGTTAATCTCTTTTTGCAACTCCTCATTGCCTTCTTCATCTTCTTCATTTTCTCACATCAAGTTCAAGCACCACTCATTAGTTATTTCTACTTCCTCAAAACTTATTCAACTTTCTATTTAGCTTTTGTGTCCTTCATGGTCATTTAGTCCTTTGAGCTCTCATCCTTTCCAACGCATTGTAACCCATTACTTAATCAAAAGGTTTACACCACCATGATCAAAAGGTTAAAGGTTATGTTTTTCGAATATCAAAATATTTCATTCCCTCGTCTATTTCCTTCGCACTGTAGGGTTTTTCCAACTAAAGGAGGAGGAAGGGCACGTCCGTGATGTCATAGATCTAATCTGATACACTTGGTTGAACTCAAGAAATTGGATTCCTAGTGCCTCCAATCATAGTGACTTGAAGATTTCATTTTACAGAAGGAATTTATCAGTGAGATCAATAAATTGGATTTTGGGTGCCTCCAATCGTGGTGAATTCATTTTACAGGAGTCTATCACTTCAAAACTCTTCTATACAAGCACAACAAGGTACTGAAGAGGTTTTATGTTAAACATCCACAGAGGAAGACGAAGCCGAAGGTGTGGGCGATAATCTGTTGAGGATTCTATTGATTCTCCTCTGTACATGAGCTATTCCTTCATAAAAAAAGCCATATTGCAGCATGTCTACCATGCCCAAAATTCAAAAGTTGATGCTAGGCCAAATGAAATGGGAATTTTCCAACAAAACTCATCTTAGAACTGTGGGATAACTATCACCAAATAATGAATTGATACAAATTATAAAGAATTTATGCACATTTTAAACCCTTTCACAATTACCACCTGAGATGTCACGGGTGTGGGTGCCTCTGCTACTTTTCTAGTATTTAATAATGAATTGGGATTCACCAACTGCAACATAGAATCTATTTGTAGAATTAGATGATCTACCAAGGAGGGAAAAAGATAAGGAGGCTACATATGCGAGAAAGGTATTCATTTATTAAAACCTGTACACATTTCTTAAAGGAAATTAGGGTGATAGGGAGGTTTTTCAATCCTTGACTATCTACTGTTTAGACAAAATGTAATACATATTTCTAAATTTGCAGATATTGGGTTTAAAAAATTCATGAAATGGATTCTCATATTAAACATGTTATGCAAACAATATAAATTGGGGTGATTGGGAGATTTTTCTAGCCCTGACTGTTAAGATAAAATTTGCACTAGGTATCTGAATTTGAAGGGTTTGGCTTTAACTACTTCAGCTCGTGGTTGTTTAGATGTGGTGATTGGGAGATTTTTGTAGCTCTGTATTTTTAGATAGAATTTGGTGTGCATTTTTAAATTTATAGAATTTGGGTTTAGGAGATTTTTTCATGGTGTTTAGATGATGGTCAATATCATTAAGTAGTTACAAAGAAGAAAAATACCAATATATTAAAAACATTTCCTTCATAGGATCCAAAGTAGCGTGACCAAAATATTCCAATTGTGAACTAAACTGCATGCTGAAACATTGCAAAACTAAGCATGTCTACCTAATATTGCCAATGTGCAATGTTTGATATTGCAAAATATTAAAAAAACATAATGGAAGAATGTTTTTAAAATCTTGGTAACTATCAAGATCACTCAACAAATACAAAAATCAATATGCTTAAGATCATTATAGAAAAACACTCGGAAATAGTGAAACTTTCTGCAATAGAATGGTTTCAGTAAGAAACCTCCCTGACCTTTAACAAAAGAGGAAATGGTAATATATACAATGTGGATGAGAGGCATTGAATTTTAAAAAATCAGTTAATAACAAAAACAATAAATCATCATTCAGAATGAAGAGAGAGACAGAGACAGAGTAGAATAATAACCTTTTATAGATTTTATTACATCAGTGATCCTAGAAAAATAATATTCTTGTTGATGCTCTGTGGTGAAAAATGTGGTGAGAAAGAACAGAAAGGAGATGAGATTTAAAGGGATTACATACTTTTGTGTATTCTTCTCTTTTTTATCATTTTTCATCTAATATGGGGCCCCTTTTTTGGCATAAAATTTATGTCGGCTTATTGTATGCCCAGAAATGTTTCCTGCTCCAAAAGCATTGGAAAGCTTCCCTTCCATTTCCGGTTTTCAAAGAATCTACCCTTAGATCTAGAGGAGAAGATGGATATGCATTTCATGCCACTTAACTTAAGATATATTTTGTCAAAGGTTCAAGAAAATAATGAATTGTTGTATTTTCATTATTTAAAAATCTAGAAATGTCATCAAATCCTAAGTTTACTAACAATGGTCAACAAGACTCACAAGTTATATTATCATATAGGTTATAACTAGGCATACCAGAAGTGCCTTCTTTGAGAATGCTCCCCACTACGGATTTGACACTCCAAGAAAATATGCTTAGGGAAAAACTTGGGATCATGACACTCCTGTATAGGAGTGTCTTCAAGACTGTACTTCCAAGGCACTCAAAGTGCTCCCTATTTATGTTTTAAATTCCATCATCCCCACATGTTCCATCATGCTCTAGAACTACTTTTCCCCCAGTTTGGTGCCACTACCTTAGCACTCTCATGGGAGTGTTTTTATGACCATGCTCTCGAAGCACTAAAGGTTCAAGAAAATAATGAATTGATGTATTTTAATTATTTTAAAATATATAAATTTCATCCAATCCTCAATTTAATAACAATCATCAATAATATTCTTAAGTCATATTAGAATATAGGTCAGAACTAGGCATGCCAAAGTGTTATCTTTGAGAATGCTCCCACTACGCATTTGAAACTTGTTAGAAAATATGGCTTTGTGCACACCTTGGGATTATGGTCTCCTGTATAGGAGTGCTTTCAGGATTGTTACTTCCAAGGCACTCAAGGTTCTCCCTGACTCTATCTGGACTCTGAACTTCCATGTTCCTAACATGTTCCAAAATTCTCCAAAACTGTTGTGCCCCCAGTCTGGTCCCGCTACCCTATCACTCTCATGGGAGAACTTTCAAGTTTCATGGCCATGATCTCTAACCACTAAGGGTGCTCCATGCCTCTTTCCAAACCTCTCTTCTCCATAAAAACTCTAATATGATCCCTAACCACTCAATCCCCACCGTTCGAGTGATATTTCCCCACCATGCTGCAGCCTCACTGTGTCCTAGTACTCACACCTCATGCCGTTCCACACTGCCTAACTCTAAAAAATTGTGCCACAAATTCAGGAAATAACGTTTCTTTTAAATTTTTATTATGCAGGGACAATAGGTGGTTACAAAGTTTAGGGTAAACATGAGCAGCAAAGTAAAACCATTCTCCCTCAACATCTTCCATCATTCATTCATTTTGTGTGTTTGAGTTTGGAATCTTTGGAGTGCTAGTTGTGTGGCCATATGGCTTGCAACTTGATATCAGAGTTGAATAATCAGATGATGGGGCCTATTGAGTCTTTAGAATCTATTACTTTAGAATTTCTCCAAGCATATAGATATTTGGAACCATTTCCTTAGGGACATAGTTCATAAGGGAGCCGTGGTCCTCGATTATGTTCCTTCAGATTTGCTGGTTGCAAAGATTTTGACAAAGCTCCTAGCTAAGGAGAAGTTTGAAATGCTGAGTGAGAGCCTTGTCTTGGTGGATAACACCTTCCTTGCAAAGGTGAAGTGTTAGTTTTTTGTAACTATGCTGCTGAATTATTGTTCTCTTTAGCATCATGCAGTCACTAGTTTCAGCAAAGTTGTAAAACCTTGGTTGTGTGCTTCACTTTGAGTAATGATGACCGATGATGCTCCAATGGATATGTAGAGATGTAAATATGTATGCATTTTATACATTTAGACAGTTTCCAGCCTTATATAATTCCAATCTTAGGATTTTATTTAATTAGAAATTATTGTCCTATTTTGCATTTAACGTTTCCAGATTTTGTGAAAGTACATGACTTAGGAAGTCTTCCAAATTTAGAGTAGGAACTATGTTTGAGTTGGTGTCCACATTTAAAACATGGGTGCTCTATTCTAGGAGGATTGGATATTTATTCTGTGGATTATCTCATGCATGGAGGGTACATCTCTAGGAAGATATAGAGTTAGAGTTTCACAGTCACTTCTAAATCTAGGCACATTGCAGGGTGAGACCTTTTCTGTAAATTAGTGGCCTTTTTTAGTGTATAAAACAAAGGTAGGGATGAGGCATTAATTATTAGCTACATTGGCTCCTTATTTCGCATCATCATGTCATATATTAACTTCAACATCTCTAAATATCACAGAGCCATCCTTTTTCATAGCTTCTCATTGAGATAGGGTTCATCACTTGATCATCATCAACTGTATCCTCTTAATTTAAAAAATGTAGAGCTTAGTCATATATGTCTCTAAACATCAGGGAAGTGACCTTCTTTGTGAAAAAATTATCATCGAGCTATCTCATGTCTTGCTACCTTACTAACAAGTGCAATGTACACATGTTGTCATAATTTCCTTTGGGCCATATGCCAAAGTCATCACTTAATTCATACATTGAGTTGTGAGTCATGACCATGCAGTTCCCAAGATAGTTCCCAACTGTCTCATGAATTATTGTAAGACATATTTCTAGGTAGAAAAGTCATATTCCAATTATGACATCAATACCAAATAAATATTAGTGTTACCATGATAGATTCTTCATTAGATGTCTTGTTATGTCTTTCCTTTTTTTCCACATCCTTCATCGTGGTTCTTCTTCATGCTAGAGTAATTTTACTATTTACAAATTGGAAAATTTATGTAAGGCTTCTTGAACAATTGTTTCCCCGAATTTTTAGTTTTGGTTTAAATTTTAAAATAGGTTTAAATGAGTGATTTTATATCATAAAACCTCTAAGAATATGAATACCTAAAAAACGTTGTTGGTCCTGCTGGTGAATTTGGAATATCTGGGAAGGGTGGTACTTAATACCAATGGTATGATTTATTCAAATAGTGTTGTTGGAACTGATTCCCACACAACTCTGATAGATGGATTAGGTGTTTTTGGTTGGGAAGTTGGAGGAATTGAACTAGAAGCTGCTATGCTTTGCCATGTATTCTGGTTTTAACAATCATATTCTTTTCATATGGAAAGACATTGTATACACACATGGTGCATTCCCAACCATAAAAAATAATTTCCAAGAAGGTATACTGATAGGAGTATCAAAAAATCCTGAGGGGACTACCCTGAGAAGGGGGAATTTAACCAAAGGCTCAAATACAATTGTTTTACAAAAAAAACTCAACATTAGTTAAGGCTCTCAAAAATAAAATCTTAGAGTATTGTATAGGGTGTTGAAAGCATCATACAAAAACCACAATGCCCAAATGGACGACCATTATACATCATGATAGGGTAAACAATGGTACAAATGAGGTGAGCCACAACCTACACCATCATAAGTTGTCATCATTATCTAAAAAGTTAAAGTGAGTAGCGACTTGCACATTGGCATAATTAAATCAAGAGTAAAAAGGTGCTCTACAACCCAGTATGATGGAGATGTTGTTATATATGTGGGTAACATTTACATGTTGACCTAAGAAAAATATAACTTGTAACAAATAATAATAATATTATATTCTTTTTTCCAGCTTACACTGCCTAAGGAAAAACTTGGAGTACTCTCCCTCATTATTTTGAGGATGTTACGAAAGGTAAATTTTAGAATATTCATGGAACAAGGTTGGTTAATAACTGTTGTTGAATCCATCAAAACAATATACTCATTAACATCTCAACATGTCACCTGTGGTAATTGAACTAGGGTGGAGAGGATAACAATCATTCCTCCCCTCAACCACTTGAGTTAGACCCAAATGAATAATAATAATATATGTTACATACACACACACCCTTGAAATAAGAAATACTATATAGGAGATAAAAATGAGAGATCTAATTTTACTATAATATAAATACCATGAATATGATTTGTACATAGACATATTGTCATCCTATATTCCTCTTAGCCATATTAAATGATAAAAATAATCTACACTTAACAAGATCTGATACCTCTCAGCACTTTATATTTTTGGATTTAAGGTGGATCTATGTTGATGTATATGAGAAACTTCCTCAAAAAAATAGAAAATAATATTGTTAGATAATAGTTTTCCAATAAACTTCTGGACAGATACTAAGTGTGTCCATCGCTCTTGATTTGAGCATAGTCTATGAACTAGCATCGAGAGATAGCCCAACTTTGGTAGAGGGAGTCTGCATATTTGTTATTTTCTTTTTACAAATGAGAGAAAGAAATGGTCCTCAAGAACAGATTCAGCATCCTACTTTCCCCTTTTAGCTATTTGATTCTTCATAGAATCACAAAAATATGAATATGTGAAACTCCTTTTTCAAGCAACAAACATTACTAGTAACGTTAAAGCTAACCCCATAAAATAAAGCCCATGCACTGGATTTTTCAATAATATTAGGGGAAATTTGTCTACACAGTTGAATTAGGTTGAGACTTGAGCTTCCAAAGACAATTTTGCACTGCCCACACCTGCCAGGTCCATGCTTATTTCTTTAGCTTAGATACAGTCATCCAATTGAGATACAAACATCCCCTTCCAGTCCTAGTAAACCTTGACTCTTCCATCCTTGGGACCAAATTTTAGTCTTACATGCCTTTCTCATGGAGTGAATTAGTAAGATTTCTAGATAGATAAGGCATTCCCACATCAATGGTTGTTGTCTTTTGTATGATGTTATCATAAAATGGGTTGTTGATTTTCAAAATTAAATTCTCCATGAACAAATATAGTCATGAAAAACGTTTTAACCCATAAAATTTATGTATCATTCATAGTGTTGTTTATAAGTTGAGTGAATGCTCCATGAATAAATATAGATATGAAAAATGTTTTAACCTACATAAGTTATTATCATTCACAGTGTTGTTTATAAGTTGAGTGAATGAGGGATATCTTTTCTGACAGTGCATTCAAAGTCTCTTAATATAGGGTATAAAGTGGAGACTATCCATTTTTTCATTCTCTCGCTTTAACCAGTGGAATACAAAATTCAGGAACATTTACATGTCCATATAATGCTCCCTTTTTAATCTTTGAGATTGAGCATGGTCCTATATTGGGTGAATTTTTTTTTTCACTATCTTTAAATTTACTCATGCAATTTCTTGCATATTTGATGGTTACCATATGTTTAGAAACCCACATGGAGGTCATTCATTTGAAAAAGGCTTTGGTTGGTTTGCATATGAATTTAATTTTTGTACATTTGGATGCCTCGGTGAGATATTTTTTCATACCTAATTTCATCAACTTAAGAAAGTGTTTGAGTTTCATTTCTCGGGGATGAAATTTCTTAACATAGTGATTGAATTTATTGACTTTATCTAGCTCTTCTTTTACATTTTTATGGCACCTTCGTTTCATAGTTGTGTGCCATCACTTATGTTGTCGTTCCTAGAGACAGCCTAGAGTTGTGATAGACTAGTGCCTAGGACATCTTATATTAGCAAGGAGCATATGGTATAACAGAGGAAGTTATCAATAAAAAGATCTCATGCTAATCTCTTGTAAACAAGAAGGTTCATTTAAATGGGACCAAAACTTACAGAAACTGACACAGGGATAGGGATAATGCAGAGGCAACTTGCAGAAATCCAATATAAAAGCAATAGACAATTCAGAGACAGCTTATTGTAAAGAGGGCCGATTCGGAAATACTTCACAGAAATAAATTATCATAAGGTGTATGTAGTGAATGAAATATTGAGAAGATACTAGTTATCATTGAGCTAATATCTAGATACACAATACTACCATGTATGGGCTTACCAATCTAAGAATCCATACATGAAAATAGTGTTTTAAAAACACCCTCCCAAATAAACTAATATAGTAGAAATATGGTTTAGATGAATAGTGGAACAAAATATCATGCCTGGTCCATATTTAAAGCGCTTGAATAATCCAAGCATGGGTGTCAACTAGGATAAATCCATACTAAAATCAGTGAGCCACTCGCATTCCAGAAACATGATACAGGAAAGATGGATGAAGTGAAATGATCTATTTAAATAAAACATAAGAGAAAGTTATAGACTGTGAAATACCAAAGACCATAATCCTCTTTAACAGATGGAACTCCTCACTGAGACCCTATGGGCTCTGAGCCTTCATACAAGATTTCAACAAAATGTATACAAAAATCCTTTCACTGCATAATTTTTTGATAAAATCTGGAACCCTAAATCATCTGTTCTTCGGGAGATTTATAGGAGAAAAAGAAAGCTCGAAAAGGGAGTAGGTGATGAACATTTAATTTGTCTCATTAAAACAAGATGGCGGAAATGTGCATGCCCATACTGTTTGATGACTTTGTGATGCTATGTGTACTCTGCTACCTGCTTACTGAAATAAATGCACTGGGTAGAAATCTCTTCAGGAACATGGCAAAGAAGTAAAATCACATAGACATTCCGTCCTTCCCTGAAAGAAAATGGTGCTGAAAAGAAAGATTTAGAGTATTGTTTTCTGCAAATGGTACCCTCTGCCTTCTAACCCTGAATTACAATTTAAGATCTTCAATGTTGAACGTTGAATTCCTCTATCATTCCCTGATATTTCTCTGTTGCTCCATTAATATTTCCACTGGTGCAATCTGTGCTTTGAATGACTCTGGATGGTTTGATAGATTTTAACCCTGCTTCTTTAATGGAAGTCTTGTCGATATACCTCCCTAGGCCTTTCTCCGTAATTACAGCCTCTGAAAAATGGTCCTTTGATGTGTTCTCTGTTACTGTAATAAAGGTTGTAAATCATGGTAGTTTTCCGCCACTGTAACCCTACAAAATCCACAAACTTGTTAGAAAAACCAAGCATGGGGATGATGGATGTGGCGGGATCAATGAAAATGGTTATGCGGACATGGCGACATGATGGAACAATGAAGGGTGGCAACGAAAATACAGTGCAGCGATGGAGGATGGACTGGTGGAAGTTTTTAACATAAAACATTTGAAATTTGACTAATGAATGAAATGTATAGTGGCGGAGGAAAAATACGACGAACACGTGGAATGGGTGACGTGGAGGTACGGAGTCGACTGGCAGAGAGGTAAGTGATCTGGACCGTCAGATCTCAGGAGGAGATCGACGGTTGAAAATGCGTCAGAGGGTGATGAAATGGTGGGCCAGGGGCACTATTGACTTGGATTAACACCCGTGCAGCTTCGTGGAGTGACTACCATCAGATGGATCGCCCCAAATTAGATGGCTCTCGTGGATATCGCGTCGTATATACGGAAAAATGATAACGTGCGATAGAGGGTGGTTTTTGAGCCATACGCAGGGACACATGGCAAACGATGTATGGAATTGCTCCGAAATGAGAAATACCGCCCACCTCGGAAAGGAGGTGCGATATAAACCACCGGTTTTGTACAGTGCACGGAGCGGGGATCACCAGGGCGGGAGTACTACGAACCGTTGATTTTGCAGGTTGATTGAATGGTGAACGGGCGATTTGGGCGATGAACGGAGTGGACCACGGGCGCGATGAAGACTTGCGAATGCCATCGAATCTTTACAGATCAACGGTTATAAATGTGCCCGATATATATATATATATATATATATATATATATATATATACATACATATATATATATGTATATACATATATATATATGTATACATACATATATATATATGTATATACATATATATATATATATATATATGTATATACATATGTATACATATATATATATATATATATATATATATATATATATATATATATATATATATATATATATATATATATATATATGCGTGATAAGCACTTCCGGGTTTAGCGCTTGTTCTGGCACCCAGGTTACATGGAGAAAAATATTGAGGGGCTAAGGCCGAAAGGTGTGAAACCTTATATATTTTCAAATGCGGGTTTTGGCCATTTTTAATGCGATTTTGAAGCTAGGAAAAGGTAACAATAGGTAGATAAAGGGATTTTTAGGTCAAAAAGAGGTGGGTTGAAGAATTTGAGCGAGATTTCTTAACAAAATTTAATAGGAGGCTGACACGGTCAACATTGGCTCCACCTGGGGATGGCACGTTCGTCCCTGGACGTGTCGAGAACTTTGCAGACCATCTGATAATTTTCTATGCAAACTCTGCTCTTCAGCACTTCTGCCTTTCTTTTCCATAATTCATCACGACACCCACATTATTTCAAACAAGAGTGAAAAAAAACTAATATACAGTATAATACATCAGGTTATCTCTGCCTGAATTAGAACTAGAAGTAGAGTTTAAGAAACTGACCATTTACAGGGGCATCAAGCAAGTCACCCTATAAATTTTCCAACTTGAAAGTATTGTTACCTCCCTGCTCCACAATCTTGAAGGGGCCGAACCAGAGTGGGTCGAATTTACCATGTTTTCCTTTTTCAGCTCTTCGGCTATCCCACCTGAGTACTAAATCACCAATCTGCAGATTCCTGTCCTTAGCATGCTGATCAAAAAGGTATTTCATTTTCTCCTGATACTCTGTCAGCCTTTAAATTACCTGGTTCTGCGTTTCTTCCAATTCCACTAGCTAATTTATTTGCCTGGTCATATCGTCAGGCTCTTCTTGACTTTCTTGCATGAATCGGGCTACTGGTAGGGCTAATTGAATAGGGAATACTGCTGCCCTCCCATATACTAATTCATATGGGGATTTTCCAGTTGCTCTCTTGTTGGTAATTCTATTTTCCCACAGAGAGAATTTCAACTAAGAATCCCAATTTCTCTGATTTTCATTTATAGCCTTCTTCAGTGCTCTTACAAGGGTTTTATTGGAAGACTCTGCCAAGCCATTTCCCTATGGATAATAAGCTATAGAGTGACTTAGTGTGATGTTATACTACTGACAGAAGCTCACAAAATTTGCAGACTTGAAGGCCTGTGCATTATCAGTCACTATTCTGGCAGGACAACCAAACCTGGATATGATGTTTTCTTCCATGAATTTTATCATCACAATATCTGTGGCATTCCTTGCAGGTATGGCTTCCACCCATTTTGTGAAATAATCGGTGGCAGTTAAAATCCACTTATGCTGACCACTTGATGGAGGGTGTATTTCACCTATAAAATCAATTCCCCATTGTCGGAATGGTTCATCCACGTGTACGGGAATCATGGGCAGAGGTGCCAACTTCTGTCTTTCAACAAATTTCTAACACTTCTCACAGGCTCTCACTCGGGCAAAAACATCTCCAAAAAGCTTGGGCCAATAGAAGCCAACCTTCAGGATTTTGTGAGTAGTGGCCTTCCAACTGTAATGACCCCCACATATTCCTTCATGAAATTCAGCTATAATACTCTCTACCTCATCCTCTGTAAGACACAGGAGTAGGATGCCTGAGGGATCTCGCCAATATAGCCGGCCATTGGCGACTATGTACTTCTGTGATTTCAATCTTAGCATTCTGTATTTAGCTTTATCACAGCTTGGAGGGCAACTGAGTGTGAGGAGATATTCTACTATCTCTTTGTACCACTGACTGGTGAGGTACTTTATATGTGTTTCTGGAGTAGCTACTCCAATTCCCTGTCACTTTTCTTTCTCCTCAGATTCCTCACTTGCTATCATGGACAAATTTATGCCCAAAGCTTGATAGTTTGATTCAGATAAAATCTTGGCTAGCACTTGTCCTTTGATCTGCTTAGTAGGGTAGATGTCTAATTTATACTCATATATCTTGGCAATCCACTTCCCCCTTTTTCCTTCACTATCTCCCTAAATAATAATATCTTTTACAGCAGCTGCAGGAACAAATGCAGTGATATGGGACTGTAAGATATATATGCAGAATGCTTTGAGGGATTTCACTAGGGCGTATGCTTGCTTTTCTAATATTTTATACTTTAATTCTGCATCACGGAGCACCTGATTGAAGAAGGCAATGGGCTGTTCGTACCCTTCCTCGTTTTTCTGCAATAAAACTCTTGCTACTGTATGAGGTGATGCAAAAGAAAAGATCATGAAAGTTTTAGCATAATCTGGTCCAGCTGGCACAGGGGCTTCTACAAAAGCATTTTATATTCTGATAAATGCCTCTCGTGATTCCCGGGACCATTTAACTTCAGTATCTTTCTTCAGCATGTCAGTTATATGTCTAACTATTTCAGCATAGTTAGGAATAAACCTTCTTAGGAAATTAATATGCCCTAGGAACACCTGTACCTCCTTCTTGTTTCTGGGAAGAGCAATACCATTTATGACCTCTGCCCTTTTAGGATCTATCTTCACCCCATCTTTAGTGACAATATGTCCAAGAAGCTTACCCTCTTCTAATGCAAATAAAGAATTTTGAGGATTTAGAGAGAGACCATACCTTTTGCATTTTTCAAAGGTTCTACACATATGTTCAATGTGCTTAGTATCATTCTTTGAGAATATAGTGATATCATCGAGGTAGACTACTAGAAATTTATCTTGCTCCCCAACAAAAGCGATGTCCATGGCCCTCTGAAAAGTGGCCCCTGCATTAATCAACCCAAAAGGCATCCTGGCATACATAAATGTACCCCATGGTGTGGTGAAAGCAATTTTCTTTTGATGTTCTGGAAGTATAGCTACCTGATTATAACCAGAGAATCCATCCATCATTGAAATTATTGAAGCTCCAACCACCTTCTGTAGGATATGATCCATCTTAGGCAGTGGATAATTATCCTTTAAAGATGCTCTGTTTAAATTTCTGAAATCCACATACAGCCTTATTTCTCCATTCTTTTTTCAGACAGGGACTAGGTTTGCCACCCATTCAGAGTACCTCAATGGTACAATTATTTTTGCCTTTAACAGCTTCTTAATCTCCTTCTCAATGGAAGGAAACAACAGGGGATTTATTTGTCTGAGCTTCTGCTTATGAGGTTTTACATCTCCTTTGGGTGGAATTTTGTGCTGCATAATACTGATATCAAAAGTTTTCAAGTCATGATAAGACCATGCAAACAAATCTTTATAAGACTGAAATAACTTTTGGTACAGCCTTTTATATTCTCCTAGGATATTTTTGGACAATTTTACAATTTTGGGATTAGCATCAGTACCAAGATTCAGGTCTTCCTCTATCATTTTGACTGGCTGCAGTGGGACATCATTCTTGTCAAAAAATCTTTCTAGAGGCACTAGCCGTCTAGGTATAATGTTTCCCTTTAATTGCAACACTTTATTACCTTCCCATTTTCTCTTCCCAATTTCTTTCCGAAGTATCTTCAGTCTCTCCCTCTTCACCATCAGCATCAATCTCCATATTGGAGAATTCTCCTAGTGTTTCCAGGAATCTCTTCATCTGTTCTTCATCCTCAAATACCTGCCAGTGCTTCATGTTATCTGGGATTTATGGTCGATAACGTACCTCAACTTCATATCTTAAGAGAGGGTTCTAAGGTGGACGAAATGTGCTATCAGCCACAGCAAGGGAATCAACCATCCTATTCTGTTCTCGGGGCATGAACTAGATATTGAATGCCAAGAAAAAATTCTCGACCATGTCTCAAACTTCATTCCTATAAGCCCTTAGCCAAGGATGTTTGGTTTGACACTGGTTCCTGAATTGCCTTACCACTAGTTCTAAATCTCCCATAACCTTTAAACTTTGTATATTCATGTTCCTGGCTATCTGCAATCCTAATAGAAGTGCTTCATATTCAGCTACATTATTAGTAGCTTCATATTCTTGCTTGAAAGACAATGGAACCCATTTTACTGTAGTAGAAATCAATAATATTCCTGCTCCATTACCTTCTTTTGAATTTGCTCCATCAAAATGAAGTGTCCATATTCCTGCTTCATGTCTCTCAGAGGACTGCTCAGTCTTGATCTGGCAGGAGGATGGTTCATGAGCATAATCTTGATCTTCTTCCAGCATCAAGCATGAGAAATCTCCTTCTTTACTGTAGACTGGTGAATTTACAGAGTTTTCATCCTTAGTCACCATCTTGACAAATCTAGTCTCCCTGTACAACCTCCTCTCCTGGCCACCAAAAACTGGGATAGTGGCATATGTTAAATCCAACTTAATTGACCCACCAATTTTTGTTCCCCAAGACCTTGACAGTAACATGTCGAAGCGAACTGGGATGTCAGCCACCACTATGTCCATTACCACACTTTTTGATGGGATTTGGGCCAAATTGACCACCAAATCCTTGATCATTCCCAAGAATTTAACTCTTTTGGAATCAAATGAATAGAGATCTTTGTATGGACGGGTGATTTGTAATCCTAGTTGTTCCATGACTGACAAAGGTAGCAGATTATGGGAAGGTCCAGAATCTAGCATGCAGTTATGTAATAGTAGGTCATGAATCACTAGAGACACATAAAAGGGAGGGGTATAAGCATCTAATTCCTCAACATGTGGACCAAAGACAACCATGGGTCTTTCTTCTTGAAGGTTGAGACTATCTGGGGTGAGTGCTGCTTCTGGAGGGATCATAAAAGAGGTAACTTGAGATTGATATGCAGGTTGCTTTAATAGTTCAGTCAAGGGAACTGGGATTTTTAATTTCTCAAGTTCCTTTTGCAGAATGAAAACAGGAGAAGATTTTTCTATTACAACCTCTTTTGACTCTTTATTTTCAGCTGAGGGTTTGACTTCCTTTGACACAGACTTGGTATTAGGAGGAATGACTACTTTTGGAGAGGAAGGAATTTGATCATTAGACTGCAAAGGTTTGTTTAGAGGGCCCTTACCTTTGTCTATGAATTTCTACATCGTTGAATCCTTTTGAGCAGGTTCTTCCTTTTGGGGTAGCTCTTATTCTTGATCTTGAGTACGAGTCCTCTTCCTAGAAGATCTGAGATCATATCCTCTATTGAACTGTGCTTGCATGAAATCAACAAATTGTTTACAATAATGATAAATTTCTGCGTCCTCTGTGTCTCTATATTTTTCTTCTTCTTGTAACGATCACTCAGCTCCATCATTTCCTTGCAAAGGGCATTCTTCTCCATCACTATTTGAAAAAGCAAGATTTGCATCCTCCAGTCCATAGGCGGTGTCTTCAGTAAAATCGTCTACTGGACCTTCCAGGTACAATGGGTGTGGTACCTGATCTTGTTGTTCCTTTGCTTCCCTTGGCAATATTTTCAGGGGTGGTTTCCTATACTGAGGATTGTAACCTCTGTTTGGATCATTGTGGAAATTCTTGGAGGCTGAATTCTTGGTCTCCAATTCAAGCTTGACCAGTTTACCAGAAAGGTTCTTAATCATTTTTCTCATTTCTTCAATTCTGTCATTAGCTGAGTCTCTGTCTTGGTAGGAGGTAGATACCTCCTCTTTGCCCCTTCTTCTAGTTTATTTTTAAAATTTTCCTTTTGATTTACCAGTGGAGGAAAAGTTTGCCTCCAACTCTAGTGCATCTGCCTGAGCATCATCCAACATAGCAGGCTTTCTTTCTCTAAGAGAGAAAACAAATTCTGAATCAAAGGCTACTACAAAAACAACTCTAGCAACAGTTTAATGAGGTTTCATCTCAGCAGGAAGACTCAAATACAATTTATTAAATCTTTTGATAAATTATGATACCCCTTCATTATGTCTTTTCTTAGTGTATTCAACTCAGTAAGACAATGTCCATGGTATTTCTTCTCTTCCCATTTTCTGAGAAAAGTATCTTCCATTATTTCCCAAGTGGTAATAGAATGACCTGTCAATGTCTTAAACCATTTTCGAGCTTCACCATCAAGAGATTGGACAAACAGCCTCAAGACCACATCTAAATGTTCGACATTAAAATTCTCTACAAAAGCATAGAAGACCTCAAGGTGTTCTTGAGCATCAATCTCATTTTCCCCATTGAATCGAGGTAAAATCTTCAAATAATCCTGTGGCATATCATTCAACACTTGGGGTAATGCAAGAGGGGCATATTTATTTAGCAAGAACCCTAGAAAATTGGCCATTGGAGGGGGTGGAGGTAGTGCAATAATCTGATGAGTAACAAGAGTAGGAGAAGGTGGAAGTGGGGTATGAATAACTATAGGAATTTAATGAACAGTAGACAGAGGTGTTGAGGGGAATAATGGTCTATTGATAGCAGATACTTCAGTGACTTCTTTAACCTCTTCAACCTTAGGAGTAGGGTGAAAATTATCTTTATTTCTGACACCTCCTTGGGGTGGACTATCTGAATAGTAATAATCGGTATCTCCCACAGTGGATTCGGGATCTGGCACTTGAGCTTCTTGAGAAGAAGAGGATGGAAAGTCTTCTATAGACAATTCAGGAATTTCAGAGTGGACTGATTTTCTTTCCCTCTAATTTCTTCTATGTACGATCCTTTCAGGGTCAGACACTGAAGGTGTCTTTGGCTGAGACGTATCTGACCTTAGGTGTGGCTTACGAGGAGCCAGGACTGCAAATTAATTTATCTAATAACAAATGTGGAGTCGCCAAGGTGAGGGATCTACAACTCTCAACTCTCCATACTCACCTACTTGAAGATTGAATTATATTTTGTCGAGGCCCAGGGATTTAAAATTTCTCAACTTCGTTCCCCGGAAATGGCGCCAAAAAGATGTTGTCGTTCCTAGAGACAGCCTAGAGTTGTGATAGACCAATGCCTAGGACATATTATATTAGCAAGGAGCATATGGTATAACAGAGGAAGTTATCAATAAAAAGCTCTCATGCTAATCTCTTGTAAACAAGAAGGTTCATTTAAATGGGACCAAAAATTACAGAAACTGACACAGGGACAGGGATAATGCAGAGGCAACTTGCAAAAATCCAATATAAAAGCAACAGACAATTCAGAGACAGCTTACTGTAAAGAGGGCCAATTCATAAATACTTCACAGAAATAAATTATCAGAAGGTGTATGTAGTGAATGAAATATTGAGAAGATATTAGTTATCATTGAGCTGATATCCAGATACACAATACTACCATGTATGGGCTTACCAATATAAGAATCCATACATGACAATAGCGTTTTAAAAACACCCTCCCAAAGAAACTAATATATCGGAAATACCATTTAGATGAATAATGGAACAGAATATCATGCCTGAGCCATATGTAAAGCGCTTGACTAATCCAAGCATGGGTATCAACTAGGATAAATCCATACTAAAATCAGTGAGCCAGTCGCATTACAGAAACATGATACTGGAAATATGGATGAAGTGAAATGATCTATTTAAATAACACATAAGAGAAAGTTACAGACTGTGAAATACCAAACACCAGAATCCTCTTTAACAGATGGAACTCCTCCTCACTGAGACCCTATGGGCTCTGAGCCTTCATACAAGATTTCAACATAATGTATACAAAAATCCTTTCACTACATAATTTTCTGATAAAATATGGAACCCTAAATCATCTGTTCTTCGAGAGCTTTATAGGAGAAAAAGAAAGCTCGAAAAGGGAGTAGGTGATGAACATTTAATTTGTCTCATTAAAACAAGATGGCGGAAACGTGCACACCCATACTATTTGATGACTTTGTGATGCTGTGTGTACTCTTCTACCTGCTTACTAAAATAAATGCACTGGGTAGAAATCTCTTCAGGAACACGACAAAGAAGTAAAATCACATAGACATTTCGTCCTTCCCTGAAAGAAAATGGTGCTGAAAAGAAAGCTTTAGAGTATTGTTTTCTGCAAATGGTACCCTCTGCCTTCTAACCCTAAATTACGATTTAAGATCTTCAATGCTGAACGTTTAATTCCTCGATCATTCCCTGATATTTCTCTGCTGCTCCATTAATATTTCCATTTGCGCAATCTGTGCTTTGAATGACTCTGGAGGGTTTGATAGATTTTAACCCTGCTTCTTTAATGGAAGTCTTGTCGATATACCTCCCCAGGCCTTTCTCCATAATTACAGCCTCTGAAAAATGGTCCTTTGATGTGTTCTCTATTACTGTAATAAAGGCTGTAAATCATGGCAGTTTTTCGCCACTGTAACCCTGCAAAATCCGCAAACTTGTTAGGAAAACTAGGCATGGGGATGATGGACATGGAGGGATCAATGAAAATGGTTATGCGGACATGGTGACATGATGGAATGATGCAGGGTGGCGGAAAAAATACAGTGCAACGATGGACGATGGAATAGTGGAAGTTTTTAACATAAAACATTTGAAATTTGACTAACGAATGAAATGTATAGTGGCGGAGGAAAAATACGACGAACACGTGGAACGGGTGACGTGGAGGTACAGAGTCAACTGGCAGAGAGGTAAGTGATCTGGACCGTCAGATCTCAGGAGGAGATCGACGATTTAAAATGCATCAGATGGCGATGAAATGGTGGGCCAGGGGCACTATTGACTTGGATTAACACCCGTGCAGCTTTTTGGAGCGACTACTGTCGGATGGATCGCCCCAGATCAGACGGCTCTCATGGATATCGCGCCGTATCTACGGATGAACGATAACGTGCGATGGAGGGCGGTTTTTGAGCCATATGCGGGGACACGTGGCAAACGATGTATGGAATCGCTCCGAAATGAGAAATACCACCCGCCTCGGAAAGGCGGTGTGATATAAACCACCGGTTTTGTATAGTGCACAGAGCGGGGACCACCAGGGAGGGAGTACTATGAACCATTGATTTTTCAGGTTGATCGGATGTTGAATGGGCGATTTGGTCGATGAACGGAGTGGGCCACGAGCATGATGAAGACTTGTGAATGTCGTCGGATCTTTACAGATCAACAGTTATAAACATGCCTGATATATATATATGCGTGATAAGCACTTCTAGGTTTAGCGCTTGGTCTGGCACCCAGGTTGCATGGAGAAAAATACTGAGGGGCTAAGGCCGAAAGGTGCCAAACCTTATATATTTTCAAATGCGGGTTTTGGCCATTTTTAATGCGATTTTGAAGCTAGGAAAAGGTAACGATAGGAAGAAAAAGGGATTTTTAGGTCAAAAAGAGGGGGGTTGAAGAATTTGAGTGGGATTGCTTAGCAAAATTTAATAGGAGGCTGACACGGTCAAAAACTTATATCCTACAAAATGTAGTGTCTTGGTTGATAGTCCCACCCCAATAGGGATTCCACCTCTTATATCCTCCAGGCCTTGGGATTAGTGCCATATTCGTTTGAATGAATTGAGACAACTTGGATGTTGAAGATGGGAGACATTCAGTAAAAAATTCTTTCTCTCTCTCTTTTTAATGTGCATCCTCTTAGATCCCTAAGAGATATATAAAACAATAAGTTGATGGTCATAGAGTCATCTCTAAAGTACTTGTACCTTCTGACTGTTAATTTTGAGTTAAAATGTTGTTAGCTTAGTTTTTTACATCATTTTCCCATTAATCCATTTGCAATATCATTAATCATAAGTGTAACTAATGAAAGAACTTAAGTAATAAAAGTTGAAGACAAGCCAAGACAAAAGAACAAACGAATATGGTTCAAGCCAGGGGAAAACCTCAATATGGGGAAAACCCTTATCAATTATTCTTATCATTAATGTCAAATGTTCCACAGAGAGAGAGAATACAATACTTCTTAAACCCTGTGGCCTGGTTGTAGGTAACCCAAACTAGTGCAGATGGCTTCAAGGAGAATGACATCTTCACAACAGTCCCAAATTGTTATCAAAATCACCCTTAATAGATGCAACTTCTATCTACTTGAACTTGGATCTGTGATGAAGATAAAATTCCCAAGACAAATAATAAATGTGCTCAAACCAATCTCGTCCTCCATCCTATGGAACTCTACCCTTGAAGATGACTAAATTGAACCCAATCTTGCCTTCATCTCCATCGTTAGAAATAACCTTCTTCTGCAGTTATTTTAGAGAGAACCACTGGGGGAAGTTGAACCACTTACCCTATGGTCGCTTATAGCTCAATAAGTACCCCAAGCCCCCAAGAGCCCTCAAATCTCAATTATTCAACCAAGAATCCCTTCATATAGGGAATAGTGCCAAGTTGCTTCCTGAAAATCAAAATTGGATAAATGGAAACCTCATTGCTCCATTCAATAGCGTAAAATTGTATAGCAAACATATTGATTTACAGAAAATAATTTGATAGTACTTAGTAATCCTCTAAAACTATTCTTAATCCTTCGTACGCAGGAAGACCATAGCCTAAAATAGTCTTTTTAGGGTGCATAGTGTCCATCAGACAACCAGCTCATCATGAGATATGTATGCTCAAACATGTCTTACAACAAGAATGTCTTTTGTTGTTCCATATGAAGAGGTATGTGAAATAATGGATTCTAGGAATATTCTTCTGCAATGACAAAGTGCACAAATGGCTCACTGAAGAGATTTTTCAATAGAGTGGCTTCATAGTAAGTCATGCATTCATCTTTAATGGAGCTCTCAAAGAAACATAATTAAGTAATGTATCATCATTCTGCTAACCGATACAATATCGGAATATCTGAGCAGCTATCAATAAATGATGCAGAGAAAAACTAGGGATCAACAGTTTCTCCATTTCATCAGGCTATGAAATACCTATAACAAACATTATTAAAACTGCATTTTCAATCATTGCTCCCCAAGTCTTAGCTGCTTTTCCTGTCATACTGCTTGGGTCATAGTCATCTCCAAGGCTCCCTCTGAATCCTTGTTTCAGATAGATATGCAAACATCATAATTAGTTGCATTTGAGTAATCCAATTATCATGGATTGTCCGTAGGTCCCTCTGAATTTAGGGATATTGACCTTCCCATAACATAATCATCGATCCACCAGAAAACTGTCCTATATTCTGTTATGGATCCTTCTATGCTCATAATCAATACATAAATAATCATCAAAATGATTTGCTGACCCTATCGATCTGCAATACAAGGTTGTCAGCATCAATAGAAACTTCCTCCACTTTTTCTCAATAGAACATTTGTAAATATCTCGTGCTAAAGTTAGCTTTGCCACATATGTAGAAACCATCATGCATTCTACAAAATATTCATACTGATGTTTTTCAATTTTCCAATTAGATCACTGAATAACATACTAGGGTCTTTGAGAACCAAATCCTTCAAGTCATGGATTCTATTATGTCTAGAACTGCTATGAATTTCTTAACTATAATCGATGATTCAGCTCTTAACAATTTGTAGTGACAATCAAGAAATTCCCTTCAAAACTTGGAGTATTCAACTGTCTCTCTCCATATATCTTAACTGAGATAGTTTCTTGATAATGCCAATAGACTTGCCTTAAGATGATAAGGTTTTGTCCTTCCAAGCCTTAATACAATAGAACTACATTATCATGACATAGATAACAAGACTCTGATTTAAACCGTGTCATCCCCAATATACTCCAGCATTAATACATATAAACTTGGGTAGTCATGTAGTGTTATCATTCTGTTCACTAGTTGTAAATATGTTCATACACAAGAATATAATGAACAATCCCAAGCATTTATTAGAGAGAAAATATTCACATACATAATACTTAGCATGTGGATGAATTCTACAGGTATAAGGGATGCTGATTAGAACCTTGGCAACTTCAAAAAAGGCTCCCAGAAGTTTTAGAAAGGTCTTAATGCACTTAAATTATTATTTTTTCATCATCATGCATAACTGATCATGATATGATTCATTATGTTGTGGATAAATCAAGGTCCAAACATCTGATCAACACATCACCTGGATATTATCATAATTTTTATGAAAACCATACTAAAAGTGTATTCCAAGTCAGATTCTTGGTCACTATATCGATGTATGTAGATTTGTTATTAATTTAAAAACACAAATAAAACTATTCAGAATATTTCTAAGAAGGCTAATATTTCACTCGAACAAATATAGATATGCTCCATAGGCTTCTTAAGTCATTCCATATTTCTAATGAGCAGAGATGCTCACACAGTGCTTGTCACCGAGCTCAGTATGTTATGGAGGTTGGCTTGTAGACAATCACTGAAGAAGATATATGTATATATATGTGACAAGGGATATCAGCGTTACACAACACTTTTACATCTTGAATTCTCACACACTGATCTGTTAGATATCACTATAACATATGTATCAAACTTCCATAATTCAGGTTGATTGCATTAGGTTTGCAAGCTTCAAGACTGACACTTCTTATTAAGAACAAGGCCTAAAGAAAAAATAATAATTTGTTGACTTCGGTAGTTGTTTTACACTTTATCTAGAACTGAGATCACACTACCCTTCAAATGGAGTTTCACAAGTCTGCATAGGAAGAGTAGGTCTTTGTTGTAAAGGAGGAACGAAGGTTCTATTCAAATTTTTTTCCTCTTACTTCCTAAACCTTTTGATCTTCTTGTTCCACTTTAATCACAGAATAGTGTAGAGATTTTTTTGGAGTGTTGCCCTAAGAGGGCCACAAGAATGAAGGTCTTAAAAAAATATATATGAGCTAGACCTTTCATTGACAGTAGTGTCTTGAAACAAGGGGAGAGTTACCAAAAGATTTCATTGTTTTGTGATGAAGATCACAGAAGACAGTGAAACTTGGAGCTCATTATTGTAGAGATCAACTACCTTATGACATCCAGATGGAGCCGAAATCACTAGATATTAGGCTTGTGCTTTGATGTCCTATTTGTAGGATAAGGTCACTATATCTAGAGCTCCACAGATCAAAATAATTCTTTGAGTTTTCTTGTAGAACAGAGGTCGGGATTAGAATTTTATTCTTACAGTGATACTACAATAATTCCAACAATACTTCTTACTGATTTTTCAGAGAATAGGAATCAAGTTACTTAATCTTCCACAGCACTGATGAATTCATATCATAGTAAACTCAGAGTTGTATTAAATCCACCAGGCCAAGGGATTAGGAGTTCTTGACATATAAATTATTTTATGTTACTATGATACCTCATAGTCCAGGAAAGGATATTGAAGGGAAACATATCATTCTGAAGTTTTACATCTAAATATACCTCTAAAAATATCTTGAAATCCCTTAAAATTAGACCTCATAAATTCTGAAACATACCTTGATGACTTCCAACTTTTGTTTGTGATGACTGAGTTGTTCTTTGAATTTGTGCCCAAGTTCACTGATTAGGGCTTGTAGAATGCCTTAAGAGAATGTCACGGATTGTCCTTTTTAAAATCGGACTTGTCCAACCACAAAGGTTTAAAGGTGACTTCTGTTGAAATTCGTTAGGTGCTTCTTAGACATCGCAATATCTTAAGCTTGAGCTTTTCCTCACCCAACTCTGAAACCATGTTAATTTTGAGTTAAAATTTTCTTAGCTTAGGTTAGTTACATCATTTTCCCATCAATCCATTATAAATATCATTAATCATAAGGGTAACTAATGAAATAACACAAGTAATAAAATTTGAAGACAAGACAAGATAAGACAAACATAAACACGAATATGGCTCAAGCTATGGAAAAACCCCAAGATGGGGAAAACCCTTATCAATTATTCTTATCATTAATGTCAAATGTTTAGCAGAGAGAGAGAGAATACAATACTTCAAAGTCAAAATGACTTTAAAATGAGAAGGTTTAATACCACCGCACTTAGACAAGAGGATGGTTCCAACAAGCCTGCAAATATGATGCTTGGTGTAGGCTCCAAGGACTTGTGTCTTCTCTGCAATTCTGGTAGGAAAGAGTAAGGAATAAAAACAGTAAAAAAATACCCCATTCACAGCCTTAAAGACCTTTACTAGACTAAATATTACCTTCAACCAGTCCCTTCAAATGTTGGTAGCCCATAAGCCTTATTCTAGGCTTAAAAACTCACTACACAACCTCATGATAAAGTAGCCTTGACTGTGGCTTTCTTGGTGTAGGTTGTTGGCCTCTAGGACCGTGTTGTTAAGCCCTTTGGCCTAGCTCTAGGTGACATAAACTAGTGCGGATGTATTCAAGGAGAATGAAACCTTCACAATCGTCCCAAACTTTCATCAAAATCACCCTTAACAAGTGCAACTTCTATCTACTTGAACTCAGACTTGTGATGAAGATAAAATGCCCAGGATAAATCATAAATGTGCCCAAACCAATCTCTTCCTCCATCTTGTGGAATTATTCCCTTGAGGATGACTAAATTGAACCCAACCTTGCATTCATCTCCTTTGTTGAAAATCACCTTATTCTGTGGCTACTTTAGAGAGAAGAATGAATATCAAAGTGCTTAGGATAGATTATTTATATACTTCTTGGGTAGGCCGACTTGATTACTTGAGGAGGGAAATTCAAATTATCGATTTTCAATTTTTCCTATCTAAATAGTTCATGCCTTACGCAAATTAATTTTAGTGAATGAGTACTTTTCCTTATACAACTTTAGTGATCTTTAGTTCGATTTTGATCCTCTCGAAAATAGAAATCCAATGGTGCAATCATCTTCCTCATAGGAGCAGTCCAAAGTGGAATTTGGCCCTAGTTGCAAATTTTAACACTGACCGTCCTGGAAATCAAAGTAAAATGCATTATTTTTTGAGTGTATGTATCTATGAAGCTTCTTTAGAACCTTCATTATAGCTTTGCATAAATTTGACTAGGTGCGCTAGAGTGTAGATGAATTGCTATTTTGAATATGTTGGGGTCATATAGGCCCAATTTGGCTTTGAGGAAATTCTAAGTCATTTTATCCCCATGAATTAATATTACTATGAATATATCTTTCTCATCATTTGGAGCTTCAAGTATCTCAAAGTCTCTGCAAACATGAGCCTTAAGTTGGCTATCATCCATACAATTAAAAAATGGGCACTCTTTCTTTTACATTTTTTGAATCTTAAATGTTAGCTACTCCCCAAATCTAACCTTATAGATTCAATAACATCTCCCACTTAGTTATTGGTTGATAATTCTCTAGTATAAGTGTCTTTGTATAGATTTCCCACCATGTTTAGGTATGATCCCCATGCTTCAATCAACCAAATAAATGATGTAACAATACTTATAAGCATTCTGGCCAATGTACCTACCAGAGCAGTATTTCCCATTTTTAGAAATAGACACTTGGAGCCTATCTATTTTAAATGATTGTTTATTCCCAAAGACTCCTCACGTTTAAGAGGGCCCACCACCTACTTCATTGATATCTTATCAGATTTATATTTTCTAGACCTTTTTCCTTGAGTATAAGAAATAGGTAGTACAAACACACGTAGTGAGCTATTAGAATGTCATATGTACTTCATAAACTGATGAAACCTAGTTTGGTTAATAGAGTAAACTAATGAAACCTAGTTGGGGTCTTGTATTACCAAAAATACTGAAACATTGATATTTTTACAATGAACTCTACTCACAACATAAACAACATTTCTACATGGTTTGTCATTATTAGTAATTGGAAATTTCATGAGAAAATAATCACTCAGTAATTTTTCACTTGACAATTTTGGAGATAAACTTGGTGGTATTGTGGCAATCTCCATAAACACAAAGTTTCTTTGTGATCTAGATAATTCTTTAAACTTTCATTTTTACAAATATTCATCACTAGATTCTCCAAATCCATATTTGTTCATGTCTATTGCAATATTCTCTCCTTAATGGAGCACTTTATTATCACTGATATACAATCACTATTTTTTCTTGGGCTATCTTGTGAGATCGTGATTGAGCTCATAAATACAAAAAAAGGGACTAAAATATAGATCATAAATAATAATTGTATCTGCACTTGGGAAAATTTATTCCAACCCCCACCCTGACTCCCACCCCCCCTCATGCCTGAGTTGAAATAAGGAAATTTTTTCATTATCTGGGCTACTAAAGTTATTTATTCAATGATTATTTTCTAATGTTGGAGTGCTCCCATCCATTCAATAATATAAAAATTCTAAGAAATTCAAGAAGTGTTCTAGTATATCAAGCATCCATGTCCACCTTGTTTCAATTGTGAAGCGCCTTTCCAATACTTGAAGCTTTCTAGACGATCCAACTAGCATCTAAAATACCTTTCTTACAAAATCACTCCTTGTCCTGGGAAATGATATGATGATTTACAACGTGGAAGGAGGAGAATTTTTTGAATGACATATTCAAGTATTAGTTGTAATAGGATCCAGTAGGACTCATTAATCATGGTTTGCTGAACTAATGTCTCTTGAAAAGAAATTCTGGCACCTTGTCAAATAGCTACATGAAGCCTTCCATATAATTGTAAAATAACAGAAGAAAGTGATGATTTTACTTGACATGAAATTCATAGAGGAAGAGAATAAAGGGAAAGAAAATAATGTTTTGATTATGTTCCTCCAATGTTCAAGCATATATGAGAGTTTTTGAATAGCTATAATAGATGTGAGGCAACATAGAACTGCGTTTTATAGGTGCATGAGGTATCCGTTTTTTTGTTGTTTTTATTTTTTTCCCTTCTGCACCAGAAACCATATTGATTTTTAAGCTTGGTAACATTTGAAGTATAAATAAAAAGCTTATTTTCACTTCCATATTCTCCCAGAACTAACCAGCCACTAATCAAATCCATATAACATCCATGCAATTCATTTTCTTCTTAGCGGAGTCTTGAATATAGACAAACAAGCCCACAAAATATGCAAGCTTGAGGAAAGTTTTCACGTTCCCTTGCTGGCCCCTCCATCTAATTTTCTTGACATTGAAATTCTTGTTTTCAAACCAGTAACCCAACTTTTTACCTCTGTTAGGTAGGTCTGTTTCTAGGAAAATGTCTTTTTTTTGCTCCGTTGATTTTCTATAACCAAACATTGTAGAAAACTTGAGCTAATTTATAAATTTGCAAAAACTCATCAATGAAGTCCTAAATTTGGTGGAGGACTTGCCTGATCGATTCATTTTTTACAACATAAGGCTTCAACCAAGACCTGTCCAATGCTTGGAGCTTGTCATGACTATCTATTTCTAGCCACCATGAGGGTTTTTGAGGAAGGATGCATGGTTGTAACTCATCCACGTTTGTCCTTTCCATGGTTTTGGAGAGGAAAAGTTCAAATGAAGAGGGTTTATTATCATTGAAACTTGAGAGCATTTTCAAAGATTTTACGTGACATATTTCAAAACATCCTAAGTTAGCAGTAGCTGGAACTGTTTGTGAAAATGAGATGTTGGTTCCTTTTTTTAAATTCCCTTATCTGACATTAGATTTCTCACGTTGACTACATCATCCCATAGAATTAGCATAGACATTCAACAACATCATGTATGCTCCATTCAAGTGTCTTGAGTGGCTTAGGTGGTCAACCATGCATGCATAATGATCCACTCTAGGTTTCATGCAAAAATTTCTACTAGCCCAATGAAAATGATGGTAGCCTTCATCTACTATATTCCTGCATGGTTGTGGGTAGATAAAATAGAAATGAATATGATATGGCCTACCTTAATGCATGCTTATTGTATTTCATAAAAGAGTTTCAGGGCATCATGCCCATGCATTTGATACCTGCGCTATAGAGCCACTAAGTCAACATAATGAATGAAAATGATTATTATGGTAACAGAGTTAGGCTTCACCTTTGCAAATTGCATAAAGAGTTTCAAGGATTAAACACTATGACCAAATTGAGTATATCTCACAATGACCGCACTCCATGTAATTACATCTTGGTTCACCCTAGTCATTTTGAAGTTGATAATAGAGTCCTAGTACCTCTTCACAATATGCATTCAATGCATACAAAAAAATATTAGATTTCATGAGATCAGATCCCTATTTGGAATATTGACAAACACTTCATATGCATCATCCATTTTTTTTTTTGCAATGTTTCTAATTCTGCACAAGAAGCAAAAGCACTAGCAATAGTGACTAAATTGTCTTTCACTCCATCCAGCTGCATTTTAGAAAATATCTCACTACACCATTTCTGTGACCATTCTACTCATACTTGGATATCATCGTGCATTACATAGGGTTTCGACCTTCCCATCTGCATTTCATCAAGTAGCTTTCCTACCTCTTACACAATTTCTAATTTTGAAATATCCTGTAGTCATGGTGATCCATGTAACTGTGGATTTCCCCACGCTGCTCCAGGGCTGCAATTTGAGTGCACGCCTTGAGGAAAATTGGAAAGTTGTGTCTCCACTTAGTCTTCTCTGTTGAATTTGGTAATAGAACTTGAGGGCTTCCTGGCAGTTTCCATCCCTAACACAACCTATGATAATAATATTCCATGTAGACACATTGTGCTTGGTAATTTTCTCAAACACTTGGTATATGCCTTTCATGCTTCCACAATAAGCATACATGTAAAAAGTGCAGCAAGATCGCTGAAAGAGAGGAAAATTAGTGATATGGGAATTTCAATCTGAATGAGCAATGGTAATTGATTCAGTTTTTTGTTGGTTATCGCATTCACTACTACAATATAAAGTCAAATGATGAAAGATTTTGGCTATGGAAACTAAATCATTTATCACCTAAGCAACTCAACTTATTGTTTTTTTTTTGGTTTCCTAGACTATTTTTTGTGCTTAGAAGGATCAAGACAAAAATGAGTGGTATCGTTGTATTTCAAGGCTATACAAAAGCCCTGAAGATAGGGATGAGTATGGGAATAAAATAGTTAATCAACTAGACAACTTAATTCACTAAGATGCTAAGTTTTTTTAATCTCCTACAAAATGCATGATGGTTTTTTGCATTAGGGAAATAGCATGCTATGTTTTTTTTTGTTTTAAATCACCATGACAATGGTCATTAAATTTATGAAAGGGTTCAAAGTTGTGCCACTGTAATATCAATTTTCTAAATGCAAGCCATATTCTTGCAGAATATGTCCCCAAAGTTTTTATAAACTAATGAAAATTAGAGGCAGCATTATCAATGGGAAATAAATAATCATTTTGAAATCCCCTTAAAGTGTTTTTAAGGTCTACTCCCATTTTCCCTTTCCAGTCATTGTTTTAGTCAAGGTTACAAATATTCATAAAATTATAAATTATCTTAGGATAAATGGGTTCTTTTAGTGGTCAACATAACTGTAAACTACATATCTATCACTAAAAATCTATAGAGATTGTAGTGCATCTTATCTACCTATGGAAGAAAAGCTTTGAATTAAATAGAGAAGTATCATTTTGGGCATATAATATGCTAAAACTTTAAATATAGTAATTGATTTACACAAGGGACATTCAAAGATAGGTAGTGTAGCAATTGTGCCCCAAAAGTCATAGAAATAACTTCCTTTTATTGATTTGGTCTTTGACATGTACATTACTTTTCAGTTGGCTAACACTACCTATTCCATATTGGTACATGATACAAATCTTCATAGCACAAATATACATTTAGCAGTCTTGATTTATTCATTGGAGCATATGCATATTTTTCACAAAATAGTTAACTTAGTTTATATAGATTACAATCTCAAATTTGTTATAAGAATTATATAGAATGGAATAAATGTATTCTACTTGTATGTTTGGTACTTCCCAAAACTTCATTTACACCTCCACCCAATTTTCATAACTTCCATAACCATTAGGTAGGAACTTGAAACTTCAATGTTACTTTTCTTGTCTAGTAAAAAAATTTCCAAGACTTTACAAAGTTTTATAATTTCTTGAAAGTTGTATAGTTTAGAATTTATAAAGTTTCAAGGTTTAATATTTTAAAGTCTAGTTCTTTAAAGGGTGCTAACTCAATGGAAGAGCACCTGCTTTACAAGTGGAGGTTGGTGGTTTGATTCCATCATGCTGTAATATTCATATGGAATGGTGACGAAGGCTCTGTTGACCATCACCAATGAGCTTATGGTGACAGTTTTCGACCCTCAGCAATGAGCTTATGGTGACATTTTTTGACCCTCACAAAATATTAAATGGTGAGGGTCAATGACTGTCGCCATATATATGCATTAGTAGTGACGACCATGAAAGGTCCATCACAAAAAATCATTGTTGTTCATATGAAATGGTGACGATCACTATCCATCATTATAATTAATATTCATGACATACCTTTAATGTCACCACAACACATACTTTTGGCAACACCACCTTTGGTGATTTTCAGTTTTTTGGTGATGAAGGCTATTTTTCATCACCATTTCTCATATAAAATGGTGATGGTCACTATGTGTCATTATAAATCATTATTTGTGATGGACCTTGCATGTCACCACAACACCTATATTTTTGGCGACGCCACCATTGGTGACATTCAGTTTTTGGTGACAAAGGCTCTTTTGACCATCACCAATGAGCTTATGGTGACATTTTTCACCCATCACCAATGTCTTTTCTTCTTGTAGTGAATGTGTAACATGCATGATGAAAGTATTGAGAATTTGTTAAGTACTTGTGATTTGGCTAAAACACTTTGGCAGAACATCGTTGTGGTCTTCCGAAATACTGACAGGGACAATACCAGCATCACCCAGACCATTGTAAATTGGAGCAAATGGGGATATACTTATGCAGTCCTCAATAGAGCATGGAGGATATCGATGTGGTTTCTTCTTTGGGCCATTTGGAAAGAAAATAATTGCAGAATATTTAGGGACGAGAATAGAAATAAAGACCAAATCTGGCAGATAATGCTTCAAAATATCCATGAGACCATCTTAGTTGAAAAATGGAACGAGGAAGACTAGATAGCAAACGAAAACGAAGCTTGCATCCATGCCATGATAAATCTAAACCCCCAAATGTTGGCTCAAAATTTATGGAAAAGAAAACAACCCAAGAAAAACCCTCTAGACAAGTTTTAGATGCGTCGACTGGGGTTTTTGAAACTAAATTATGATAGGGCCTCTAAGGCAAACCTTGGACAGGCAGGAGCAAGTGGAATTTTCTGGAACTCCCAGGGCTCATTTTGTAGAATATATGCGATGGAATTAGGGTTTGCCACTAATAATGAAGGAGAATTAATGGCATTCATACAAGGGTTGATAATAGCAGCCAGGGAAAACTACCACATAATCATTGTTGAAGGGGACTCGACTATGGTAACGGGGATATTACAGAATTTGCATCAGGGGACTCCATGGGAGAAAATAATTCAAAGCGGGAGGACTACACGACTTATCCATGAAATTAGTTTAATTATTCAGGATATCGATTACCTTATCTAATCACATGTTCATAGAGCTGGTAATGAGGCAACGAACTACCTAGTTAACTGGGGGTGTAGCAACGAGGGTCGCCAGCTTGACATTAATAATTCTGACAGGGCTTGGGACATTGAAATAAATCCACTACAGGTGATCATAGACATATATAACGATAGTTCTCGAGACCCCCCATCAGGGTGCCACACAGAGGTTGATGGGAGACATGAGGTGTCATGTGACAACATGCACCACATGGTTACTCAAAATTAAGGTTGGAAGAAGAATAGTAGGTAGTACGTTCACATGCCAGTTCATTATGGTTTCCGACGACATCGTTGTAAACCAAATAATGCTGTTAGAGTGGTTTTGGAAGCAATGTCAACATCTGAAGGGGTTATTGAAAATCACAGAAAGGAAGGGGAGCATAGTTCTTAGGCGCAATTCACAAGAAGGAGGAGAAGTTTGGAAGAAGGTTGAAGGTTTGTGACTTCTTCTGGTTACCTGGTATGTGACGTATCTTATTAAAATTCATACATAGGTCAGTTGTCCAGTTGGTTACACTGTAATTTTTAGGGTTGACATATATCTGTTGCTTAATTCTTATGCTCTTGTTCACTATCTAATTTTTTATGGAGGATATCGAAACTTAATGGGTTTTCATGTTTCTCATGACTACGGGTGTTTGTTGAATTACGATGCCTATTATAGTTTATAGTTTGGTTTATTTCATTGCATGTCCATAAATCAAGGTTATTTACAGTTTTTCATTCTTTTATCTCTCTACTTAAGTTAATTTCCTAATGTTCTAGTGACTCTTCTCTTGCCAGCTCCTACTGTCAATCCCTACTTTCGAAATTCCTATCATGCTGGATTCCACTATGAATTTTCCCCGATTCGGGTTTGTAATGAAGGTATGTATGCTTCTGCACCTCAGGCCTATGAGACAACATGCATGGCCATGCAATACCACCCTGTTAATAGAGTTATGGTATCACTACAAGGAAAAACCCTCTAGCGAATGTTTTTGAGGAACCCCACAAAAAAATACCCCAGACGTCTGTTTCTAGTGGAGGATCCTAGAGGAGGTTGGTGGGTGGAGGTTTTTGTGGATGTATTTCGTCTGGTGCTCTTATCAACCTAAAACGCACCAGTGCGTTCAATATGAAAAAGCATCAGTGCATTACAAAAATTGGCACACCGGACACCATTTGCTCCATACACATAGGCCCGGTGTGTTTTATTTTTGTAGAGCACAAGTGCTTTACATGTCGACCACACAGATACCATCCAATGTGGAATAAATGAAATGCATCGGGGTAGCCACAAAATGCACCCATCAATGGATGGTTAAATAAAAAATATTACAACAAAAAAATCACATTAAACATTGGCAAGCCGGAAACAGTGTGCTTGGTACATACCCTCCCGACACTTTTAATTCAGTAACCGCACCGGTGTGTGTCATATCGTTAGCCTCGGTGCCTCATAAAAAGTGCATAGAACATAAACGACTCGGTGCCAAATAACTGAAATGCACCGGGATCCTCATAAATGCCACGAACCGAAAAAGGGTTTAAAACAAACAAAATTACGGCCAAAAAACCGCAAAAATCATTGGTTCACCAGGCACCATTATCGGTGTGTCTGGTTACTATACAATCATGGTGTGTCACATCGCCACGCCCTGGTGTGTCATAAAAGCGAGAAGAACATAAAATTCCTGGGGCGGAATGATGGAAACGCACCGAGGTCCCCATAAATGCCACGCACCGGAATAGGGTTAAATAAAAAAAAATTACGGCCAAAAAACCACAAAAATCATTGGTTCACCAGACACTGTTACTGGTGCATCATGATAATGTAGAGCATCAGTGCTTTAAAAATACTCTGCCTCGGTGACTCCTAAAAGCGCGCGAAAACATAAAGAGCCCGGTGCGGCATACATACAACGCATCGGTACTCCAGAAAACATCCCGCACACTGAAATAGGGTTAAATAAAAAAAATTACAGCCATAAAACCACAGAAATCATTGGTTCACCGGACACTATTACCGGTGCATCATATTACTATAGAGCACTGGTGCATTAAAAATATGATGCCCGGTGCCTCCTAAAACCGCGCGAAACAGAAAGAGCCTAGTGCGGCATACAGGAAACGCATCGGTACTGCTGTAAAAAGACCCGCACTAGAATACGGTTAAATAAAAAAATTACGACCAAAAAACCGCAAAAATGATTGGTTCACTAGACGTCGTTACCGGTGCATCGCGTTACTGTAGCGCACCGATGCATGACAGTTACCCCGCCCTAGTGCTTCCTAAAAGCGTGGGAAAACAAAAAGAGCCTGGTGCGGCATTAATACAACGCATCGGTACTCCAGTAAAAACCTGGCGCACCGAAACAGGGTTAAATAAAAAAAAAATTACGGCCAAAAACGGCATTTTTCACTTTTGTCAGTGCTACAGAGCTCTCAAGCACCGGTGCAAGTTATCCTTGCTTGAGCATCACTGACATCTGTTCTCGCATTGCACTCATTGCACGCACTACTGCTATACATTGCCACCAATCTCCAGCTTGAATTTTATAAAATAGTGGAAAAAATTTCTTTTTTAAATTGTACAGCCAATATGCCTCCTCGACGGGTAAATGTACAGGTATTTTTCTATTTTTTCCATAATTAAACCTTTTAGTGGATTATAATTTGAAAAAACCTTAAAATTAACCATTTAAAAAAAAAAAATGGTCGCGCGCTGCGCTCGAGTAGTTCGGCTCGCACCAGTTGCGGTGCTGCCTGTAAATTTACAGGTCACACCGGTTTGCGGTGCTGCCTGTAAATTTATAAGCCGCACCGTACCTGGTGCTAAAGGCATCTGTACCGGTTCCGAGGCAGTACCACGAGGTGCACGGTGTAATTTTAAAATTTTTAAGAAGTGCGGTGCGGTCATTTAGTAGGTCGCACCGTTGACAAAGTTGAATCGCGGCCACCCAGTGCGTTGACGAACTTATCTGCCTTGGGGCACATAAGTTTTTCGGCGCACCGGAACTGCCAATCGACATTATCAATGGTTTGGGTTGGTAAACCAGTGCTAAGTGTATGCACATAGGTTCTGGGGCGGATTCCAAAGGCGCACCATGTAATTGTAAATTTTATGACAAAGAGCGGTGTGATCGGATACCTGGCCACACCATACGACTATGTATGGTAGCAGGAGGGCAGTGTGCTGACTTAGCTATAAGCCCCAGGGCGTATAGTGAAGTTAGTGCACGGGCCTCCTGAAATTGCACTTAGTGAATGGTGCGCTAAATTTTTTTTCTGGAGCACCGCTCCTAGTGCTTTTTATATCATTATGTGCACCATAGATGGTGCGTCTCTGGGTAGTGACGCACTGTTACCGGTGCGTGACTATGTTTTTGGCGCACCGTCTCTTATTTTATTTATTTTTCAAAAAATATTTATATAGGTATATTTGTAAATACATGTGTCATTTAATTAAAAAATTGTGTTTAATGTGTCAATCATTCAGAGACGTGAAATGGGAGAAGAGGAGCAACAACAACAACAACAGGAAAAACAATATAACATGGTTCGCCTGTGGGAGGCAAGAGAGAGGGAGAGAGATGCATACCCTCACCCTATTGTAGCAGTGACACAGGGGCTCCTAAGGCAGGTAGGCTTCCTCAAGTTCTATGCAGAGGCTACTTCCCTAAAGTCCCATAGTGGTCTTTTGAGACATTTTATCCGAAGGTGGAATGCCCAACAACAGGATTTCCGAGTTGGTATCGACTAGTGGTACATGGCCACTAAGGAAGATGTTTATTTTATTACAGGGCTTTCGAGGAGAGGGGTGGATTTTACCTTGTTCCCCACAGTTCCAGCTGGCTGTGTGGCAGGGAGTCAGTTAGTTTACTCCCAGAGATACATTAGAGTAGACATATTGTCTCCTTCAGATTTTCAGGTCTTTGGAGGATAGTTGCATATTGGTGCATTTGGTGGTGAGGAGGACTAGTGTCTCTCACTTATCATTTCAACCATTTCGCACAACACCAGTGACGAACAATGCATTAGTTTCCAGCTTTTATATTATGTTGACTCTTTACTACAACAACCACGACTTGTCAGGTGGTATGCCATTTTTTTATGACAATTCTGTACAGCATTAGATAGATGTCATGCTCGTGCACAATGGAGGGTCAACTTATCTTCTGCTTCAGAGCTTTTTTGTTTATTTTTTGAGAGGTTTCCAGAGACGAGGCCTTCTTTTCTTCGGCAGCCTCATAGGCCGATGACTGAGGCACATATGCATATGTGGGGGTAGATAATTCCCAAGAGGTAGGAGACTCTGTTTCCAACGAGGATATCAGATGATGCACTGGGGTTGCTAGCCAGTGTTTTTGAGCATCCCTTCATTATGGTCCCTTGTCCTTATGTGGGTTTGGATTGGCAAGGGTGTGCCAACATCCTCTTCATAGATGATGGGCTGCAAGATGATAGAGGTAATATTACTGTTTTATTTGAATTTATTCTAACATTTTATTTAACTTGTTTTTATTAAATTGTGTAATGAAATTGTCTAATTATTGTTGTGTACTTGTATATATTTTGCATACATTGGCTCTTATGATGGAGAGGAGATGCTGCCACCACCAGATGATCTTGATGCCAAGTATTAGTAGGAGGTCGGTGTAGATGATCAGAGACCTGCTCCTGCTGGTGCACCGACCCGCGGTCGACGTATGAGTGATGCTAGATACAGGATGGAGTTGGGCAACCAACTCATTACATTTCTTATTGAGGCGGGAATCTGCTCCACTGATTTCACAGATATAGAGGCTGATGATAGGCTCTTACAGATGTGGAGAGGCATACCACATGACATGTACAGCCTGATGTGGCATGTTGTAGGAGTTACGAAAATGTTTACGCGACTGACGAGGACTGTCTCACGTTACGAGCGAGTCGCAACACATTTTTATCACTCAAATTTTCCTTGAAGTTGTTGGGAAGAGGAAAGGGGTTTGAGGTAACCACAAACCAACTTTTAGGTACAGAATCTAGCCAATCTGTACCCAGAGAGGGCTCTCTATGTATAATTTAGCTTTGTTTTAGAAGATATTAGGCTAGTTATAAAGTCCAAGGGTTTTGATTGAGTTTGGGTGGTGGAATTCAATAGATGAGGGCAAGATTGAGTAGTTCAGGCCATTGGGCTAATGGAGTCAAAAAGGATAACTTAACTGGATTAAGTTTCTTAACAAAAGATGGTTTCATAGGGCAAGGTAATCAAACAGGGAACAATTATAGATCTAAAATGAGTGGGATGGAATCAAAATGGATGAAGGGCAATTAAGAATCCTTCAACACATTTATAAGAGGGAAAATTGAGTGATTATTGATAAAGAGCAATTAAGTATTCTTTACTAAATAATCATAATGCGTAAACTAGAAAAACAGGAGCAATTAAGAATTCACTGTTTAAACCAGTTTAGAAGAAAACATTTAGAATAACAATGATTAAAATCATATTACACTTAATCACTTTCTAATTTATTCCTTTTCATTAATTATTCAGAAATGAAACACAGATGATATAGTAAACAAATATAAAGACTTCAAAACATAAGAGATAGATGACTTATTGATCCGTAGTTTGACAAAATAATCCCGTAAAAAGTCTTTTGCATCAATTCCTCATCCAGCTAGCCACACAAAATTTCTCCAATAGCACTTTATTCCAAAATAGTCAATGTTACAGCAAAGTCTAAAAAATCCACCCCTCAATACTCCGATTGAGGGAGTATTTATACAAAAAGTTATAAAAAATATCTCATAACAACTTGAGATATAATCTAGGATGACTCATAAGTATTTTACAACAAAATAGAGATAGATGGTATCGTAGATAAGAGAAATGGTAACTGATGTTGTGCTGTTTCCTTATTTTGAGAATGTGCTGGAAGCAGGCCCTATGATTTGGCTAGTTGTTGTCCTCTTCAGTAATCTTGTGCTGGCTACTCTGTTTAACTGATACTCTTTAACTGCACTGATACTCTTTTATCCTTCTTTATCATGACTTACTGTAGTACATAATCAAAAATTCATGTAAGGATAGTTTTTACAAAAGTTCTAACATTTCTTCCCACCATTTATCTTCCGGTATTCTGGTCCTTTGCAGCTTTCTGAGAGTTTCATCAGTCTCTGTATACCTAAAGAAAGTAGGTTGAATTGGGAACAAATGCTTTACTTCATGCTCGAGATAAAACAAATTTTCCAATCTATCATGAAGACTTTTTCCTGTAGGCAATGCTACTGTTGATGAACTAGTTGAGGCACTGGCCTGATTGTCAGCATGCTTGTCCAATTTTTCAACATAACTTTCAAGGTCCATCAATTTATCCTCTGAAACTAAAGGACTAGGCAATCCTTTATTCAACAAAATATCAAATCTTTTCAGGAAGGCAGTGATTTCTTCTTGCATATCAGAACATCTTCGTTCTAGATTCTGCATCAGAGTTCTTTTGGTAAAAACTCTTTTTATTTCCAAAATTGTTCCTGTCCTGTCTTGAATGCCAAGTTCTTCAAGTTTATGTTTGTTCTGAGTATATAGAAAATGGATAAGTTCATTGGCTTCCTCAAGCCTGTTTCCCAATTCTTCTCTTGCTTCTAGGACTTCTTCCAGAGCCAATTTGACTAAATCATTCTGTTCATACATTATTTGAATTGAGGGCCAGACATCTATTATTGAATGGATGATGTTGTCCCAAAGAATTTCATTTATTTCCTTTAAAGTCTTCTCCAATGTGAGATCCTTCTCCAATCTGTTGACTAACTTTTCTAATCTATTGACCTCTCTTGTTTTATCTACAACATTCATCTTCGAGAGATCATATTTTTGTTCCAAATTGGTAAGTTGTAATTTTATTCTCTGAAGCTCTATCACTTGGAGTTTCAATTCCTCCATTGACTTTATTAACTATTCTGTACTTAAATTGGAAGTATTTACCCGTGACAATTTTGATGGCTGACCTGTTGTAGATGTACCTGTAATTACATCTGCTGTAGATGTTGGAACACTAGGCTGATTTTCTTTCAATGCCTTTTCAAGCCCTTTTTCAGTTTCATTAAGTTGCTCATTCAGTTTCAAGAGCAAGTCCATCAATTCTTCTTCAGAATTTTGCCTTATAATTTCTACAGTCTATGGATGTCTTGAGGCTGGTAACTTCAATTGTTTTCTCAAGGCTGCAATATCATCATCTTTTTTCTTGATCAAAGCTTCTATACCTTTCACATCCTTGGGATTATGACACAATCAAATAATGATTTTCTCCAAAGTTTTTATCCTATTGTCCTTAGCGTAAGAAGATGGTTTTTCAAGACTTAGTTGAGCATTAGTATTCTCCAAAGAATCCTGCAATTTCTAGGTCATCATTGATTTATCTGTTAGAGTAGAATAAATCATTTCACTTGTTTTTTTATGCAGCTCAATTTGATCCAAAGGATGAATATCCTTTGCTAAGACTTCAAAATTAGTTCTGATATAATTTGCAGTTGTTTGAGGTTACTGCACTTTGGGTTTGAAGTGATTCATTATCATTTTGCCCTGTTGAATGTCATAGGCTTACATTAATATTTGTTGATTCTTAGGAGACATCTTCAAACATTGATTGTATACTTGAAGTCTAAGAGGATCATTTCTGGCCTTTATATTTACGAATGTTCTTTTAATGTCCTAGGAATCTTTCACTGGTGGTTTGAAAGATGATACTTCTGCACTTTTCTACCTTTGTAGCTCTTTTCTCTGTAAAGTAGTAGATGTCCCACTGATTGTATATGTTTTCTGACTACCCAATTTCTCTTACGTCTGACTATCAGGGATTTCGTGAACAGATTCTACTTCTGGAAGAGGATTCAATTTTTGTCTTTTAACATCATGTTGTTCAGAAGATCCACTGACAGGAGTAGTTGCTTGAGAATCTCTCTTTTTACCCTTTTCTACATTAAGAGGAGTTTGTAAAATTGATATTTCTGCTACATTGGTCTGAGTAGGAGAAATCTGTACTTGACCCTATTTTTTAGAATTTTGAGCTTGCTCTGTCATTTTAAATTTTTCTAAAACTTCTATATTAGCCTCTTTCTCCTTTCTTTTAGATGCTACTGTAGCCAATGCATTGATTTCCTGTAAATTTTTTTGAGAAGTCGCAGCAGAAGAAGAACCAATACCCGGTATCTGTATCTGTCCAAAAGAGTCTAGGTCAAGTATTTTTTCAAGGTCTTTCATTACATTTTCAACATTGACCTGCTCACTATCTTGTTCTATCAATGTTCCTTCCATCCATTCATCCATATTGGCATACTGTTCAATTTCTGGGATTCTTTGATGAATGTAAGGTGATAATTTGTTTTTAATTCTTCTATCACAAATAAAGTTGTTTGGGTCATAAGGTACCCAATAGAAACTTTTTTGTAATTTAAGATAGTCTTCTAAGATTCTTTCAGCTTCCTTTCCAGCATCTCTAGAGTTACAAACAAAGGGACCTAATTGACTTTTAATCCTGAGTTGAGCCTTTTTCTTTGCATTGCAAAAATGAACTATATCTGAATTAATCATTTGTCTGAAATACTCTAATGCAAAGAGTCTCATTGGGACATATTTTGGTAACTTGAATGGGCATAACCCACATCCATAGATTCTGATTTCTGTGTGATTTCGGTATAGGTACTAGTCACCTGTCCGGTATTGCTTTGAGAGTTGAAGAATTTTCTTGATTTCAATATTGACCCTCGGAGGGGAGACTCCTGTCAACAAGGTGGTTGCAGGGTGTACAAATAGGTCAATAAACTCATTGTAGGAATAAGGAGAATCAGGGGAATTATGAGTGATGGCAGACCAAAAGATTACAGACCTAGGATTTCCTTTAGCATCAAGTTTTTTAGCATGGAAAGGGAAACTCTCTGATTGAAAGTAAAGCATGAGATGGTATATAATAGAGGAATAACTGAACACTCTTTCATTCTCTAATCTCATGAACTGATCATGGATTTTATCTGCAATGTAGGAAGCAAAATCATACTTCTCAGCAGGGGGTTGTCCAGGGGTAAAAATTGACAACAATACTAGGGTTAATTGGTCAACATATTCACTAGTATTGAAACCCATTATAGAGGATATCATATTCAAAATAAGCCTTCCCACATCAATGAAAAAGGTATAACCATAAGGGGGAGGGAATTTGGGCTGATGTTCTGGCAACATGAAGGTCTGGCAGAGACGATTTAACTCTTCATGGGACAATTTGGCAGATTTCTCAAGTAATTCTCCCATGGAAAGGGGAGTGAGGGCTTGACCAGGTTGAAATTGCAACATCTCGTTGATAGACTGAGCAGTTATGGGAAAAAAGATAGTCTGACTCGGGGACAAAACTGCTCTTTGATTGGGATCATAGTTTTCATGACAGTAATGGATTATCTCAGGGAAAATGTGGACTGAGGGGAGAAGGTACATGGGAAGATTGGATTCCCATAATCCAAAAATACCAGAACCTTTCAAGTAATTATCTCTGCAGTAGCAAAAAATTTGAAGGGGATTTTCGCTGAGAACCAGGTCTTTAATTTGGAAATCTCTGTCTACTAAAGGTAGATAATCTAAATCTCTGTGAGGGGCATTGAGGGGTGCGACATTCAGAGCCACGAGAATCTCCATTTCTGGTTCTTGTGGATTCAGAAATGAATTCGGGGTTTTCTATGAAAAATAGGCACAATCATAGGTTTAGGAATATAATTGCAGTTCCGGGGATTTGAGGAATAAAATGAAGATCAATTTTGAACTCTTTTTTAGTTTCTTGTGTGGAATTTAAAGCAAAAACCAGGATCTTACAGAGTTTGACGGGAATTGAGGTAAATACCTGTTTTCGTGGGAAATGAACAGTAATTTTAACAGGTATTAGCTGTGACAGATGAATTCTGAACGCTCGGCTACAATTTTCCTCAACAAGGTGGTAGTTGATGGCGTTCGACAGTTGGTTTTGGAGTTTTCTGCATGATACTCTGGTCATTACACTGAATAATGAAAATGACGCGGGCACATTTGTTTTATTTGCAAAGTCAAAAGGTTGGCAGGTTTTTAATTTTTTAATGGATGACGTCAACAAGTACGGAGGTTTCGTCAGGGGAGGCAGGCGGTAAGCAGTTTCCATCGCACCGCTTTTGGGGAAAGGCGGTTTTCGGCGGATGGCGAGTGATTCCATACGATGAACGACGCGTGGCGCGGCACTGTTCAGAAAACTGCTTGGCCATCGCGCGTTATCATTCGGACGAGGATGGCCAACAATATTGATAATAACCGTAGATCTGAGACAATTCGATCAGACGGTCGTCGGGCAAGGAAGATGGCGGAGAATTAAAAAGGTGGGCCTAATGCAATTTATTATGAATTAATCACATCGGGGGCAATTTGATTGGCGGATTAGGTAATTAATTAACTTGGAGGGTTAATTAATCCCTTTTATATGGCGAGGTTGGTTTTTATTTATTAATTGAAAATTTCAACCAATATATAAATTATATGGTTATTTTTCAACCAAAGGGGCGGGATATTAATTATTGGGGATTTTATTAAAATAATACGGGAAAAAGGGCGAATTTTATATGGGGATTTAAATAATAAAATTAGAAATTAATATGAAAGAATGAACTAAAGCGCTAAGTGTAAAACATTAAAGTAATGTATTTAACTTATGCTTGCATGAATAGGGTTTTTGTGAAATATTGCATGATTTTCCTAAGTAAAATGGGATTTTACTTAGGAAAAGATTTCTTAGAGGTGAATGAATGTCATGATGAATGATTTTAAGTACTTAGGTTTTTCCAATTATTGGGCCGAGGGTCTGGTCCCTCCAAAAGTCAAGGAAATGCCTTGAGCCCCTCTAATCTTTAAATACCTTAGTACTTAGGGGAAATTAGTGAAATTTTTAGGGAAAAATGAAAGGGGAAGTTAATAATCTGACTTTGCTTTGCTTGAAATTCTTCCAGTGTATTGTCTGCCTTTGCACTTGTGATGAAAGTAAAAGATTTAACACATCTAAAGCCATTATTCATCACATGTAATTCTGCAACATCATCTACCTACCCTACCTACTTTACCCTACCATTTTTTCTTCTTTATTAGGGTGCACTTAGACTGGCAAACCCTTATCACACTTTTCTTTTACATATGGAAATCTATCTAGTTCTAACCTTATTACATCCAAGGGCTCAGATTAAACTATTGAGCTCCTTTTATTCACTCTACCTATCTACTTATCTGCCAAGATTAAACAGTTTGGTCAGATTTTATTCTCTATCTCTAAAACATAAAATTGAAAAATGAACTAGCCAAGCTTAAACTGTTTGACTGTTCATAAATTGTGGCATAAAATACAAGTTGCACACAATTTGTTTATTTACATAAGAGCAAAAAGTAGTGGCATTTAGACTTGCACACTTTCCTTGGCCTTTCTTTTGGTGGGGTTCATTTTCTTTTACTTTTTTGGCCATTTTTATTTTTTCACCCTTTGATTTTTCTTTTAGGGTATACCCTCTTTACATTTTTTAAATTTTTTTATTTTTTGACAATATGGAAAACCTTTGCAACAAGAAAAAGGTATGAACATATTACATAGCCCATCAAGTCAATCATGAAATATGACACCTATTGGTATAGGAGTCTAACACACATAACGGACAGTCTGCGAGGTGCAACGTTCCATCGACATCTCATGATCGTTCACGGCCTCGCGCTGCGCCAGATTTTCATGCAGAGCCTCTAGTAGCATCTACCAGCAGTCATCATGGAGATGAGGCTTGATCATCCGCTGATCCATGACATTTATATTACAGTTGTATATTTTTACCATTATTCAGCTATATATATATATGGTCCATGTATTTTATGTTCATTTAATGTGCAGCTTGTAGATAGATGTGTATGTGATAGCATGAGATGTATATTTGATATTTGTGTTGTACTGATGATGTTAATATATAATGTTAATTGTGGTTTTTTAGATGATCATGATCACGATGATGCAGTAAGCGATTTTGAATGTGTTTTTTAGTCAAATATGATGTTTCTACGATGCTTATCATGAACGTGATGTTTATTAATTAATTTATAAATACCAAATGATCATGATATTGTAAATTTGTAATATTTTTTTTTGTAATTGTATTTAAAATTCTAAAATTGTAATTGTAATGATATATATGTAAATTTCTAAAATTGTAATTGTAATTGTAATTTTTTAATTTGTAAAATTGTAATTGTATATATGTAAAATTGTAAAATTGAAATTGTAATTCTAATAATTCTAATTCTAATTCTAATTCTAATTCTAATTGTATGTAAAATATTTGTAAAATTTTAATTGTATTAATGTGAAATGAATTTATTAAAATTTTTAAATTTGTAAATTATAAATAATTGTAAAATAATAAATATATAAAAAATGATTTATTGTAACATAAGGAAATTTAGAAAACAATGCAAATAAATTCTTGTACTTAATTAGAATTATCATTATTTTATTATGATCATAGATACACAAAAAGAATTAATTTATACAGTACACCATTGTTTTTGAGATCAAGTACATAATACCAAATTATCAAGTGAATTATTGATTTTAACACTAACAGAATGAAAATTACCAATTAATTCAAATTAATACATATTACATTAATATTTCGAAAAACTCATCTTAAAAAGTATAAATATTGATGAAATAACACATATTGTATCATATCACTCTCGGTTCTCATGATCACCCTCATTATCGTCTAGCTCGCATGGCATGATAACACTATTTTTCTAAAAAATATGTTTTGATCTAGGGTCATGTGTCAATACAAACCACCAATCCCTATCCAACACATCTTGGTAGAAAAACACCTGGTTGCAGTGTTTAGGGAAAACATAGGGCTCATTAGCTTCATCCCGCATCTTTCTAGAGTTGATACATATTAGCCTACTATCGCGATCTTTGTTTACATTATTCCGATCAAAGGTGTCCCACCACTTGCACCTAAAAATAACACATTGGAAAGAAGAAAAATCCACTTCAATGATCTCTTATATCTTTCCGACGTAACCTAACATCCCTCTTACTAGTTGTTGATCACGGTGGCTAGATTGACTAGATTGATCGAACTCAACTTCAACTCCACAGTCTTGTGTGATTTTTCCAGCATCGACATTTTCTGTGCGAAAATGGTGTCCATATGCCCACATAGATGGGAACAAATGCACCTATTATAAAAAAGTTTTAAAAATCATATGTGTCATGTGTCTTATAAATAATAATCCAATAGTTAAAATATGAAATGTAGATGTCTTAATATAAGTTTCAAATTTACATATAAATTATTACCGAGTTACTACACCCAATCCCTACTTTTAGCACATCCTCTTCAGCACGCGGGTAATGACAGGTAGCACCGTATTTCTCTCTAACTTGGTTAGCAACCCAACTTTTGGGGCATATTTTTGGCATATTTTCCTTTAAATGATCGGGATAAGGCACACTTCTACCATTCAACTATCTGAATTCTTTCCTGTCACTATCCCATTTCGTTCTTTTTTGTTCGTACAATGCGACCCACGGTTGTGTCACTTCGGAATTGTAAAGAATGAATTTATTGATTGCTTCAATTTATGCATTCGCTGATGAAATCAAAACAACATTATATAGTACTTAGATATCAAAATATACATTATATCGAAGTTCAAAATGAATATAATTAACTACCTTTTGTAAATTTGAAAAATTATAAGTCGCTTACTCTTTATCAAGCGCTTTTTTCCACTTGTTTGGAGCAACTCTCCTTCTCTTTTGTTTTCATCCAATTCATCACTCCAAATCGCTACACCTGGTCTGTTGTTGATCTGCTTGATGTGCTCACTAGCATAGTAGAAAGACTCATACGATATGTACCCCTCTACCATAGACCCCTCGAGTTTTTCCCTTTGTCGAACAAAACCTTTCAATTTTTTCATGTACCTCTCTATGAAGAACATCCAACAACAAGAAACAACCCCAACTAATTCAACCTCATCTACCAGGTGGATTAGAATATGAACCTGTAAGTCCATGAAACTCGTCGACAGTTCCTTCTCAAACATACAAACAATCTCAACTATCTCTTAACGCCACCGTGGAATGCTAGCCACATGAATCTCCTTTGACGTGGTCCAACGTACAAATGTAGATAATTTAGATATGGCACGTCCTAGGTCTTGAGGGAATTCATGTTTCACACACTGACGCACAAACAAAGAATAATGACACTACAATGTTATAAAACGTGCAATAATATACAAAATTAGTTATGTTTTATGATCACCGCATGGGATAAAATTTATTAATATAAGAAATAATAAAACCATGCTTTGGACATTATACGTACTCTTAGAAGATTCAAATGGTCATGCAATTTCAACCCCGGAAAATGGTCATCCATGGTGAAGCAACGTCGTAGTCAAGACCCATATGAAGTTGGCACCCTCACATCCATTATAACTTCCTTTGCCAAAGATATATCATCTTTTTTTAAAATCCATGGGACATCACCTTCTTTGAAAAACCATGAATTAGAGGGACCAGCGCTTGCCTCTGATCCGGTACTTTCTAATCATCTTAGCCAATATTTATTTTTAGTTTTTGAATTAATAATATCTTGCCTAACAGTCAATGTGCCACTTTGTTTCGATGATATGTGCCTCCATAAAGAAGATGAAACATTTTTAAATATATGCATGGGATCTAATAAGTGGGAAATCTTAAGATGCTCCCAATATGGGAGGTCATAAAATATAGATTTCCTTTTCATCCCAATGGGAAATTTCTCAACATAGGTGTTGAATAAATCTGGATCATCGAACTTAGGCTCCCCATTTGAATCGAAATTTTTTGTGAAGTCCTTCTCCTTCTCTCTCTCATATGCTCTAAGCCATTCAGCTAGGGTCATTATTGTAGGCCTTTGGGTTCTTTCTCGTTTACCATTGAAAGAGGATGTTGCTCTTCCTTAAGGGTGTTGTTCTGGTAGGAATATCCTGGAGCAATCATACACTGGCTTTCGTAGGTCCTTGGACCATCTAGCTTTCAGAGAAGGTCCACAACATTTACATATAAAATACCCTTTTGTTACAAGACCTACGAGATTATATTTGTATACATTAATTTATATGCATGGAATGTTAAAGACTATCAGGAAGATTAGAACAAATAATATTACAACGAATTAAATAACTAATATGTGAAAGAATATTTTTACATTATATATAAAAAAATCAATAAATTAAACATGAAATTTACCAGAGAAAAATCCTAAGCCTGGATAATCATGTGTCGTGTAAGCACATATTCCATACAATGTAAACCTCCTCTCTGCTGTGATGGGTCTTGATACATCAAATAAATGTATCCCATCCCATAATTCCTTCAATTCATCTACCAGTGGTTGTAAGTAGACATCCATATTCTTCACTTGTCTTCTACCAGGGACTATGAGAGCCAACATAAGATGTTCATTCTTCATGGAAAACCATGGGGGGATATTTTTTTTGATCACTACTACAGGCCAAACAGAATAGTTGGTGTTATGGAGGGAATATGGGTTGACGCCATCCATGGCTATGTTGAGTCGTAGACTTCGTACTTCATTCTTGAATTTTTTGGGCCATGTATCCTCTATATGCTTCATGGCTATTGAATCAGTTGGTATTTGCATAAATCCCAACTCACTTCTCTGTGAGGGATGCCATCCCTGTAGCATAGCTAATTCTTTGCAACAAAAGAGCATTTGAATCCTTGGGATTTTAGGCATGTGCCTCAATATCTTAAAAGGAGGACCAGTACGTGATTTACCCTTCTTTTCTTATTTATCATACATGTCATGCCCACATTTTAGACACATATCTTTGTCTACATATTCTCCTCTACATAGAATACAATCATCTGGACATGCATGATATGATATGTACTCAACACCCAACATTTTCAACAATTTGTTTTCCTCCTTGCAGCTACCGGGAAAGACATTATCACTCGAAAGAACCTTATATTTGAATAACATGTAGTTGGTGATCATGGAAAACTATATTAATAAATTTACATTAATTTCGATATAATTGTTAACTTTCATAAAATTTAACATTTGTAATGTTCATTGTAGTGTACTAATTATATTTCAAATTTATATATAAGACCAGAAGTAATTTATGGTAACTTACCTCAAAATTTCTGAGAAACATGCATTAGACAAGCCAAAATTTCCTTTCAAGTTGTACAGTAACATCGTTGTCCCCAACTGAGTATACTTTGACTAACCGTCGGGTCCAAAGAGAGGGGTGGTGGAAGAAAATTTAAGGCTTTCGAAAAAGGTGTCAGCAATATGAGCATCATCCCCTAGCTGATCATCATTTTGGAATGCATCTAACAAAATTGTCTCCATGGCAGTCGTATCCCTTAAGTAATCATCCATACCAAATTTTATTTTATTGTCTCCATTTCCAGCTTGTGAAGAACTACTATTGCAGTAGTCATTCCTAGTTGGTGAATCTGGACGTAGCGGGAATTGAATCGGTGGTTGATTCAACCATTCTTGGTATCGTTCCTCTATGATTTTTTCTCTTAATTCAGTCTTCTCTCGATTTGACATTGTCGTGGGGTGAAAGGTAGGATGGTAGGTAGGTCGTTCATCATCACTAGAATCCTATTAATTAAAAAAAAAAATTTAACATGATTAGTACAAAATATTATGATATCAATTAGTAACCATGATGACAATATCGCATGATTATAAATTGGTTTGACATTGAAATAATTACATATTAATCAATATATATACCAAAAAATTATAATTATAATTACCATCATTGTCGCGGTATTGTGGCTAGAAGATGCAATATTGTTACAATTGGCAGGGTGAAGCAGCTGTCCATTTTCATCTACCAAATGTGTCTTGCGGTATGAAGCTCCTGATAAGAACTTTCGATGTTTCGGAGCAGTACTTTGAATATAATTTTTTTCATCTGAACTCAATGATGAATCTGCATGAACCTGAAAATTTATATACATTATAAATTTAACTAAGTTCTGCATGATTGACTACATGGATAAAAAACATACATAAATTCAATTAGATAGTGAAAAAATAAAACAAATCTGAAGTAAATATTACGTCTCCACATGGATAGGAAGAACTCCATAATGGAATTTGAGAATGGAATGAGATGGATTTTGAAGAATTGTCAATTTCATATAATATATGATATTTTCTCCCTACATTTGAGCAAAAAAAAAAAAAAAACCTTTGCTGCACAAACCTAAATGTAATTTCGGTGCGTACTGTTCAGATAACCGCACTAGCCAGTTCTTTATCTTGTGCACCAGTGGGCTTTTGTAACAAGTAGCATCGATGCGGTTGAATTAAACAACGCACCGGTAAACGAATAACTGCAATAAAAAAAAAGTGCAACCCTATTTTATTTAAGTGAAAAAAAGCGGTAAATTGAAAATTGGGCGGAAAAATATTTTCGAAAATCTAATTTCATAAAACATTTCTTTAAATACTAAACACTTTTCATAATTTCATTATTTTTGCAAAAATTTTCAGCTAGAGATTTGCAGGATACATACCTGGAGCAAACAGAGCACGAGAGCACTGTGGAGTAGGGAAATACGTTTGAACAGAAGTATTCAGAATATCCGAATTAGAAACCTCTGGTAATTCAAACCCTGTACCATATAATTTTAAACAACGTGAGTAAAGTTTATTGTTTTTTGTACTTTTTTCTACAGTTTTTTTATGCAGTGAAATAAGAAATCAAAGTCTATTGTTTTATTTTATTTTTTCTCTAGTTTTTTATGAAGTAAAATAAAAAATCAAATCTTATTGTCTTTTTAACTTTTTGTTTCTGAAGTTTTTTACCTTTTCTACAGTTTTCAAAAACAAAAATAAAAAAAGAAATCAATTTTTACAAACAAAACCTTAGATTCTTTTTGTTTCTGCCATTTTTTCTCCCTCTTTATTTTCAATTTAGATTTATAGGGTTTCTTTACTCATAAGAAATCCAACCCACGGGATGAATTGCATAGTCGGATCCCAATCCATGTTGGTCCTTGTGTCAATCTTAAAAAAATACATATTTTTTTGCGTCTGTGCGCCCTGCATAACGTTGCGCACCGGTGCACTTTGTTATACAAGTGCACCGTGCAAGTACAGCCATAAAAAATTTAAATTTTTTTTTTTTTTTTATCAGTGCGCCATATGTAACATATGATACTGGTGCACTATTACATTATGGCGCACCGCAAAACGTGCTATTTTTAGAAAAAAACCATTTTACAAACACACCCTACATTATTTTTGTTTCTGTCCTGTCTTCTCCCACTTGTTTTGATTTTAAAATTAGGGTTTTACAATTTATATTTATAGGGTTTATATTGCTAAATATAAACCTAAGAAATCCAATGAACGGGTTGACCTACATAGTCAGATCCCAATCCATGTCGGCCCTTGCATAAAAAAATAAAAAAAAATTCGGTGCACCCTGTCTGATAGAGTGCACTGTGGTGGTTGGTTATCACGACACACCACGAAAGAAATTTCATAAAAAATTAAAAAAATATGCAACCGGTGCGCTATTTCATTATGACGCACTGCAAATGTTCAGTTTCGAAATAAAACTTTCAAAAAATACAAACCTCACTTTCTTTTTGTTTCTCCCCTTTCCTCTTCTTCTTTCTGTAATTCAAAATTAGGACTTTTCAATTTAGATTTATAGGGTTTGTATTGCTAAATATAGACCTAAGACATGCAACCGATGGGACGATTAGCATAGTCGTATCCTAATCCATGTCGGCCTCAGAATGATTTAAAAAAAAATAGTTTTTTTATGGTGCGCCATATGTAAGGTAGCACACCGGTGCTCTATTGTTTACAAGAGCACCAGATAATTAATTTGAAAAGGTAATATTTGTTTAACGGTCCGCCATATGTAAAATATAGCACCGATTTATGTTAAAAAAAACTAAAACTAGACGATTTTTATTATTTTTATGATGGTTAACCGGTGTGGTCATTGACATGTAATGCATGGGGCTTCTTGTTGCAATAGAGCAACATACAATGCATTATACTATTTTTTCGGTGCGTGGGAAAGACATGAATGCACCGACGTCGGTGTGTTCACCATGAATGGCGCACCGGTTTTTTGAGATTTTTATTTTTATTTTTAAATTAGAAGTTGATAGTTTTTTAAAAAATATATTATTAATTGATATGATACAGGTTTGATATTGTTAAAAAAATGACTGAGAAGAGATCAAGTAACAAAAATACTGATAACACATCAAGAAAAGCAAAAAAGGCAAGTGCTTTGTAAATTTTTTACAAGAAAATTATTTTTGAACTATATGTAAGTTTAAATAATATGTATTGTTTAATGTGTATCATGCAGAGCGAAAAAATGACGAAGCTCGATAAGGTTATTTGACGAAGCTCGATAAGGTTATTTCTGATCTAGGACCAGAAGAACGTATAAGCTTGATGCAAAAAATTGAAAAAGGATGAATCAGGTGAATGAAAAAATACTATCGAACCAATATGAGTTTCTTTTTTTAGTTTTCATTAATAATATAATTAAAATTATTAGATAACATGTGTGAAAAAGTATATTAATTCACCTTTGTTTAACATTCTACACAGACCAACAACTCAGAAAATGAATGTTGTTCTAAGAAAAGAAAAACAATAGAACATGCAAATGAAAATGAATTGCTCCTTAGCTCATCTGGAGTGGTGTTAGAGGTTGACGAAAGGGAGAAAAACTTTTACAAATGTTTGAGGGATCTACTGGAACGAATGTCTAGACGTTCTTTCCACTTACAATACAAAAACCAAACCAATGATTCCAAGAACCATATTTTATGTAAACTACACGAAGAGTTTCCAGAGAATTGGTCAATGAGACATGTCAGACTTTTAATAGCAAAAACGTACAACAACAAAAAAGAAGGAATGAAAAAGTAATATTCCTTTAGATGTTTGTCTAGAATTATTTATAAATATCACTTTTGTTATACTTACTTTTCATATATCAATATAAAACTTAAATAGTTTATTGTCATGTTACATTTTTAGGAAGATTATGAAAATATCAAAAGATGAACGAGCTGATATTAGAAATATGCCAGTAGGAATGTCCAAAAAGGTGTACAAGGAGATGGTCAAAGAAATGGACAAAATTGCATTGCGGGAGGAGCCATATCAACAACAACGTGCTTCAAATGTAATATGTAATCATTGAATTTTTTTCCCATTAGGTAAAATAAATAAACAATTTAGCATTAAATATTAATTTTTAACTATTTTCTTGTAGAAAAGAAAAGAAAATGGAACCCTTTCAGCACATAAAACAGGATGACAAGGAAGAAAATGATTGATATCTAAGTTTGTGAGTAATTTTTACTTCCTTATAACAACTTAACTAGATTTCATTTTTGTATTTTTAAGTTGTTTTACAAAAATCATCATTGAATGTCTCCAAACAGGTGCTAACATACAAAGAAGAACCATCAGAGGAATTGATTGAAATTGGTTTAAATATGGGTTTTGCGTATATGTTGGCATATTAGAACTTAATTGTGAAATTTGTAAGCATATATCGATCTTGTTTTACTTAGCTACGTTTATAATTAATAGAAAAAATAAATCTTTTATATTAAATATATGATTTCTTATGGGGTATGGCACTGCGCCAATAGATCAAATCTTGAAAGATGGCATGTTACATGGTTTTGAAAGAATGTGTATAGTTTATGAGTCAATTGTTGCATTGGTACATCATTTCTTTTAGATTTACATTGATTTAGATTATTTAATATTGCAATTTTCATTATTCTCACCAATGTATATACACTCATTACAGTTTATTTTTATGTTTGTAGATGTAAGAAGGTGAAGAAGAAGAAAAAAATCAACATCGTGAACAATTTTTTTTTTCTGAAAATAACCCAAGTCATGGAAGTAGCTCTAACAGTGATAGCAGTTCAAGCGAAGAATGATGATCACTATGTTTGGATATAAAAGCAAGGCGTTGTACTATTTTTGGAAAAATGTCTATGAAATTAGACATTTTCTTTAATGCAATGGACATAGTGTCCCCCCGGATGCGGGTGCTGGCAAGGTTTATTGTGTTGATAGGACGGAGGTCCACCGGACGGGAGGCCACCTGCCTTCCCGCATGAGACCGGCGAACCCACCTGAATGCAGTTAATACACACATCACTCGATCTTTATGGCATTAAACATGGATGCTTATTACAATCTGGAGGATGGTGCTCGAGGCAGTCTCGACTGCAGTGATAGCATTTCATATCAGGTTCATTTGATCGGTCATTCAATGTTGAGGTTTGCTTGTTGCAGAGGCGAGCTGTTAAATGTCATGGCCCCGCTCTCCCCTGCGCCGGTGAACTGGTGGTGCCATCCTGATGCAGGTAAGGCGAGCGAATGCACCACCACTGGTAAATGAAGTCACAGCACCTGTTGCTTGGAGCTTGACGATAGAATTCACATCTCTCTCTCTGGTTCTTGCATGTCGGCCACGGTCATTCTGAGCACTCCTCCAACACTGCCCCCTGTCAATACTTTGGCTCTCCAGAGTTCCAGTTCTAATTCCGCTGCAAGCATGCCTAGGCTAAGGCAAAGGATGCGTTGTAGGCGCGGGTCCTCTCGGAGCACCAGGAGGCATTCACCCTCCCCTTCCAGCTCGCCCTCCGAAATCTCTTCACCCTCGGAAAGCCTCCCCCGTCTTCTACATGGCCGCCTGCTCCGTTTTGGCCGCAGGCTGGACTCTCCCTCGTCCGACGCGCTGCTAGCACAATCCCACACCACTCTCTTCTCTTTTGACTGCACACTCAACCGACCGAGAGTCACTGTAGCCATTTCTGTTGTTTTTCTGGAGGAGCCCCAGGTTGAAAATCCGTCGGAAGGGCAGGGTCCTGTTGGGGGCATGAATTTGAACGAGGCGCAGCAAGGTTCAAGGGGTCAGCCTAGCGGGAGAAAGGAGGTTCTGCAGGAAGATTATGGATGTGGTCAGGAAAATTTGGTGGATAATCCTTCCCCCAAAACAACGATCCACTCCGATGTAGACATCTTCAGTGATCGTGGCGAACCGGAAAATTATGGGTGCAGGATCGAGGAGGTGGCTCCTGATGAGAAATTCAGCTCTCTTTTTTGTTTCACTTGTTATTTCTCTGCCCTCTCCAGAGGGCTTGTTATGTTGTTTTTATGTTTCTACTATCATGGTCCAGTTTTTTTCAGTGACCATCTTCAGAATTCACAATGGTCCAGTTTTTGTCATGGTCCAGTTTTACTGTTATCTAATGTCAAAGGTCAAGGTTCTTGTCAGGGAAAATATATTTCGATCCCCTGCATGGGATTTTTTCAAATGGTGGTGCTACAGGCTGGTTTCCCTCCTGCAGGGCAGTCTTAAACTATGTTCTGTCTGTTTAAATTGCCTCCACAATAGGCACTGTTAAGGCTTTCGCCCGATGTACTATATTTTTACTGTTAATAGAATACTTAGAAAAAAAAAAATGGACATAGTGTCCCAATTGAAAGATAAAGGGATACTAATAACCGTCCCATTTTGTATGAAAAAGAATGTCTTATATATATAAAATAAAAAAATGCTTTAATTTATTCTATTTATTTCTCTATTGTCGCTATTGCGTTCTCCATTGTCGTTCTCAAATGCAGTAATAAAAATTTAATTCATATGAATATTGTTATAACATATATATGTGTTGACTTTTGATGAATAATGAATTTTAAAAAACCACAATAATTATGATATGATATAACAAATTAATCTAAACATCACATTCAAATCCATTAATAAAAATTTAATGAATATGAATATTGTTATAATATGTGTCGACTTTTGATGAATAATGAAATTAAAACAATCACAATAATTGCACTGCCACAGGTCGATGTTTCTAAAAAATACAAAATGAAAACTGGTGCTCTTGTATTATTAAGTGCACCGGTGCATTTATACTACCTATCGGGACTACACAAAAACCAAAACCAATTAAAAATATCGAGGCGTTTGTGCGGTACGAAGCTCCGGTGTATTTATGTATCTATATGCACCGGTTTTGTTTTACTGCCTATGAGCACCGCACGAATACCACTACCAATTATAAATTTCGGTGCGTCTGTGTGATACTATGCACAAGAGCATTTTTTTCTGTTTATACGCACCGGTGCATTTGGATGAGCAATAAGCACCGCACAAATACTGCTGCCAATTACAAATCTCGGTGCATTTGTGTGATAGTATGCACCGGGGTGTTTGTGTGTCGATAAGCGCCAGTGCATTTGTATGACATATGTGCACTCCATGAATACCGATACCAATTGTAAAGCTCAGTGCATTTGTGTGATACGAAGCACCAGGGTGTTTATATAAGCATACACACCGACGCGTTTATACGACCTATGGGCACCACTCAAATCCTAAGACCAATTAGAACGGGCCCGTGCATTGTATCACCAACACCAGGCTTGGTGCTGTTATTTTCCTTAATGGCCCAGTGCATTATTGTTCGAATGCCCCGGTGTGCTGTCTACCGATATGCACCGGTGCGTTAAAACCTAATAAGAGCACTGATGAAAAAACATCCGTAATAACCTCCGGGCACCCATTTTTTTTTAGTTGTGTTGAATTTCCATTAAAATCTCTGCCAAAACCTCCATTACCTGAAACAGATGTGGTAGCATATGTTTTTTTGACAATTTTGGCCAATTTTATAACACTAAAAACCTCCTTTATAACCTCCGCTAGAGGGTCTTTTCCTTGTAGTGTGTTTATGTCTCTTATTTTGTTCACCCTCATTTATTATGTCAGGATACAGGCTCTCTGGACGGTCTGTGGGATAAATTATATGTTTTAAGGTCTCAGCATATAGTTAATAGCCTTGGCTCTAGTCTTAAAATTAGTTGGGTGGGTTATACGAGCCTTTGTTCAACTACGCCGCACCCCCGTCCTCATGGGTTCTGGGTCTAGAATTTGTGTCGTCTAAATTATACCCCCTCTCTCCCTAATCTCAAATTCTATAATTCTACCACCCTCAGAAGGAATAATGGAGTTGTCTATTACTTGGTAACAAAAGTAGTAGTGGGACCTATTTACTGTTGCATGCAAACGATTATTGACTTTTTATATCCATATAAAAGCCTCTTTAATTTAAAAATATGTGTTTCTGAGTCACCGTCGAAGGAATTGCAATAGAACAATCAGGTGTTTGTACTTTGGAATAAAAACATTGTAAAGGGACAACTTTCCAAGCACCAAGTAAAGGATAAAGGGAAACAAAAAATTCTAAAGCCCACTGCAGGGTCTAGCAAGCGAAGCAAAAAATAAAAAAAAGGAGGTTATAGAAAATATCTTCGATGTTTATTCCACAGGTAATCCTCCATAGGTTCGCAATCTTATTCAGGATTGGGAGAGAGACTGCAACAAAAAATAATAGGAGATAGAAATATAGGAGGAAGCCATGGAATTGTAATATTCCCAAATGGGAAAGCAGCAATATATGAATGAAAAGCTTGAAATAGAAGTGAACAAAATTACACCAAAATGGATGAAAACCATAGAGCCATTTTATTATATAAAACAATAGCAAACATGTACAATAGAAGAGGGTACAACTTAGATAATCAAGGAAAACAAGCCTCCCATGAATACATATGCCAAAAGGGAAATACTGCTACATAGCAAAATCCTCATGAACAAGAACAACGTAGTCATAGATGGTGCATTGCTAGTGGAAATTTACAATATGATGGATCTGCAACTGTATGTCTCAAAAATTGCCAAAAGTAAAGATCTAGACTCACAAACTCAATTCCAAGACAATCCAGAAAGGATTTCTTGAAATTTGCAAAATGGAAAAAATGTCAAAGTGCAGCTCTAGGGCTGAGTAGCAATTGCAACTGAATAACTAGATGGATATGGATGGAGATGCTGCACAAGATGAATATACCTCCTCCAATGGATCTTCCAAGTGAAAGGTTGATCCTAACAATGAAGATCTCACCCTCCAAGAAAACACTGCAAATGGACATAGAAATAACGCAGTCACTAAGGGATACTGCACTGTAGGTGAAAGAAAATATGTTGGAAAAGTGCCAAGAAGTGAAATCAGCTCAAAAATATTCCTCACTGATCGCCCAAAGGAAATAAAGCTTCCTCCTTTGAAAAACAAGCTCCGGAAGTGGTGTTCTCAAGTCTCCACTGCAACACCCTGCAACACAACCTAGCTCTAAACAGAAAATATGCTATAGCTGAAGGAGGTAGCTTGGACTAAAGCCTGGATGTGGAAAAATGAAGTGAAATATCCTTCAAGAGGCCTCTCAAGAAAGGGGAAGGAATTCCTAAACAGGAATGCCTTGTGCTAAGCAGCACAACAATATCAACTAAATAGTTGAAGAAATCACAATAGTCATGCAGACCACAAAATCAATAATCAATAACATGCATTTCTATGGCGGCCTTGCCCTCCTTATATACAAGTGGAAGCCTTCTCATTTTGGGTCCCACTCATTATGGTTTCCTCCACCAAGTAATCGTCCTCCCACTATCACTGTGTTGTCTCCATAGATGATCTCCACTTTCTATTCCAGTGCTATTGACTTGGTCAAAATTGACCTTGTCCACACGTAATTGCCCCTTTTCACACATGAGGGTGTGAAATCCGGCCATAATAATGATCCCTTTTCACATCATCAGGGATTTTATTCCTATTTTTGAAATGTATGGGCCTCCTTACCCATTTATTTATCTCCAAGGTATCAAAAGAAAAAATCAATATTCAAATTCGCTGCATGCTAATTTTGGAATATTACAGTGCTCCCCTCCCAAATGTTTCTTGTCCTCAAGAAAATACAAGGATAGAATTGAAAAGCCTCCTCTTCTCCCCTTGTAGCATCCTCATATGATAAAATCCTCCAAGGATCAAGATGTTGTCTCATCCATACATCTCCAAGTTGCCCCTCCCAAGTATGCAAGCTAGCTTTTGGTGAGCATCCCAAATAGCTATCATCATGTAAAATTAAAACACCCATGGAGGAAACAATGGGCTATATAAAGGCATTATTGAGGCATGATATCTAATATATATTGGTATCTACCATTCCCATATGAATCTCCCATCCCCAAGCTATCATCCATACAAGATGAGTTACCTCCCAACATGGCAACTCCTGAAAATTCTCCTCCACCTTTGGCTCTTGAAAAGTAGGTGGGCTAATAACTGAACATGGTAGAAAAAATATCCTACCCCACTCTATCCTCCTATCCACTTATGATAAGTGTAGAGTATTTTCTAATCTTGGGCTACAATAAAGTTTCCCTCAAGTGGCAAGAAAGAGACTAGATCTCCAAAGACCTTTTCTCCAACGTTGTACATCAAGTTGGCCCAAACCATCCCATATGCGATGAATAGGACATGATCACCACATGGCATCCAAATGAGAAAAATACTGAAGCTTTCATATAGTGCTGAAAGGTACCAACAGTTTCCCAAGTGGTCACAACGCAATTTTCCTAACTGTTGTTTCAGAAAATAATATGGCAAGTTGTTTCTTGACAGATTGCTAGTTGTGTATGTTATCAAATCTACTAGTGAATAGTAAATGGATTGGTATATAAACTAAGCATACATGAAATAATAAAACATTTTCCCAAGGCCACACAAAATATGACTGTCTCCATCAAAAAATTTGGCCCAAAATTGACCATGGAGCCCAATGAGAAGCTTTCCCTCTTGTGGAGCAATGCACTGTATCGAAATGGTAAGAGTATGCAAATAATAGAAGTAAGATAATACATAGACCCATGAATATTTCCTCCATAGTGGTATAACATACTCCCATGAAGAGGAATGAACCATGTGCTGCATGAAGATCCTCCTTCTTATGCTTGGAAATCCAAGTTAAGAAGATCATATCTCTGTAATAGATGTCTCCATCCACTACTCCATCACTGTCACCTCCTCCTTGTCCATCAAGTGCATCATATGTGAATTGATCCTGGGGAAACTCCATCAATATACCCTAGCTCCCAAGTGACAGTGCTGTTGGCCTATATAAATAGGCTCCTGCCAACTGATAGCTCCATTCTTTGACATGCCCATTGTCAAAGACATCTCCCAAAAATGCTGCTATACATAGGAAATTCCTTCCAAAGTGGAAGTACCTCTTGATCATCCAAGGCTAAGTAGTAGCCCCTTTGCACCATGATAGTGCCACCACCTACTCTTGCAACATCATGCAAAGTAGGGGAGAAAATCTACCCATGCTCTCCCAAGAGCAACCAAAGCAACAATAGTTTTTGTTTCCTCCTCACACCTCCATCAGACAAATCATGTGATGAAAACATAATATTTAATATGAAGAATTTCCTATCAACACAATGCATCCAAATTCATTTCTGTCATATGATGCAAGTGCCTGGCCAAACTTTCTCCACCCACATACTCTTTGAAAGAGGATATGTCACATGATGGCCAAACTCCTTCAAGAGTAGCCAATGCAGCCATGCCTCCTGCTCCCCAGTTTCATAAATATGCAAGTGGCTCACGATCCTCTTGCTAACCATCCACACCCACTCAACCCCATGTGGGTGTCTCCTACCCTACTTCATCTTGGTACTCCTCCAATGAAGACTACCATCCTCCCAAATTAGATTTCTTCTTTTGCATTTCATGGGATGTTGAAATGAAACCCCTTGGAGATCTCCTAGAGAATATTTTAGACCAATAAACATCTTGAATCCATAAAGATCCAAGTGTTATGGAGGAAAAACCTCCTCATTTATGCTTAATGACAGTGTTGTTAATCTCCTCAATGATTTATTTGCTATATTATGCTCCAACTCAAGGATGAATGTAGAGTTTTGCATAGGATTGTTTAGGAAAAATTTCATCCTACCCTCCAAAAATTCACACCCCAACCTCAAGTGTTGAGTGCAGCTCAAAAATGACACATGAGGATGGTTATTTATCCCTTCCTTGAAAAACTCAAGGTTGCACAACACAGTGCAATTCTATTGTTCCTCATTAGCAATATGCAATGGTATACATCCCTCCATAAGATTTGCTGAAACAATAGGAAGTGGAAACTTAGGCATACCTTGGTGAAATTTGGGAACATCTTGTAAGGCTGCAAGAGTTCCTTCCTCCAATGTGTTGGCTCCCCCAACTACTGATGATGATGGCTTCTCCTCCTTAGTTGCATCAACGCTGGTACACGTTTCCTCAAGTGGTGGTGAGGGCTTTTCCTCTTTTGATTTCTCCTTGCCAATTTTTTTAATCAACCTTTGAGTAAATTCTACAAAAGTAGTCACTCTTGCATGACTCAAATGGCTGAACCACCAACTTTTTGCTTCACCCTCAAGGTGCAGCATTGCAATATCTACAACCTCTCTTTCTATGACTATATGTAGTAGGAATAATGCATCTAGTTTCCTTGCCCAAGCCCTTGCTATAGATGATCCATCAAAAGTAGACAATAGAGACCTATTGCCTTTGATTCTCCCTTTGCTACAAGGTCTCCTTTCTTCCTCTAGCTAAATGAACTGTGGGAAAGCTAGAGTCTCCTTGAAGGCTCTAGGTTGAGATTTGTACTCAAAAAGGTATTCACTTAGAATATTGTGATCCAAGTGTCCTCCATATTTCTACAATTTTTATCCTTTTTCAAAAGGAAAGGGTATAGTCCCACTGCTTCTTTCTTCTCTTCTTTGCTTGACCTCCTTGTTGAGGCCCTTTCTAGATCTGAAAAGAGATGAGATAAAACTCATTCTCTCCATCATTCTGATCTTCCTCTTTGTATTCTTATTCTTATGATAGCATAATGACTGAGATCCACAGGCTGAGACAAGATTATGCTCTGATACCACTGTAATATTCCGAAATGGGAAAGCAGCAATGTATGAACACAAAACTTGAAATAGCAGTGAAAAAAATTACACGAAAATGGATGAAAACCATAGAGACATTTTATTATATAAATCAGCAGCAAATATGTACAATAGAAGTGGGCACAACTCAAATAATCAAGGCAAACAAGCCTCCCGTGAATACATATGCCAAAATTGAAATACTGCTACATAGCGGAATGCTCATGAAAAAGAAAAGCACAGTCACAGATGGTGCAGTACTACTGGAAATGTACAATATGATGGATCTGCAAATTTATGGCTCAATAAGTGATAGGAGTAAAGATCTAGACTGCCAAACTCAATTCCAAGACAATTCAGAAAGGATTTCCTGAAATATACAAAACGGAAAAAATGTTGGAGTGCAGCCCTAGGGCTGATTAGCAGCTACAAATCAATAACTGGATGGAGATGGCTGAATATGCTGTATAATATGAATATACCTCCTCCAATGGATCTTCCAAGTGAAAGGCTGATCCTAACACTAAATATATCACCCTGCAAAAAAACACTGCAACCCCTCACTGCAAATGGACAAAAAAATAATGCAGTCACTGAGGGATAATGCGTAGTGGGTGAAAGAAATTATGTTGGCCAAGTGCCAAGATGTGAAATCATCTCCAAAATCTTCCTCACTGATCTCCCAAAGGAAATAAAGCTTCCTCCTCTGAAAAAAAAGCTTCGGAAGTGGTGTTTTCAATTCTCCACTACAACACCCTACAACACAACCCAGCTCTAAACATAAACTGCATTGTAGCTAAAGGAGGTAGCTTGGCCTCAAGCCTAGATGTGGAGAAATGAAGTGCAAGCTCCTTTAAAAGGCCTCTCAAGAAAGGAGAAGGAATTCCTAAACAGGAATGCCTTGTTCTAAGCAACACAACAATCTCAACTAAACAGTTAAAGAAAGCACAATAGTCATGCAGACCACAATTTCACTAATCCATAACATGTCTTGCTATGGCTTCCTTGCCCTCCTTATATATAAGTGGAAGCCTTCTCATCTTGGGTCCCACTCATTAGGGTTTCCTCCACCAAGGAATCTTCCTCCCACTATCACTGCATTGTCTCCATAGATGATCTCCACCTTCTATTCCAACACTGTTGACTTGGTCAAACTTGACCTTGTCCACATGTAATTTCCCATTTTCACACATGAGGGTGTGAAATCCAGCTATAATAATGATCAATTTTCACATCATGAGGGATTTTGTTCCTATTTTTGAAATGTATGAGCCTCCTTACCCATTTATTTATCTCCAAGGTGTCAAAAGAAAAAATCAATATTCCAATTAGCTACATGCTAATTTTGGAATATTACAAGAATTCATTAAGGACCCTGGCAATACAAGAGGGAGAATGTCCCTTTTTCATCAGTCCATTCACACTTATTGGATGCTTAAATGTGTGTTGGCCAAGGCTTTCATGAGATTATAGGAAATGGAAGGAGATCCCCAAGTGGTTTCTGTTATGCAAGAAATCAGAAAAGAGATTCAAGAGATCTGTATTTCTAAGCATCATGCTACAGCTCGTCTTGGAAGAATTGAGCATCAGTTGCAAACTATGCATCAGGTGGATATGCTTGGCTCTAGTGTGAAATACTCGACACCTGATGAATCCTTAGATGACTGACCAAATATTTCCTTGGTATTCTTATGTATTTTTTTGCAGATAGAATTTACTGTTTACAGTTAGAATTTGTTAGGAATAGATGAATGGACATAACAGTTATTAGAAGGCTGAACCTTTTCCAATACTGGATGGAATTTAATTCTCTAATATGGCCAACATACCTGGCTTCCTTTGGGAAAGTTGAGGCCATCAAGTTTTGATCTGTTGCAACCTGCTACTTTTTTGATAAATAGAAAATAGAAAGGTACTGCTAAATTTACAAAAAGAAGAATTCCAAGATCTAGATTAAAGAGGGAGAGCCAGTTTCTTTGACATATACCATTTTTCCGAAAGAGGATTAAAATAAATCATGGGGAAATAAGGGTATTATGTTCAAAAAGAAGAAATAAGAAAAAGGTTAAAAACCACAAGCCTGTTGAAAGGAGTTGTCTAGAGCTAGTCTCGAACTAGTGGAGCTCTGAAACCTAACAGGAGATTAGACTGGACGGTGGTCCTAAGGTTTAAATCCTGGGAATCACTACTCTATAAAGGACTATGGTGTGGAGCTCAGGGGGATCGAAGGACGTAATATCCTCTCTCAAGGTTGGGAGGAACCTTTAGTTAAGCCAAGTAAAATATAAGATAAGTATATAATTCTTTTTCTTGTATATGATAAACTACTGTGAAAATCTCTTATTTTTTTCCTTAATAAATAGTTGTTACTGAAAAATTGTTTGGAGTAAGAAATTGGATAAACTATAGAGGATAGGATAGGAAAATAAATAACAGTTGTCTATTTGTTTATTAAAATTCCTTTCTAGAAAAATATTGGTTAGATAACCTATAAATCACATCTCAAGGAAGAGTATTAGTTTCTACTATTTTATAACAATAATAACTATCTAGAAAAGAGAAACTGTGCCATTCATATATTCTCTATGAGTTTATATTTCATAATTAAAATACAATGAAATAGAAATGAAAAAATATAGTAAATAAAGATGATACAATCCATAAAATTACAGTAAAACATGTAAGAATACTATAACCCTTTACCCATATTAGTATTACAGCTTTCTCAGAGTTTTAGACCCGTGACGGGTCTGGTCCTTTGGCTATTGAGGCTCCAAGTTTAAATATAACAACAAAAACTTATTCGAAGAAAATACAAATCCATAATTTATAAGAAAGATAATGATGAATATAACAGAGTCCGGAAAAAAATATCAGTGATAAGTTACAGTGGTAACATAAATATAAACCAATTATATTCGTGAGAAAACCCCTGTTAGTTGGATGAAGGTTCATATATAAACCATAAATTGTAAATGTTATGCATGAGTACATCGATTGAAACCGAACTATAGGTTACGATTTTTCCAGACTCAGACATAATTTACATGCATAAATTAATCGAAAGTCCATATAAAAAAAAACCCCTCAAGGATTCGAAACCCTCCAATAGTTGCATGATTATATATAAACTAGAAAATTTATGATAAGACAGGATAAGCCTCTATGCGCAGGGCAGGAGGCCTCACCAGCAAATGATATGACCTGGTTAGGGTCTTAACAAAGTAAACATGTACATGTAGGAGTAATGGAACCTCAGAGGCCAAACCCCAAGGCCGAATATAACCTGAAAAGAGAGTGATGAAATATGGAAGACGAGTGTGATAAAATACCTGGCAGTATGAAGAGGACCTCAACCATGGAACGAAGTGCAACCAACAATGATACCTTCGGGTGCAGAGGTGCCTTTTACATCAAGGAAAAGAGGGAAACATTAGTGCTAAAGAAAGTCTCAACCTAAAATAAAACAATACGAAATTAGAGAATTAAGGAAAAGAAAAGAGAATCATAAAGTATGACCAACCTCACCTTTAAACTCAGATTTCGGGAAGAGGAATTCTGCCATAAATAATAATCAAGGAGCTCGGAGAATATCACAAAAAAGGAACCCTATTTCGGTAAGCCTGTGGCCAATGCATAAGTAAATATAGGAAATCATTAAGAAGGGAAAAAAATCATTAAACAATTTAGTTAAATATCCAAGAAATTTCATTCCAGAACTTACCCTTGAGCAGTGGATTATGGTTGCTGAGCGGAGCAGAGCAAAGGTACCAGAAATCACCATGGTAGAACAAACCCATAAACTCCTCTAGCAAGAAACCCTCTACATCATGAAGTTTCTCACCTGCTCTGTCTACTAGAACCATGACCGAGTCTGAAGCTCATGGTACAGAGCTATGGTAAGAGGGATAAAGGATTGAAAACTATTACAGACACCTCACAAGGGAGAGCTACAAGGTTGATAGAGAAAATTAATGTTTACGAGAATCGATGGGGTCGGTAGTTACCATAAGGTCATTGTCGGGGATCAATGCCATCCAAATTAAGGTTGAAAAGATAAATGCCTCAAAGACAAATACGTGACAGAGTACAACTACCAACACTTGGAATTACAAACCCCAATGAGAGAAGCATTCATTTAAGCAATAAATTAAATCCAAACCCTTTGATTATTAAACCTTTCATAAAATCTACTGTATGTAATTGGCATGCGCTATGAAATTGCAACCAAAATAGTGGAGTTTAACATAATTGCTGCAAATAGGGAATGTCATATATAATCCAAAGTTTAATATTTATGTTGATACCATTCATGCAGCCAAGGTGGGTACGCAAAGCAAGAAATATGATAGATGAAAAATATATAAGGTGGATACATAATTCGAGAAATACCACATACAGAATACCTATATATATTCATTGTAAAGGCAAGCACAGGACAAATACCTAATCCTTGACTATTGTGTTACATAGATTTATATACATGTTAACTCTTGAAAGCATTATTAATATTAATACATTAATTGTTTAAGAATCCATATTATGTTAATATGTCTTATCATAGGATATATAATTAGAATTTAGATAAGTAAAATAATTTTTTTTTTAATGCATGTGACATGTGGTATCAAAGCAAAGTTTACACACTGGGCCATATTGGGCCAACTAAATAATTCTAGAAGTTTCATTGGTATTATGCTTATGCACATAACATAACTACTAAAATAATCCAATGAGGAGAATTTCAAGCCAACAGGCACAAAAGACTATAGGGGAAGTCCACCCCCATTCAAATCCAGAAATGAACACAGAGATGTAGATATAATTGAGCATGGACCAGCATCAACAAACTAGTAGGGGAAGAATAGCAGCGACAAACCAGTCGATTGTTAAATAGAGTGAAACAACTCCAGAAAGAGTTGGTTTGTGTGATAAGTGACAATGAAATACTAATGAGAGAACAAGAAATATCCTAAAAAGTCTCACAGACAGAAAAAACCATCCTACATCATAGCCTAGTCTAGAAAGAAATACTCATGAAGAGGAGAAACAACAACATCAAATTAATTATCACTTAGAAGGAAGTCGTACTCAGAAGAGTAACAAAAGTAGAACGTATCATGAAGCAGAGTTTGGGAGTGCTTCGGAAGAGCAGGAGATGAAGAAGCAAAAAGTAGAATTACAAGGTGAATTCCTGAAGATTAAGCCACCCACTTTTTATGGAGAGGTGGAAGAAATGGCAAAAGCATTTATCATAAACATGAATAAATACTTTTAGGTTTATGAATATAACAATAAGCTTAAGGCTCAATTTTCTATTTACCAGTTGCGGGAGAAGGCCACCTTATGGCAGGAGGAAGTGAATAATGTGCGGGGAATTGAGGATCAGAATGTAACATGAGATGAATTCCAGCAATACTTTAAAGACATATTTAACAGAAAGATTGTATGATGAAAAGTCACGAGAGTTTCATGACTTAAAACTGGGTCAGCTATCCATGGATGAGTTGGTCACAAAATTCACCTCTTTTCTAAGATATGTACCATATTTGAGGGACGAGAAAGCAAAGGTGCAAAGGTTCTTGTGTATTTTTCCTATTCACATGAAGGAGAGAATTGAATTCATGAATCGAAATACCATGGATGAGGTAATCTGAAAAGAACAAATGTGCTATAAGTAGTCCAAGGATAAAGGAGAAGTGGGAAAAAATTGGCCACATAAGAAAGGGCAGAAAACACCCCAAATTTCAAGCATAACCGACCTGTAAATTTCAAGAATGCTGCAAGAAACTCAACAAATAGACCATTTGGTAAAATTCATCAAAAACCTAAATGGATAGCAGATGAGAGGACCACTCAAGAATCCAGTAAGCAATGTTTTCACTAAGTAATTTGTAATATTGGCAAGAACAAATGGAAAAGGAAAACATAAAACCACTTTGGCGTACAGGACCTAGCCTTCCTAGAATTAGAGAGGGCTCTCTCTATTTTTATGATTTAGCTTGATAATTATAAATGTTGATATTAGGCTAGTTATATAAATGAGGTTTGTTTTTTTGATTGATTGGGTGGTTGGATAGACAGAGCTGTAAAACTTTATCCATTGGGTTATGGAGTCATAAAAGGCAGAATTGTGCATCAAATTTTCAAGGGCATTAACAGGGCAAGCTTACTATGGAGACTGTATCTTACTAGCAGTGTGAATATGATATGGGAGAAGGAGATTAAGGTTCAACTTAAATGTAGAGAATACTATCTGAATTCTGCATTCAGGTCTCAGAGGAAAAAATTAAGATAACAAACACAGAAAGAATTAAGGTGCTATTTTAGCAAATCTTAATCTAAATTTTCTATTTTGAAATCTGATAAATTGATGCATAGCATGAAAAGATAGAGGAAAAAAATCAATACAGAGGAAAAACATCACCATTAACATAGTTCAAGAATCTTGTGAACGGTCCCTTATTATTAATGCCCACCTCAAATAGTTATGGAGTTCCAATACTTCCTACAATGCAAGCTTCAGCCGAATCTAATTTTCCAATCCTTGATACTACTAAGGCTTGTAGTATTTATCTAAAGACCAAGTTGGTTTCCCTATCTTACTCGACAACCATTCATTGATTACACTTTAGAAGAAAATGGACAAGTGTCGCCATGCAAGGCCTGATCATAAATATTTGACAAAGACACTGCCTCTAGAATTAATTTTGGGCAATTCTTCGTAGATCCAAATGCTTAAATGGCTCCTTGGAAGATCAAAAAATTACCTTGGAGGTGGATGTGATGGCAACAAAGAGGTAACCAATGGTGGCTATGAAATCTGGCCCTGCTCTTTAGAAAACTGGCGTTGGGTAATTAAGTCTCATGCAGCGCTGGCTACTTTTCATCGATTAGTGACTGAGTGGATGTGCTTTGCCATCTTTTCTATTTCTGCCATTATAACATAACGATTTTGTAAATATGCCTTGCTCGACTCGACCCTTTGTGTCTCTTTGCTACCTGAGTCCTTTCAGCCGTGTTTAACCTTATTTCTTCATAAAATTATGTTCATATCTCATATGCCCAACTTAACCCTTTTTAAACAAAACAACGTACAAAAGTCGTATATCCAGACCTGAAAATGTTTATATTTTAGTTTTTAACCTGATCGCATCCATAGAAAATCACACATCGCATGTTTTAGAGTTTATTTTATAAGAAATGGAATTGACGATGAATATGACATGGCAGGTAAGGTGGGACTGGACCGTAGCTCGTAGATCGCAAATCTTTAACCTCAAGCAATAGAGGTAAAATATAAAAGATGCGAAATGCGAAGGAAAAATCTAAAATTTGTGAAATGAGATTTGTGTTGTCAAAGGATGATGTGGCAAGGAGGATGAAGCCCACTGCATTGGCAGAGTTACAAAGCGGTGAATGATTTCAGTGATACGATAAATTTTATGATGTTCCATATGATATGTAAATGTATTTTGAATGTATTTCAAATGGCTGTGAAGTGTGGGGTGGAGCTGCTATGGTGGGGCTAATTGCATCGCAAGTTAAACTGAATAATTTTTCGGTGCTTTAATGGTAACTTGTAATATTTGCGATGTGAAACAGTGGTTAAATAGGTAGAGTAGGAAAATGAAGCGGAAAGGGGGAAAGGTAAAGTTTAATGATTTTTAAGGTAAATGAAATGAAAAAGGGGTTTGTAATGCAATGATGTGATTCAATCTCCATCATTGATCGAAGCCCAGATCCACGGTACTTACTCGTCCTCTGCTGTAGTTTTATGATTTTGTTTCTTTTCCCGTGGTCGTTAGTTTCTTAGTTTTTTCATGGAATACTTTGACTCATTCACTGCTTGACCCGCTTTAGCGTTCACGACTCGACCCAAAGTGCATGTCTTGACCCAATCATGTTCACGAATCTGCCCAACACATTCACAACTCTGCCTTTTCTTGTGTTTGCTACCTTAAATTATGCTTTGTTGCCTTTGTCTTTGCTAATGGTCTAATGCTACTCCTTTCCTCCTTGGTGCCTTTGTTTCTTTTGATTCTTTCTTTGGAAAATATTTTGAATATTGAAATCTATGTACAATATGAAAAATTTGCAAAGAAAAAGTACACAGTCACCTTGTGATATTGTAAATTATAGGGTTCTAACAATGGCTCCAGCTAGGAATGTAAACTCCTTCAAGAGGTGTCAAGAGCACCATAGACTAGTAGCCTGATCCATTGGGTTAATCCCATAACGTGTACCGTGATCTGTTAGGCAACTTGGTGACTGGAAACTAGATGATCATTCCTCTTGACTTTGAATGATAGAAATAGACTAGATTCTTGGCCAGCCAACTTATTAGCCTACTAAGATCTAAACTAAAACTACAATTCCACTTATCCACTGCAATCCATCAAGATGAAGATACTAATGCACCTTGAAAACTCGAATGGTGAGACCAGAACTATGCTGAAACAAAAGTCTGAAACACACTGATATAAAAATGAAAAGAAATCTAAACTAAAATTTGAAATATTCTCAGAGTGTTGAGCTTATTTTCACCCCTACCTACCCTAATCTACTGAAATTACTACCTTTTTAAATGATTCAATAATGACAGTGTACCAAGTCAAGCAACTGCCTGAATGAATCCTTTCTTCCACCACTCTTCACCATATTAAGCAGCAAACCTAATAATAGTATTTGATCGAAATTCCTAACATGATCTGATTTACATGGATCTTGGTATATTAGAAAAAAAAAATTCATGCCATAAATATGTGCAGGCTTTGTAAAAAGAAATTCCTCCATATAGACAGCCACTAGATCAAGATACTCTTGATTTATTTATGGGTATTTTGACTCAGCCCACTCAGCTTGATATCCTGGTCATGCAGATGTGCTCTCCAGGTCTTCAACCAACTCGGAACATGTTTGCATGCTACCTGATGAGTGTTGTGCCACTACTTCCACTAAATCAGACAATGGGGAAGATTGTCTGATCACATCCAGATCACAACAACTTTTGAGAGAATTATGAACATAGGAAGATTGAATTTTAAAAGAAAAACCATCCAATGCGTCTGCTATTGGGTTAGGTGGTGCTTTAGATGGTAGTGTTGGTTCTTCTAAGACCTCATGTTTTCTCTTATAAATATTAGCCAGAATGTGATCCCAATTCCCTTTTATAATATGAAATGCATTAAAGCAAAAATGTAGAGATTCAAAATAGATCAATCCATCATCTATTTTAGACTCTGTGATTTCATCTGCTATTTGACATTCAAAATAACTCAAGGGTTGAAACCTTGGATCTAAAACATATATTTTATCATCCCCGACTTCCTCTTTTGATTGGTTAAAGAGTTCTCTTCTCCTGTCATTATCAAATAGAATGTGATCCTGATTCCCTTTCACAATCTGAAATGAATTGAAACATAAGGGTAATGAATCAAGATGTATTGGTTACTCCTCTTTTTTAGGTTCAGTGTTTTCAAGATGACTCTGGGGGGAAATTTCTGGATCTAATTTTTTTTTTGTATCCTCCCTCTTTTCTTCAACTAACTCATTAGAGAATTCCTCCTCCTTCCTATTTGCAACCTACTTGTAATTCTCTCTTAAGAGTGAGGAAAAATATCGAGGAAGGAATTTTGTACTTACTTAACAACTTGTTGCATTTTCCTCACAATCTTTCTCAACATGTAGAGTTTGGTTTCTGTCTCTGCATGGTGGTGACCAGCCTCTTCTTCCCATGGAGACAATGTTGGTTTCTTTGTATAGTCAGCCTCAACCTCAAACTTATAGTATTCCTCTTGATAATCATATTTGAGATGGCTACCTCTGTATGCAAGGTCATCTATCGTGTACATTGTTGCTGAGGATTTCCCTACCTCCTTCTGATTTTGGACTTCCTCTTTGGTTGTGTTGTGGATAGAGTACATGAAACAATCATTTACTATTTTAGGGTGTCTAGGATGGTATGAAAACTTCTTAGGTACATTTATGTTTTCCATTTTCGGAACTAATGGAACATGAGGTATCTGAATAGCAATTTATTCTTTCCTGCTAATCATATGCACCATCTCATTGAATGTGTTTGTCAACATTACTAATTTTATCCCTCAAGATATTAGTTGCTCTTTTTCTATTTTGTCCTTATTCATTGCTTTTAACTTTGCTTCCCTGTTCAACATGTTGGCTTCCACATCAACTGGCACATTTTGCATTTCTTCTAGTGTTACAGGGTCCCTTTCTCTTAATCGAAATGCCATCTCAGGGTAAAATGCATATGTGTAGTGGAAGAGAGCCCATCTTGGGGGTGTCTTTATCTTAGCAGGTATTGAATGGTATAACTTACTAAACTTGGCTTAAAAGTGTTGTACTGTCTCCCCTGGATGTCTTTTTAAATGGTTATACTCTTCCATGATGCGAAAAAAATTTCACAGGACCACTGATTTATCTAGGAAAACTTCAGTGAATTCATGAAAGTTGCTAATGCTTGCAGTTGGAAGATATTTAAACCAGCTTTTAACTTTTTTGTGTAATGATAGGGAAAAAATTATGATACGCACATAATATTCTCCCACCTCAAACTGATCCAGGAAATCCTCAAGATTTTTTATGTGCTTTTCAGCAGTGATATTTTCATTTTCTCCATCAAATCTGGGTATATTATTGATAAAATTTGCAGGGAGGTCATGTAGGATAGGAGGAAAAACCAGAGGCTTGTATCTGTTTGGGAATTTTACAGGTATAGGTAGTAAAGCAAGAGGCTTATAACCATTTGGAGCTTTTGCAAGAGCAGGAGATGAAGTACATGGCCCATGTGCCACTGGGTTTTCTACAAGTGCATTAGGGATATGCACAGGTGTAAAAGTATGTACATGGTCTACAATTTGGGGCTTATCTTCTTGAGGTTCATCAAATTTCCAATGATCAATGTAAATCTCAGTAGTGTACTCTTGATCAGGCTTAAAGTAGGATAGAATATAGTTATAGATAAAAAAAAACAATTTCTTGAATCCAATTTGGGCTTGAATACTTTCTCCTTCTAGGCTGACTGGTCATGTTTTAGGTCCTTCCTCCAATGGAGTCTCTAAATGGAACTAGTTTGAATTGGAGTTGCCAGATGGATGATTTCAAATTTCTTGTGTCTAGCTTTTTTTCCACCATCAACAACCAGATACCAATCTTGGAAAATATGCAAATCATACAATATTTTAACTAGGGTTTCTGAGTTTTGATCAAATATTAAGCTTTTCCAATAACTTAGTTCCCTAGTATGATCACCATTATGTTTTCACTTCATAATTTGTAAGATTGACAAGAAAAAACGGTAGAGGACAACATCAAACCACTTAGGAATCTAGGACCTAGCCTTCCTAGACTCAGAGAGGGCTCTCTCTATTTTTATGATTTAGATTGATAATTATAAATGTTGATATTAGGCTAGTTATAGAAATGACGGTTTTTTGTTTGATTGATTGGATGGTTGGACATACAGAGATGTAAAACTTAATCCATTGGGCTATGGAGTCATAAAAGGCATAATTTTGCAGCAACCTTTCAAGGGAATTCATAGGGAAATCCTACTATGCAGACTAGATCTTACTAGAAGTGTGAATATGAGATGGGAGAAGGAGATTAAGTTTCAACTTAAATGCAAAGCATACTGTCTCTGTATTCTGCATTCGAGTCTCAAAGGAAAACATTAAGATAACAAAGAAAGACAGAACTAAGGTTTTCTTTTATCAAATCTTAATCTAAATTTTCTGTTTTGAAATCAGATAAATTGATGCACAACATGAAAAGACAGAGGAACAACATCACCATTACCATAGCTCAAGAATCCAGTGAATGGTCTCTTATTATTGATGCCCAACTCAAATAGTTACAGAGTTCCAATACTTCTTACAATGCAAGCTTCAGCCGGGTCCAATTGTCCACCCCTTGATAATTCTAAGGCATGCAGTATTTTTCTAAGGACCAAGTCGGTTGCCCTATCTTACTCGGCAACCTTTCATTGATTACAATTTGGTAGAAAATGGACAAGTGTGGCCATGCAAGGCCTGATCAAAAATCTCTAACAAAGTGTCTCTGGAATTAATTTTTGGTAACTCTTCGTAGATCCAAACGCTTAAATGGCTCCTCGTAAGATCAAACAATAAGCTTGGAGGTGGCTGTGATGGTCACGAAGAGGTAACTAGTGGTGGCTCTAACATCTGGCCCTACTCTTCAGAAAAATGGCATTGGGTAATTAAGTCTGGTGCAGTGTTGGCTACTTTAAATCAATTAGTGACTGAGGAGATGTGCTTTGTTGCCTTTTCCATTTCTGCCATTATAGCACAATTTTTTTTTAAAGACGCCTTACCCAACTTGACCCTTGCTGTATCATTGCTACCCAAGTCCTTTATGTCACGATTAACCTTATTTCTTCATAAAATGATGTTCAAATATCATATGCCTGACATGACCGTTTTTAAACAAAACACCGTAAAAAACCCGTATATCTGCACCTGAAATTTTTTAGATTTTAGTTCTGAACCTTATCGCATCCATAGAAAATTGCACATCACATTTTTAGAGTTTAAGTTTTAAGAAATGGAATTGGTGATGCGATGCGAAGTATGAAGATGACATGGCATGTAAGGTGGGACCGGACTGCAGCCTGCAGATCAAAAATATTTAACATCAAACATTAGAGGTAAAATCTAAAATATGTGAAGTGCAAAGCATGGAGGTAAACTCTAAAACATGCGAAATGTGATTTGTGCTGTTGGAGGATGATGTGGCAAGGAGGATTGTGCCCATCACATTGGAAGAGTTATAAAGTGGTGAATGATTTTAGCGGTACGATCAAGTTTACGATGTTCCATATGATATGTCAATGTATTTCAATGTATTTCAAATGACTGCGAAGTGGGGCTCATAGCTGCTGTGGTGGGGCCAACCGCATCGCAAGTGAAATCAAATACCTTCCGGGTGCTTTGACAGTAAGTTGTAATATTTGTGATATGAAATAATGGTTAAACATTTAAAGTAGGAAAATGAAGAAAAAAGGTGGAAAGGTAAGGTTTAATGATTTTTAAGGGAAATGAAATGAAAAAGGGGTTTGTAATGCAATGATGTGATTCAATCTCCATCGTTGATCGAAGCTCAGATCAATGATACTTACTCCTCCTTTGTTGTGGTTTTTCGATTTTGTTTCTTTGGTCATGCCTATTAGTTTCTTGGTTTATTTGTGGAATACTTTGACTCATTCACTACTTGACCCGCTTTAGCGTTCATGACTCGACCCAAAGTGCAAGTGTTGAACCAATCTCATTCACAACTCTGCCCAGCATGTTCACGACTCTGCCTTTTCTTGTTTTTTCTACCTTAACTACTTCTCTGCTATATTTTTCTTCACTAATGGTCCAATGCTGCTCCTTTCCTCCCTGTTTCCTTTGTTTCCTTTGATTCATCCTTTGGAAATTTTTTTGAATATTGACATCTATGTATAGTATGAAAAATTTTCAAATAAAAAGTACACAGTCACCGTGTGATATTGTAAATTAAAGGGTTCCAATAGTGGCTCTATCTCGGGATGGAAACTCATTTAGGAGTTGTCAAGAACATCGTAGACTATTAGCCTGATCCATTGGGTTGATCCCACAACTTGTACCTTGATCTGTCAGGAAACTTGGTGACTAGAAACTAGCTGATCATTCCTCCTGACTTTGAATGATAGAAATAGACCAGATGCTTGGCCAACCAAATTATTAGCCTACTGAGATTTGAATTGAAACTACAATTTCACGTATCCACTGCAATCCATCAAGCTGAAAATACTACTGCACCTTGAAAAATTGAATGGTGAGACTAGAACTATGCTGAAACAAAAGTCTGAAACACACTGATATGAAAATTAAAAGAAATCTAAACTAAAATTTGAAATATGCTCAGAGTGCTGCAATTATTTGCACCTCTACCTACCCTAATATACTGAAATTACTGCCTTTTTAAATGAGACAATAATTCCAGTGTACCCAGTCAAGAAACTGCCTGAATGAATCCTTTCTTCCATCGCTCTTGACCATATTCAACAAAAAACCTGATAATAGTATTTGATCGAAATTCCTGACATGATATGATTTACATGGATCTTGGTATATTTGAAAAACAATTTTCATGTTGGAAATATGTGAAGGCTTTGTAAAGAACAATTCCTCCATATAGACAGCCACTAGATCAAGATACTCGTGATTTATTTCTAGGGATTCTAACTCAACCCACTCAAATTCATATCCTGGTACTGTAGATGTGCTCTCCAAGTCTTCAATCAACATGGAACATGTTTTCATGCTACCTGATGAGTTTTGTGCCACTACTTCCACTAAATTAGAAAATGGGGAAAAATGTTTGATTGTATCCGTATCATTGTAGATTTTGAGAGGATTATGAGCACAAGAAGATTGAATTTGAAAACAAAAACCATCCAACGTGTCTGCTATTGGGTCATGTGGTGCTTTTAATGGTAGTGTCGGTTCTTATAAGACCTCATGTTTTTTCTTATAACTATTATCCAGAATGTGATCCCAATTCCCTTTTATAATCTGAAATTCATTAAATCACAAAGGTAGAGTGTCAAACTAGATTAATCCATCATCTGTTTCAGACTCTATGATTTCATCTGCTATTTGACATTCAAAATAACTCAAGGGCTGAACTGTTGGATCTAAAACATATATTTTATCATCCCTGATTTCCTCTTCTGATTGGTTAAAGAGTTCTCTTCTCCTATCATTATCAACTAGAATGTGATCCTGATTCCCTTTCACAATCTGAAATGAATTAAAACATAAGGGTAATGACTCAAGATGTATTGGTTCCTCCTCTTTTTCAGATTCCGTGATTTCAAGATTACTTAGGGGGGAAACTTCTGGATCTGAAAAAGGTTTTGTATCCTCCCTCTTTTGCTCAACTGACTCATTAGATAATTCCTCCTCATTCCTATTTGCAACCTACTTGTAATTATCTCTTAAGAGTGAGGCAAAATATAGAGGAAGGCATTTTGTACTTACGTGACAACTTACTGCATTTTCCTCCTTACAATCTTACTTAACATGTAGAGTTTGGTTTCCATCTTTACATGGTGGTGACTAGAACTCTTCTTCCCATGGAGACAATGCTGGTTGCTCTGTACAGTCAGCCTCAACCTCAAAATTATAGTCTTCCTCTTGATAATCATATTTGAAATGGCTACCTCTGTATGCAAGGTCATTTATCATGTACATAGTTTTTGAGGATTTCCATTCCTCCTTTTGATTTCAGAGTTCCTGTTTGGCTGTGTTGTGGATAGAGTACATGAAACACTCATTTACTATTTTAAGGTGTCCAGGATGGGATGAAAACTGCTTAGGTACATTGATGTTTGTCTTTTTTGGAACTAATGGAACATGAGATATCTAAATAGAAATTTCTTCTCTCCTCCTAATAATATGATTTATCTCGTTAACTGTGTTTGTAAACATTACTAATTTTATCCCTAAAGATATCAGTTTCTCTTTTTCTATTTTTTCCTTCTTCATTTCTTTTAACTTTTCTTCCCTATTCAACAGGTTTGCTTCCACATCAACTACCACATTTTGGATTTCTTCCAGGGTTGCATGGTCACTTTCTCTTAATCATAATGCCATCTCTAGGTAAAATGCATCTGGGTAGTGGAAGAGAGCCCATCCTGAGGAAAAAAATGACCTTTAACATAGCTCAAGAACCCTATGAATAGTCTTTTATTATTTATGCCCAACTCAAATGTACGGAGTTCCAATACTTGTTACAATGCAAGATTCAGCCGGGTCCAATTTTCCAACCCTTGATACTGCTAAGGCATGCAATATTTATCTAAAGACCAAGTCGGTTGCCCTATATTACTCGACAAACTTTTATTGATTAAAATTTAGCAGAAAATGAGAAAGTGTGGCCATGAAAGGCCTGATCAGAAACCTCTGACACAGACATCACCTCTGGAATTAATTTTTTGCAACTCTTCATAGATCCAAATTCTTTAAGGGATCCTCAGAAGATCAAACAATAATCTTGGAGGTGGCTATGATGGTCACGAAGAGGTAATCAGTGATGGCTCTGACATTTGGCCCCGCTCTTCAGAAAACTGGTGGTGGGTAATTATTTCTGGTGTAGCGGTGGCTACTTTTCATCAATCAGTGACTGAGAGGATGTACTTTGATGCCTTTTCCATTTCTGCCATTATAACATAAAAAATTTGTAAAGACGCCTTGCTCGACTTGAACCTTGGTGTCTCTTTTCTACCTGAGTTCTTTCTACCACGTTTAACCTTATTTCTTCATAAAATGATGTTCAAATATCATATGTCTGACTTGACCCTTTTTAAACAAAACACCATAAAAAACCCATATATCTAGACCTAAAAATGTTTATATTTTAGTTCTGAATCTTATCGCATCCATAGAAAATTGCACATCGCATGTTTTAGAGTTTAATTTATAAGAAATGGAATCAATGATGCGATGCAAAGTATAGAGATGACGTGGTAGGTAAGGTGGGACCAGACTGCAACCCGCAGATCACAAATTTTTAACATGAAGTAGGAGAGGTAAACTCTAAAATATGTGAAGCACAATGTGCGGAGGTAAACTATAAGACATGTGAAATGTGATTTGCGCCGTCGGAGGATGACATGTCAAGGAGGATGGAGGCCACTGCATTTGCGTAGTTATAAAGCGACGTATGATTTCAGTGATACGGTAAATTTTATGATGTTCCATATTATATGTCAATGCATTAAAATTTATTTCAAATGTCTGTGAAGTGTGGGGTGGAGTTGTTGTGGTGGGGCCAACCGCATTGCAAGTTAAACTGAATACCTTGCGGTAAGTTGTAATATTTGTGATGCAAAATGGTGGTTAAACAGGTAAAGTAGGAAAATGAAGAGGAAAGGTGGAAAGGTAAGGTTTAATGATTTTTAAGGGAAATGAAATGAAAAATGGATTTGTAATGTGATGATGTGATTCAATCTCTGCCATGGATCGAAGCGAGATCCACAGTCCTTACTCCTCCTTTGTTGTGGTTTGTCGATTTTGTTTCTTTGGTTGTGCCCATTAGTTTCTTGGTTTGTTCGTGGAATACTTTGACTTGTTGACTAATTGACCCACTTTATCGTTCACTACTTGACCCAAAGTGCACGTCTTGACCCAATTACATTCATGACTCTGCCTAGCACATTCACGACTCTGCCTTTTCTTGTTTTCTTGGCCTTAATTTCTTCCTTGTTTCCTTTGTCTTCACTAATGGTCTAATGCTGCTCCTTGCCTCCCTAATGCCTTTGTTTCCTTTGATTCTTTCTTTGGAAAAAACTTTGAATATTGAAATCTATGTACAGTATGAAAAATTTTCAAAGAAGAAGTACACATTCACCTTGTGATACTGTAAATTATAGGGTTCTAACAGGCTAGAATTGGGACAGCCCCAGAAGCCGCCACTACAATGTTGGGGATGTGGAGAAGCACATTTTTTTAAGAACCGCCCTCATCGTGGAAGGAATGAAGTTACAACCAACTTAGATGAGGCTTCTACACTAGGGAAAGTTGCATGAAACATACCCAAAATCAATGTTGCACTGGAGAACCGACAAGTGGATTACCAGCCAACAATGATAGAACTGGAAGGTAAGTTATATTCCCAAAATGTTTCCATTTTGGTTGATTCAGGTGCCATTTCAAGTTACATAAATCCTCGAATAATTGAAAACAATAAATTATAGAGTCAAAAATTTAAAATTCCCTTGTTGGTACAACTGGCTACTGGGGTAAAGGGAAGAGTTACTACAAAAGTTTCGAACTGAATTCTGGAAATTGGAAGGCAAAAAACAACTATTGATCTAAATTTTTTTCCTTTAGGCTCCTACGATATTCTGTTTGGAACGGAATAGTTATAAAGACACTAGTCACAAACAAATTGTAAGGAGAAAATCATTCACTTCAAAGCAGAAGATGGAACTCATCAAGAATTGTAGGGGATTAAGAAACCCCTTCGTTTGTGCCCTATTACAACATCTCAATTAAATAAATGTATTAGAAAAGGTTGTTAGCTCTATGCTATTCAAGTGGGATTTACTAATTCCAAAGATAAGACTCTTTTGCTAGAGAATATTTCAGTTCTGTAGGAATTTATGGATGTATTTCCAGAGAATATTCTAGGATTAGCCTCAAAATGAGACATTGACTTCATGATAGAGTTGCTACCTGGAGCAGCACCCTTATCACGAGGACCATACATAATGAGTGTACCAGAATTTACAGAGTTAAAAATTCAGTTGTAATATTTATTGAATAAAGGATACATTAGACCAAGTGTATCCCCATGGGGAGCACTTGTATTGTTCGTTAACAAGAAAGATGGTAGAATGAGGATGTGCACGGATTACCAATATCTTATTAAGTTGAGTGTCAAAAATAAGTATCCATTACACTGAATAGATGATCTTTTTGACCAAGTAAAAGGAGCGACATTATTTTCAAAGATAGATTGAAGATCTATGTATATCAAATCTGAATTAAGGAAGAAGACATATCCAAAACAACAATTTGTACTAGGTAAAAACATTATGAATTTGTGGTATTACCATTCGGGTTAAACAATGTACCAAAAACCTTAATGAGCCTGATGCATGGCATATTTCACCCATTTCTGGATAAATTTGTTCTAATATTTATTGACGATAAACTGATCTATTCTAAAAATGCTGAAGAACACAAGGAACACCTCCAGTTGATACTGAAGAGGTTACAAGAACATCAGATTGATGCAAAATTTAGCAAATGTGATTTTTATAAAGAGAAAATACAATATATGGGTCATGTGATATTTTTTGAAGCGATTTCGATAGATCCCGAAAAGATAAAGACAATAATGGAGTGGAGGGCTCCCAAAAATGTAGCAGATATATGCTCTTTCAAGGGTTTGGCTAGTTATTACCAACGATTTATTGAAGGCTTCTGTAATATAGCCTTCCCTATCACTTCTTTGTAGTGAAAGGGGGGAGTCTTCAAGTGGACCAAGAAGTGCCAAGATAGTTTTGAATGTATAAAAGAATTATTAACCACCGCTCTTGTATTAAAGGTGGCAGACCCAAATAAGGAGTTTGAAGTCTGCACAGATGCCTGTAAGGAAGGGGTAGGGGTCCTATTAACATAATATGGCAAAGCGATAGCATACGAGTCTAGGAAGTTAAGGGATCATGAACAACGATTTTCTGCTTATGATTTGGAGCTAACTGCAGTAGTGCATTCCCTCTGAACCTGAGGGCATTAACTATTGGGAAAAAGGTTTTTGTTAAGAACCGACCATAGCAACCTAACCAGCTATTTTAAGCAAGCTGATTTGAATTCTCTCCAAGCAAGGCGGAATGCATTCTTAAGTGAGTTCGACTTTGATATTCAGCATGTAAAAGGGAAATAAAATCGTGTAACAGATGCCTTAAGTAGGAAATTGCATTGCATCTACGAACTCTATTTTAATCAAGAAGAATTTAAATTTATGGAGAAAATTATGGAAGCAGCATAAGAAGTAGAAAAACAAAGAGAAAAGCTATATTATGAAATTAATGACAAACAACTCTTTCTGTATCGGGGAAAGATATTCATATCAAATCAAATGAGCCTTAAGGATTTGATTTTAGATGAATACCATCGGAATACCTATGTAGGACATATCGGTTATTAGAAAAGGCCGGCATCAATAAGAAAAGACTATCACTGGCCTGGAATGCATAAAACAATTGAAGAATATATGACCAAGTGCTTAGAATTTCAGTAAGTTAAGATAGAACACTAGCACCCAGCGGGATTGCTTCAGCCTATCCTGGTACCAGAATGGAAATGGGAAGTTATATTCGTTGATTTCATTATAGGATTACCCATAAGTAAAATACATAATGATTCAATTATTGTGGTAGTTGATAAAATTAGTAAGGTGGCTCATTTTATACATGTTCAATCAACCTATAAGAGTGTTTAGATTGCTGACATCTTTATGAGAGAAATTTTTAGACTGCACGACATTCCGAGAATTTTTATCTCAGACCGAGATGTTAAATTTACGTAAGCTTTTTGTAAGGCACTATTTATGGGATAGGGAATACAGGTTCAATTTAGTATGGCCTATCACCTCCAGATGAATGGTGAAATTGAAATAAAAAATCAAATACTAGAAGACATGCTACGCATGTATGTGATGCAGCAACCCTCCATATGGGAAGAATATTTACATTTAATTGAGTTTTCCTACAACAATGGGTATCGGGAATCCCTAAATATGAGTCCTTTCGAATGATTGTATGGAAAACAATGCCGAATTCCTATGAATTGGAGTAGTCTGAAAATTAATTTAATGCTCAGACTGGATATGTTAGAAGAGATGGAACATGAAGTAAAGAAAATCTAGAAAAATCTAAAGGCAACTCAAGACAGGAAAAAAATGTATGCGGACATAAAGAGAACCTTTTGAGAATTCGAATTTGGTGACCATGTCTATGTGCAAATTAAATCCAAGAAAAGTACTTTAAGGTGGAGTACATGTGCCAAATTGGCCCCGAGATACTATGGACCCTTCCAAATTCTAGAAAGGATAGGACCGGTAGCCTATCGACGGGCATTGCCTAGCCATATATTAGTGTACAATGTGTTTCATGTGTCACTACTGAAAAGATACATACACAACCCCAAGCATGTGATACACTCGTAGAATGTACATGTAAGTTATGTTTGTGCTATAATGTCTATAAATATGGATTTAAATAAACTAATATAAAACTTGCTATGTCCGCAAGTAGAACTATACAAAAAATTTATTGTAGAACCCCATCTCAATCAAAGAGAAATAACATTCCGGAGACGAGTCATCCCCCAAGCTAAAGTACAATGGAAGCACTTCAGCATGGAGGAGGTCACTTGGGAGGATGAGAACTCCATATGAGAAGTCTACCCTGAATTTTTTGCTGGGATGGAGTAAACACCGAGGACAATGTTTTCCTCGAGTGGGGGAAGATGTAACACTCCGTTTCATTTTTTCATGATGTTTAAAAATACTTTTTACTTTTACTAAGTAAATATACATTTGAATTGATTAGTGAAAAGAAAACTATAATTTTAATTATGAATAGATTTGTATTGAGAAAAATTTTTAACTGAAAGGTACAAATAATTCCAAGATCCAGAGTAAAGAGGGAGAGGCAGTTTCTTTTGACAGTTACCCTTTTTCCCAAAGAGGATAAAAAGAAATCCTGGAGGAAAGAAGGGGTTTTTTTTCAAAAATAGGAAAGAATAGACGGTTTAAAAACCACAAGGTGGAAAGGAGTTGTCCAGAGCTGGTCTAAAAATAGTGGAGCTATGAAACCTGATAGGAGATTAGGCTGGACGGTGGTCCTGAGGTTTAAATCCTGGGAAGTACTAATCTATAAAGGAATCTGGTGTGGATCTTGAGGGGAGAAGAGGATGTAATAGCCTCTCTCAATGTTGGGAGGAACCTTCAGTTAAGCCAAGGAAAATCTAAGATAAGTATATAATTCTTCTGTTTGTAGATGATAAACTAATGTAAAAATCTCTTTTTTTTTTCCTGAATAAATAGTTGTTACTGAACAATTGTTTGGAGTAGGAAAATGGATACAATATATAGGATGGGATAGGAAAAAAATAACAGTTGTCTAATTTTTTATTAAAAATTATTTCTAGAAAAATATTGGTTACATCACCTGTAAATCACATCTCAAGGAACAATAATAGTTTTTAATATTTTATAACAATAGTAAATGTATAGAAAAAATAAATTGGGCCATTCATATATTCTTTGTGAGTTTACATTTCATAATGAAAATATAGTGAAATCGAAACGAAAACATATAGTAAATAAAGATGGTATAATCCATAACATTACAGTAAAACCTGTAAGAATACTATAACCCTTTACCCAGCTCAGGATTACAACTTTCTTAGAGGTTTAGACCCATGACAGGTTCGGTCCTCTAGATGTTGAGGTTCCAAGCTTCAAGATAACAGAAAAAACTTATTCCAAGAAAAGACAAATCCATAATTTACAAGAAAGATAATGATGAATATAACAGAGTCACAAATAATATCAGTGATAAGTTACAGTGGTAACATGAAGATAAACCAATTATATCCGTAATAAAACACCTTCATTTAGATGACATGTTCGAATATAAACCATAAATTATAAGCATTATGCATGAGTACACCGACTGAAATAGAACTCTAGATTACGAGTTTGCCAGAATCAGACATAATTTACAACACAGAAATTAATCAAAAGTCCATATGAAACAAAAATCCCCAAGTATTCGAAACCCTCCAATATTTGCATGATAATATATAAAATATAAAATTTATGATAAGACAGGATAAGTCAATATGCGCAGGGCAGGAGGCCTCACCAGCTAATGAGATGGACAAGTTAGGGTATTAACAAAGTAAACATGTACATGCAATAGTAATGGGACCTCAGAGGCTAAACCCCAAGGCCGAATATAACCTAAAAAGAGAATGATGAAACCTAGAAGTCGAGTGTGATAACATACCTGGCAGTATGAACATGGTCTTGAACATGGAAGGAAGAACATCCAACAACGATACCTTGGGTGAATAGGTGGATTTTACATCAAGGAAAACAAAGAAACATTAGTTCTAAAAAAAGTCTCAACCTAAAATAAAACAATAAAAAATTACATAATTAAAGAAAAGAACAGAGAATCATAAAGTATGGCCAACCTCACCTATAAACTCAGATTTTGGGAAGAGGAATTATGCCATGAATACTGAGCAAGGAGCTCAGAAAATATCGCAAACAAGGAACCCAATTTCAGTAAGCTTGTTTCCAGGACATAAGTAAATATAGGAAATCATTAATAAGGGAAAAAAAATAATTAAAAGTTTTAGTTAAATACTTAAACAATTTCATTCTAGAATTTACCTTGGAGAAGTGGACGATGGCTGTTGAGTAGAGAAGAGAAAAGGTAGCCAAACTCAACATGGCAAAAAAAACTGATAAAATCCTCCAGCTAGAAACCCTCTCTGTCATGAAGTTTCTTACCTACTTCGGCTACCAGAACCATGGCTGAGTCTGAAGCTCGTGGTACATATCCATGGTAAGAGGGTTAAAGGAATGAAAATTTTTACATACACCTCACAAGGGAAAGCTGCAAGGTTGACAGAGAAAATGAACGATTCAGAGCATCGATGGGGTTGGTAGTTACCCTAAGGCCATTTTCGGGGATCAAAACCATCCAAATTAGGGTTGAGAAGATCGACAGCTCAAAGAAAAAGACGTGACAGAGTACATCTACCAACACTTGGCAATACAAACCCCAATGAGATAAGAATTCATTTAAGAAATCAATTAAATCCAAACCCTTTGATTATTAAACCTTTCATAAAATCTACCATATGTACATGGAATACACTATGTAATTGCAATCAAAATCATGGAGGTTAAGATAATTTTTGCGGATTGGGAATGCCATATATAATTCAAAGTTTAATATTTATGTTGATACCATTCAACCATCCAAGGTGGGTACAGAAACCAAGAAATACGATAGATGGAGAATATATAAGGTGGGTACATAATCCGAGAAATACATCAGATGGAGTACCTATATATATTAATTTTAAAAGAAAGCACAAGACAAATACTTAATCCTTGACTATTATGTCACATAGATATATATACATGTTAGCTCGTGAACGCATTATTAATATTAAGAATTTAATGGTTTATAAATCCATACAATGTTAATATGCCTTATCATAGGATATATAGGTAGAATTTAGATAAGTAAAAGTTTTTTTTATTTTTTTTATGCATGTGACAGTTGGGTGGTAACATCGATTAATGTATTATGATGTCCTGCTATGAATTGATGAAAGTGTCAAGTTATATTTCTTAAGAATATAAGAGATTGTTAAAAGATATTATCGATAGTTGGTAAATAAAGATAGTATATTCAACAATTTTATTTCCTAGTATTTTTATTAATAAAAATTAAATAGGTTGAAATGTGCAGTGCTAAATAGAGGATTATAATAGAAATTAAGATGAAATATTGGATTAAAAGTGTGAAGTGGATGTTGTACTATTATGTATTATTCATGTAACAAAAAAATATATATACATACATTCTGGGAAATTTAGTATTGTAACTGTAAATTTTTTTCAATAGATTAATTATTTTAGCTAAAGATTTGGTGTTGTCATTATGTCAAACATTATAGAATGATGGCCTAAGCCCAAAATTTAATGAGACACGGTAAATATGGAACCATGGAATACCTATTTGGCCTAGAAATTTAGACCCTAGTCCCATAGAAGAAAAGGGCATGGATCCTTGTCTTTGGGTTCATGAATTACCTGCAAAGGAGAGTAACTATGTAACAAAACACAAGAAACCATAGGGTAATGAGTAAAATGTAGTGATGGCACGAAAAATACTAGAACATGAAAAAATACCATTTCATTTACTGCTAGCATTAAGAGAAAAAACTGTATGTATAACATGAAACAAAAGGAAAGGTAAATCCTGGTAACCGCACCATGTTAGTGTGCACACAAGAACTTAAATAGAAAGGCTGGAATGAAAATGAAATAGTATTCTTCACTTGAAAATGTAGAAGATAAGAAATATACAAACCTGGGACATTTATCCATACATGCAACCAAAAATAAATGGAAAAGTGTACATATCAGGGTAACCGAAAGAAGAACCATAACTTAAACATTAAACCATGCGAGTTGAGAAATCTCTTGAAATGAATTATAAAGCGATGATATAACTGTCAAATTCACAAAAAGTACAATAAACCCTTTCAAAGAAGGAATTTCAGTCTTGTTTGTAGGTTTATAATCATTTTTGTAATTACTATTACAAAAAAAACAACTAAGAAGAGACGGTAACCCTCAGGGAAACCAAACTCAGAAATGATACAATGACATTGCCGAATTCCAAGGTGCTTGTTACAATGATAAACGAGGGGGAAATATCAGAAAAGGAAATATAAACACCAAATGAAACACACATAGATGATCTCAACCAGAGAGCAAACATATTGGTTTTTCTGGAATGAAATCCTCTGAGAACAAACATCGAGTAACTGGTCGGCGATCTTTGTATGCTAGTGTCTGGGAGGTCTGAAACCCTTGCAATCATAACCAAAATGACACAAAAGATTTAAATAAAATAAAATGCAATCCAGAGGTTCCATAAGTGAAATCATAACCAATGTCAACAAAATTGGAAAGACACAATACGAAATTATCTGTGCAAGTTTGGCCAAAGGTTTACCGGTGGAAACGTCATGACCCTCTCCACGACCCCGGTAAGAAATTAATCACTGATATTTGTAAGTAAAACCATGCCTAAGGGAGAACCTGAGAAGCCTAAGAGCACGATCATTGTGAAAGTGGAAATAAATATTGCATGAGGTTGAAACCTAACCATATCATAACTCCGGATAAGAAAAAAAGACGACATATAGCCCTAGTAGTAAGGAGTTGCAGAGTGGACAGGCTGTGCAAACCAACCGCAGAATGGATTGAGGCATAGGGGGATGGGTAGGGCATCGTTACCCTAACTGTCCCTTGAGATAGAAAGACTGTACAATTTAGTCAAATATATCAATGGGCAGGGTAAAGCCAATTCCATTGCCTTCAACCGACAGTCACTGGTACAAAAAAATCCAGAACTGATGATGCAAATAAAGCCTTTGATTGGGACCAACGATGGAAGATTCTGAACTAAAAATGTGGATACAAAATCCCAACACAATCTTTTCCCTTTGTTAAATCATTAATGTAATGCATGTAGGTTAAATCCAATGTCCGATAGATTAAAACCAAAGGTATATCCTTAGGCAACTTGACTGAATATATGTAATGTGGTAATTAAAAACATTAATGCAGATAGGATAGCATGGTAAGTCTTGCAATGCGAAAAAAAATGAATTTTGAATATTTTAATTATTGTGAATTTATGGACTTATATGTGTATAGTATGAATTTTATATTTTTGTAAAAGAAATTTTTTATTTTATGGTAAATTGTATGATATGAATATGGTAATAGTGTAGCTGTGATGAGTGGAATTCGAGCAGAGTTTCCACACTGGGAGAAAATGGGCAATTCTAGTAATAACAAGTGTATTGAAAATTGTGGACAGTGACAGAAACAGGAAGGAGAAAGCTGGTGACAAGTTGCAATGAGGAGGGGATCTGGAAATTAGATACCCATAGCAGCAGGGGACACTAATCCCCTACCAAATCCAAGAATTAACCTAGAGATGTGGGTGTAGATAAGCATGGACCAACACCATCAAACCAGTAGGTTGTTGGAGGAATATCAAAGCCAGACTAGTTGGCTGTTGGACACATTCCGACAGCTGCAAGTTGAAATGAATCATGTTAGTAATGATAATGAGAGATTAATTCATGAGGAATAGAGGATTTTAAAGAGACTCTACTATCGAAAAATTATTGCACCAAACAACCCAATCCTGAAAGGGGCACTCGAAGTGAAGGTCAATGTTAGCAACATACTAACGAGAATCCTGAAGGAATTAAGACTCAAAGAAGTAACAAAACTAGATCATATACAAAGGTAGAATCTGGTAATGTTTTAGATCAGTAGGAATTGAAGAGACAAAAAGTAGAATTACAAGAAGAGTTTATAAATATAAAGTTGCCCACCTTTGATGGTGAAGTGGAGGAGGTTGCCGAAGCATGGATTATTAACATGAGAAACTATTTTTAGGTCTATGAATACAAAAATAAACTCAAATATGGACTAGCTATTTATCAACTTTGAGAAAAGGATACATTGTGGTCAGAGGAAGTTAAAAATGTTCAAGGAATAGAATATGAGTACGTGACATGGGATGAGTTCTAGCAATATTTTAAGGACAAATAATTATCGAAGCATTTTTACTATGAGAAATCCAAAGAGTTTCATGATATAAGAATGGGATAGATGAAAATGGATGAATTCATAACTAAATTCACTTATTTATTGAGGTTCACACCATATCTTCGAGATGAAAAGGAAAAGGTGCAGTGATTTTTAAGCAGTCTTCCTACTCATATGAAATAGAGGATTGAATTTTTCAATCCAATAACCATGGATGAGGCTATTCGAAAAGCAGAGATGTGCTAACATCAGCTGAAATAGAAATCAGAACCCAAAAAAAGTTGGTTGTCAAAAAAAAGTGAGAAAGGTGCTCTAGGGTTTAAATGTAACAGACTGGGTAATTTCAAGAATTCTACAAGGAACACGCTGAATAGACAGTCTGGAAGGAATCAACAGAGGCCTAAGTGGTATATAGAGGATATACCCATGGAGGCATCTAGCAGACCAGACCATGGTTAGACATAGAAACCTCCATTTCAATGTTGGGGTTGTGGTGAATGTCACTATTGCAAAAAATGTCCCCACCAGGGCAGGAATGAGTCCATAGCCAATTTGTAGGAGGCATCCACGGTTGGTGATGTAGATAGAAATATCCTTAGGATCAATGCATCACTAGAGGATTGGCAAGACAACTACCAACCAAATATGATAGAACTTGAAGGTAAAATTTCCTCCCAACCTTTTCTATTTTGGTTGATCTTGGCGCTAGCTTAAGCTACATCAACCCCAACATAGTTGAAAATTGTAAGTTAGAAGTTCAAAATTTTAAAAACCCCTGGCTGGTGCAACTAGCTACTAGGGAAAAAAATAGAGTTAATTCCAAAGTAACCATTTAGTACCTAACTATAGGGAACCATCATATAAATGCAGAGATGAATATTCTACCCTTGGGTTCTTATGACTTGCTGCTAGGAGTGGATTGGTTGGAGGTGTTTGGGCTCAACCTAGTCTCCTAAATTGAGTTCATTTAATTGTCAACCAGGGTTGGTAAACTGCTGAAGTGAGGTGCACTATATGTGCCTAGGTGTTTGTTTCTTACTGCGTTGTGTCTAGTGTTTTATGATGTTTTTGGTCTTTTTATGGTTTTATGTTCACAAGGGAAAGAACTAAATGTTGGTGGAAAGAAGCTACTGGTTAAAAACAGAGTGAAGCCTAATTTGTTGATGACAAATGACAAATGCAAATGCAAATATTGACACAGAACCAAAACTAAACTATGACTAAGCAGAATACAAAGCTTGATAATGACTTCAAGAAAATAAATCACAACATGAACTTAACTTGTCCAATTCTTTCATTAAAGGTATTTTGGAAGAGCTTGAGAAATGGGCAGCTAAGTGTAAAAATTCTCCTAACTAAACAATTAAACAATCAACTTATAATGATACAACATCTCATCCATGATTAAAGGTTTGTTGAAACATATTTGGAGAAGAACATTGGTAACATCATAATATCTCTACTCTAAAACTAGCTACTAATTCTATTCTGCAACTTAGTTTAACATCACTAAACCTTACTCAAAAGTTATAGATTTCCTTTTAGAATAGTATTGAGGAAAGGCTTGTTTGTGAAATGGTAAAAAGGTTGCAAAATTACTCCAGGCCTTGGACTGATACTGTCTTCTGTTCAGATGATTATGAGTTAATATAGGTTTGGAACAAAAGAAGTTTTGTAAATAATGAAGGCCGTGGTATTTAAGTTTAACAACTAATGTAAATTAATATGCAATGGATGAAAACTAAATGTGGAATGTAAATACAGTGGGCTAAGCTAGAACTGAACTAAAGTGCTACCAGTCTACAATAAACAGTGCTAAACTAACAAGCCATTATCAAACTTAAAACAAAATAACAGAGCATGAATTGAATGCAATTTGACTCCTGAGTGCCCTAACTAAGTTATCATGCAATTAATCTATGGGATTCTACAGTCTATTTCGTTCATCATGAATGGTATTTTGGAAGAGCTTGTTAGAACAATCATGGCTGTACAATTCAATGCAAATGCAAACATGAAAACTGAAAACAATTACAATTAAAAACTAAGACATCACAGTTATTTCCTACCCATTGTTATGATATTTTGGATGAGCTTTTTAAGAGTAAGATCAGCTATGCTACTTAGTGTAAACAAGCAATTGAAACCTACAGTATCACAGTCATGCCTTAGTCATCATAATGATTTTTTGGAAGAGTTTACTAGAATAAGTTCAACTGTGATAATGAACAAAAGAAATTGCAATTAAAATCTATAACACTATAGCCATTTCTCATTCATTATCATGATCTTTTGGAAGAGTTTCTTAGAACAAGTATAGCTATAGTGACTAATGAAATTAACTATGAACTCAAACTTCAAAAACTTGAAAACGAACTAAGATACTTATCTAGATTGCAAAAGTAAAGTCGTTCAGGAGGCAGGGGCCCTCTACCACCAGACGGAATCTAACTCAAGATCAACTCAACGCGTTCAAAAAAATGTTGTCTTCTTCATTAAAGGAAAATAACTTAAAACAGAGTATTCTCGGTCTTCAGAAATATAGCAGTCAATCCATGAAATCTAATCAAAATCTAGAGCTTGTCTCTCGGTTTCCCGAGTACATTTATACAAATCTTCATAACAGAACTTGAAACAATATGGGGATCATTGTCTTTCCTTATCAAAATCATACTAGAACTCTAAATATGGCAACGTAAAGGGACAAAGGACATCTGGACTGTCCTTGTCCTATTAGAAGTCTGCTTCCTTGAATTAGTTCCCACGTACAAAACCACGTCCAGAATTTGGTTCATTCTTCATGGTGAGCAAAAAACGTTGAGGACATGATGTGGAATATACCCATGTGTGGCTTTTCCTGAGAGGACACCTGGAACATGCTTGAACGTGAAGACAACTGCAGAATTGGTGGTTAGCTACGGAATGTCTGCATTCTGTAGCTAGTTTCAGTTCAAAATGCATTACAATGACAAAATCACAAAACTTAGCAAGTTAGCCATGATATTCATTCTTAAAGTAATTTTAACTAATTTCATTGATCATTTGAGCCTGGGATAACAATAGACAAAAGAAAATGGATTGAAGTATGGTGGAAGAAAGAACAATCTTGGGGCTCAACATACCCCCACTGCTGACTTCTTGCATGTCCTCATGCAACTTATTCCATAAACTCGGAGACTTCTGCAAGAACATCCAACCCTCTTATTCTTCTTTGCCTGGAAGTTAAAGGCCTTCTGGGCTTCCTGATGACTAACTTGAACCTTAAATTGGTAAGTGCCCTGATTAACTTCTTGTTCCTCTTTTTCAACTTTTCATTAGCCTTTTCCACTTTTTCCATTTGTAGAGACAAGGTTGAGTTCATACTGGTTTTTAGTTTAACTTGTTCCTTCAGAATATCATTCTCAGTCCTGATATGTCTATTAAGTACTTCCAACTCATACCTATCTCTTCTTAACACATCTATTTCGGACAGTGGAGGACTAGGGGTTCTATCTCTACTCTCTGAAGCTTTCCTTTCCAATGTTTCAACATAGTTATAAATTTCTTGCTGTGCAGGGTCAATTTCAGGGGCTTCTTCATCAAAATCTTCTTCAACATCTTCTTCAATAGATGTTTCCTCATCTTCTATGTTTATCACCCCGGTTTGTTTGATCTGTGTTTTCCTTAGTTTCCCCTGAGTCTATGGCTCCTTCTCGGCTGGGATGGTCCCTCTCCTTTTTCTGTGGCAAATTTTCTGATTACCCCCTCTTCCTTAAGCTGTCTCTTAATCTGAGTCAACTTCCCAGAGATTATTTCTTCACTGCTATCTTGAATTGCTTTATCAGTTTCAATTTTAGAGGCTCTCCATTTTCTGCTTCTCTTTGTAGGCTGATGTTCAAGTGAAGGCTCTTTTGGTTCCTCAAAGTGATTTCTCACCAAGAAATTATCCCAAGTATCTTTTGTTTTAGCTAAATGGTGTTCAATTAAAATCTTAACCAAGCCATGATGGTATAGAGTTGTCTCTAGGAATTGGACTCTCCTTTGAACACTTGAAGCCATTTTTTTTAAACTTTGAAGCAAGAAATAAGGAAAATTAAGCTCTTCTTCCAGAAAATGCATTATCAACCTAATATGGTAAACATAAAAAGTACCATATCTACCTTCACAAGTGATAAATTTTTGTAGGATAAGCAATATGTTTCTCCATTTATTATTTAATGCAGAGCTTGGAATTCCCTTTTTAAACATAGTGACATCCATACCTGAAGATTTGAGGATTTTCTTCCATGATTCATTATGAAATTCTCTGTTCTTAAACCATCTTTCTCCATGTCTAAGAAATCCTGTTGCTTCTGCAATAAAAACCTCCGTGACAGTGAATTTAACATCTCCAACTTCAACCTCAGCTCCTTTGAATGACCTTGCAAACGTTTTAGTAACTTCTTTATGGAAGCCATTAAATTTCTCAAGGAATTGTAGCCATCCTACTTGTTGCAACAGTTCTCTACTTTGAGGGTATCCTTCCAGGTATTTTGTGCCCACTGGTTCAGTTCTCACGATGAGGCCCATAATTTCTTCTTCAATCTTCAAATTAGTACTCTTTCTGCTCACGGAGACAATGACTTCAACCTTCAAAATAATACTCCTTTGCTTCATGGTGACAGTGTTTCAATCTTCGAACTGATATACCTCTGCTTCACAGTGACAGTGTTTCAATATTCAAATTGATATACCTCTGCTTCACAGTGAAAATGGCTTGAAATTTCAAACTAATATACCTCTGCTCACGGTGATAGAGATACCTCTGTTTTACAGAATGAAATGATGAAGGGTTGGCTATGGGATGGAGTAATAGGGAGTGGTTACAGAACGAGTTAATGAAGTGAGGTGAAGAAAACAAATCGATGAGTGAAAAGACTGCAGAGATATTTACAATGGATTCAAAAATCATCATTAAATGATTTGGCTAGGTGACGTGAGAAAATCAATCACTTCAGCATTTTAACGACTTAGATGATCATCGGGGTTTGAATTTGAAATGAAGGATTTTTATCCAAAGTTTTGCAGAGGGTATATTTGGCATGATCAATAAAAATAATCAAAACAACTTTTCGAATGATTCATAACTAAAACTATACTAAATTTTATGATATGCCATTATAATCAAAACTTTTTACCTTTGCTTTTCATCTGCTTTTTGTGGTCTTTGTATACTTTGTTCTCCTCTGGAAATTATTATTTTGTGAGTCTTCATCATCCTTCTTTATTTTTCTTGTTCATGGATATACAGGATCATCTTGTTGCAATTCAAATGTCTGTTGATCAATGCCTTCAGGATCTGTAGCTGCGGAATGACTGTCTGGCTGGGGAAAGTCTGATTAGCTGCAGAATGTCTGTTTAGCTGTAGAATGTACCTGTAGAGAATTTTAATCATGGAATGGAGTGGTTTGGAATATAAATGGAATATTATATGGAATGAGTGAAGATAATTGATGAAACATGATATAATGGGATATGTATGAAGTGAATGATGGAGTGAGATGGATCACAATTTATGAAATGGAGTGGAAGAATATAAGAAATGGCCTGCAATCCATGACATGTGTTATTCATTTGCAGAAAAACATCAAACTTTAAATTTTGATATGGAAATGAGGTGGATGAAGTATGGAATGAGATGAATGAAATATGGAATGAAGTGGAGTATGAATCAATGAATGAACTGGAGTATGGATGGATAAGTAAATGGAATGAAATGAAATGGATCATAAGTGCAATGGATCTGAACTTATGATTTTGTAACAGCTGCTTGCAGAAACAAAATGGAAAAGTTAGAGTGTAAGAAAGACTCTGATTTTAACCCTTTCTTTTCTGTATAAACATGCCAATCAGTGATTGGTTTTCATGTTTATACTTTATTTTATTTTATTTTTATTTTTATTTTTATTTATTTATTTTTATTTTTATTTTTTATTTTTTTAAAGAAATGACTTCAGAAAATTTAATCAAGTTGATGAAGAAGAAAGATTCTTCTTCATTAACTTCACATCACTGTTTTCCTGGAACTTCTTGACAAATTCTTCTCTTGAGAGTGGTTTGTGATACAACTTCAATCTATGACCACTCACAAGAAAAGTGACCTCGTCTTCATCTATTGTCCTGATTTTTACTGCTCCATTGTCAAAAATTTTAACAATTTCATATGGCCCCAGCCAATGTGTTTGAAATTTACCTTGAAAATCCTTGAATTTTGAATCAAACAAGAGAGCCCAGTCACCTTCTTTGAACTTCTTCTCTTTGATGTACTTGTCATGCCATCTAGTCCTTTTCTGTTGGACTAGACTTGTTTTCTGAACTGCATCTTGTCTGATCTCATCCAATTCATTAATCTGCTCCAATCTATGCTTTTGTGCCTCCGTTAAATCAAGTCCTAGCTGAACTGCCATTTTGAAAGTTTGAATTTGGAACTCTATGGGAAACAAAACTTGCTTTCCATAAACAAGTTCATAAGGAGTATGACCTGTTGTGTTTCTCCATGTAGTTCTATAGGCCCACAAGGCTTCAGGAAGCCTATCTACCCAATCTCTTCTATGTAAATGAACAGTCTTTGCTAGGATTCCTTCAATGACCTTATTAGTAGATTTCACTTGACCATTTGCTTCTGGATGATAAGGAGTAGATTTTCTATGCCTGATTTTTTACCTCTCGATCATTTGTTCCACTAGCCTTGATGTAAATTGAGCTCCTTGATCTGTAACAATTTCCCTTGGGACACCAAAACGAGTAAAAATATCCTCAAAGAGAAAATTAACTACAGATGTTTCATTGGCAAAAAGTAATGGCTTGGCCTCTACCCATTTGGTAACATAATCAGTGCAAACTAATATATATCTCCTTTGTCTTGATGGAGGACTAATAGGTCCTACAAAATCCAAAGCCCATTTTTCAAAAGGTTCAATATGTACCTGAGGTTGTAATGGCATCTCACCTGAAGGTGAAGGTTTCCCTACCCTCTGGCAACTATCACACCTTTTGAAATATTCTTTAGCATCTTTAAACAAGGATGGCCAATAATATCCTAAATGAAGGATCTTATAAGCTGTCCTTTTATCAGCAAAGTGTCCGCCACAAGGTTCATCATGACATGCTTTGAGAATCTCAGGTATTTCATCTTCCCTAACACATATTCTAATGATCAAATCTGGACCTGTCTTGTACAACTCATTAGCAACCCATGAATATTTTTCACTGTCAAAAATGATTTTTCTTTTATCTCTTGCATTCATTATTGAAGGAAATTTTTCTGAAACTAAATAATTAGCAATGTCAACAAACCAAGGAGTTTGAGTAGAAATTGCAAAAAGATATTCATCAGGAAATTGATCTTCAACTGGAGTGTCATCTTTGATGTTTTGGAGTCTAGATAGGAAATCAACTACTGTGTTTGTTTTCCAAGCCTATCTAGAATGGTAATGTTGAATTCTTGTAAGAGCAATAACCATCTTATGACTCTGCCATTAGTAATTGATTTTTTCATTAAGTATCTAATTGCAGAATGATCAGTGTGAACAAAAGTTTCATAGCCTGTTATATAGTGTCTAAATTTGTTTATGACATGAACAACAGCTAAAAACTCTTTTTCAGTTACAGTATAGTTTAACTCTGCAGGAGTCAAATTTTTACTGGTATAGTAGATGGCATAAGGAATCAGGTCTTTTTGTCCCAATACTGCTCCTAGAGTTGTATCAGAAGCATCTGTTGAGATATGAAAAGGTAACTTCCAGTTAGGTCCCCTTAAAATAGGTGCTTCAGAAATTTTTGTTTTCAGGGTTTCAAAGGCTAACTGGAAATCAGAATTTCATTTGAATTCACAATCTTTGGTAAGTAATTTGAAGAGTGGAGATGATATCTTGGTGAAATTTGATATCTTGGTGAAGTTTGATATCTTGGTGAAGTTTTCTATAAATCTCCGATAATATCCTGTAAATCCTATAAAACTCCTAACATCTTTTTGACAACTTGGAATAGATAAGTTAGGGATGACTTCAACTTTTGACTCATCAACTCTAATCCCATCCCCTGAAATGTGATGCCCTAAAACAATACCTTCAGTAAACATCATGAAACATTTCTCATGACTAAGTGAAAGATTTGCTTCTTGACATCTCTTTAAAACTTTTTCCAAGTTTTCTAAGGCTTCTTCAAATGTGTTTCCATAAACTGTGAAATCATCCATATATACCTCTACACAATCATGTATTAGATCTGAAAAAATTCCTAATACTGCGCTTTGGAATGTTGCAGGTGCATTGCATAATCCAAATGGCAATACTCGGTAAGCATAGGTACCCCAAGGACAGGTAAATGTGGTTTTGTCTTGATCTTCAAGTGCTACTTGGATTTGGTTGTAACTACTAAACCCATCTAGGAATGAGAAGTACTTTTTTCCAGCTAATGTATCTAACACTTGATCTATGAAAGGTAAGGGAAAATGGTCTTTAAGAGTAGCTTTGTTTAATTCTCGGTAGTCAATACATACCCTCCATTTACCATTTTTCTTTGTGCCTAAGTACAGGAGAAAACTGACTATACGAAATAGGATAGATGAAGTTGACATTTAACAAATTTTGCAATTCTTCTTTAACAATCTCCCTAAGATTTGGATTCATCCGTCTTTGAGGTTGTCTGATTGGTTTACAATTTTCCTCTATATAGATGTGATGAGTGCAAGTCTTGGGGCTTATCCCTTTCATGTCGGTGTACTCCCATGCATATGCAGAAGAATGTCTCTGTAATATCTTGACTAACTCTTCTTGTTGAGATTTTTCTAGGTTCTTGTTTATGTTCAAAGTTTTGCCTGGAAATATCTCACTTGTAGAGCTGCCAAATTTATCCATAGAATGAAGAGACATCTGCCTTGACGAAAAAAACTCAATGTTGAATCCCTCTTGAAATGGTTCATGTTTGTATTCTGAAGAGGATTCAAAGTTTTCTATAGTATTCAAAATTTGATTATCTTCACTAATTTCTGAAATTGTGAAGAGAGGTTGTAAGTCTTCTTCATCCTCTATCCATTGAGTATCATCTAAATCTGTAATTGTCCTAGCTGGAGGATACAAAGTGAATTTATTAGTTGAACTACCATCAGAGATGTACATATCACCGGATCTACAACTAATGAAAGCATCAGCTGTAGCTAACCAAGGTCTTCCTAATATAATAGGGTGTCCTCCTAGATTATTCTTAGGAGTTAGGATCATAAAATCCATAGGATACTCCCAAGAATCTAGGGACACTGGAATGTCTTCTATTACCCCATCAGGTTTAATCACAGATCTGTCTGCTAATTGTAATAATGTAGGTGTAAAGAGAAGATTAGGAAGTTTCAGTTTATCCATGATTTGTCTACTCATGATATTGATTGCTGCTCCTAAATCAATGAGTGTGTTTTGGATTTCAATTCCATTGATGTGAATTTTAACAACTGGATTTTCTGGGTCAAGATACTTTGGAATAGCAATCTTGCCCATCATAATGTCTGCTATTTTTCCTGCCAGTTGAATTTTCTTTGTTTCTCTTATTCTTTTTCTTGTTTTCTTCATACTCAACTCCTTTATTGTTTTGGCTAAAATTGGAATTTCCTTGATGGCTTGTAATAATGGAATTTTAATGCAAACATTTTTCAGCTCATCTAGGAAATCATAATTAGGCACCATAATTTGTTTTTCTACACCTCTATCAATTTGTAATATTTCTGGAAAGGGAGGTATAGAAGTAGATGTTGATGGCTGCTCTAATACAGGAGTTGAAATTATTGGTTCTTTTTGCTTTAATTTTTCAGTGTTTGGGTCCTGAAAAGATGTATCTTCTTCAAGAATTTTATTCACCCGTAGAGAATATTCCTCAGAGTTATCTTGTTCTTGTATGATTACAGAAGGTTTCCTCTTTTCAATTATTCTTCCAGACCTAAGTTGAACATCACTAAGGTCTAAAGGAGTAATTAAATAATTTGGAAACTGTTGGCCTTCTATCATGTATGTGTTCTGAGTATTTTTATTATTGGGGTTTGGTATGGGCTGAGCAGGAAACTGATTTTATTTTTGAGGAAATGGTAATGGAAGTGGTTGATTTTGATGTGGTAAGTTCTGATGTTGTTGTTGAGGATTTTTTTGAAAATTTTGTTGAGGATTTTGAGGAGAAAAATGTGGGTATGGTGGATAGGATGGTGGATACTGATAGTACTGAGAGTATCTTCCATAGGGACTTTGTGCTCCTTGTGCCCAAACTTGAGATTGATTTTGAAATTGAGGCCAAGGTTGCTGCAAAGAATTCCAAGGTGGAGGTTGATTATACATTTGATCATGGAATCCTTGTGTTTGAGGTCCTTGCCAAGGCCTTCTAGAGACAAAATTGAGAGATTATGTGGAATTTGTAGGAGTTTCCTCTTGAAAGACAGCTTTGAGACCAGGAAGGGAAGGACAATTCTTGGTCTCATGTTTTTCAGAACAAATGACACAGGTCTCTACAACTTTTACATCCAAAGGGCATTCTCTCAAGGCATGTTTCTTCCTACATTTGGGACAAAAGATTGCTAAGGCATCAGATTCGGCTTTTTGCTTGTTTTGTAATTTAAGGGTGTCTATTTGTTCACTAAGAATCCCTAAGATGTCATATTTGAAATCATCAAGAATATGTCCTATTTCTGACCTACTTACTGTCCCAGAAGTAGACTTACTTTCCCTTGCAAGAGCAGGATCTCTTGGACCTTTTACAGTTTTAGATTTCCCTCTTGAAAGGTTGATACATAACTCAGATATTTCAGGTAATGTGAGCTGTGATACATCCCCTTTTCCCATCATGTTAAGGATATCCAACCATTCATCCCTAATTTTTTTCAACAAAAGAGCTTTTAGGTGTCTTGATCTAAGTTTTCCATTTTTGCTCTTTTGATGTTGTAATGAAATCTCTCCAACAAATCTTCCAAGTTTTCATCTTCTTTTTGTAACATCTTAAACACTTCTTCCTTATGATTGACCGGCATACAATAATCCAAATACCTTTCTAGAAATGCTTGTTTCATGTCTTCCCATGTCCTAATAGAACTGTTGATCAAACTCATAAACCACTTCAATGCTGCTCCTTTCAATGTTGAAGGAAATAGTTTAATTTTTTGAGCATCTTGTAAGTAGTCATAAGTTCTACACAGAATTTCAAATTCAAATAGGAAGGTTTCAAGATCTTCAGTTTTAAGTCCATAGAAGTTTGGAAGGACAGAGGGTGAAATGTTTTTCATGGTTGTATTGGTTTCTTCATCTATTATAGGGAACCCAAAAGAGCTTCCCATTTCTCTTTTACCTCTTCCTCCTTTTGCACCTCTACCTCCTTCACCTCTACCTCTACCTCTACCCCCTCCAAATAATGTGTGTTCTCCATTAAAGACTCCTCCTCCCCCTTCTTCTGCCATGGTTGATTCTCCTGTGGAAGTGGAAAAGTTTGTGTCCCTAACAAGAGTCTTTGGATCTTCTTCTAGGGCAGGTTCAGGGATGAAGTGGAAGGTCTCTCTAATGGAATATCTGATCTTAGGTCTTCTAGAAGTCCAGGATCAGTAAAGGATGGAATGTGGGTCTGAGTTGAAGGTGTACTAGCTCTTGGTCTAGGTGAAACAAGTGGTGTTCTAGGAATCAAACTTCTGTTTCTGCTTCTTATGAATCTACCCCTTGAGTCTCTCTCTCTATGCATATCAATGTTTTTGGGAGTTAAGAAACAAAGGTTACCTAGTTTTCACTTCCCCGACAATGGCGCCAAAATGTTTGGGCTCAACCTAGTCTCCTAAATTAAGTTCATTTAATTGTCAACCAGGGTTGGTAAACTGCTGAAGTGAGGTGCACTGTATGTGCCTAGGTGTTTGTTTCTTACTGCATTGTGTCTAGTGTTTTATGATGTTTTTGGTCTTTTTATGGTTTTATATTCACAAGGGAAAGAACTAAATGCTGGTGGAAAGAATCTACTGGTTAAAAAAATAGAGTGAAGCCTAAATTTTTGATGACAAATGACAAACGCAAATACTGAGACAGAACCAAACCCTAAACTATGACTAAGAAGAATACAAAGCTTGATAATTACTTCAAGAAAATAAATCACAACATGAGCTTAACTTGTCCAATTCTTTCATTAAAGGTATTTTGGAAGAGCTTGAGAAATGGGCGGCTAAGTGTAAAAATTATCCTAACTAAACAATTAAACACTCAACTTATAATGATACAACATCTCATCCATGATTAAAGGTTTGTTGAAACATATTTGGAGAAGAACATTGGTAACACCATAAGATCTCTACTCTAAAACTAGCTCCTAATTCTATTCTGCAACTTAGTTTAACATCACTAAACCTTACTCAAAAGTTATAGATTTCCTTTTAGAATAGTCTTGAGGAAAGGCTTGTTTGTGAAATGGTAAAAAGGTTGCAAAAGTACTCCAGGCCTTGGACTGATACGATCTTTTGTTCAGATGATTATGAGTTAATATAGGTTTGGAACAAAAGAAGTTTTGTAAATAATGAAGGCCGTGGTATTTAAGTTTAACAACTAATGTAAATTAATATGCAATGGATGAAAACTAAATGTGGAATATAAATACAGTGGGCTAAGCTAGAACTGAACTAAAGTGCTACCAGTCTACAATAAATAGTGCTAAACTAACAAGCCATTATCAAACTTAAAACAAAATAACAGAGCATGAATTGAATGCAATTTGACTCTGGAGTGCCCTAACTAAGTTATCATGCAATTAATATATGGGATTCTACAGCCTATTTCGTTCATCATGAATGGTATTTTGGAAGAGCTTGTTAGAAAAATCCTGGCTGTACAATTCAATGCAAATGCAAACATGAAAACTGAAAGCAATTACAATTAAAAACTAAGACATCACAGCTATTTCCTACCCATTGTTATGATATTTTGGAAGAGCTTTTTAAGAGTAAGATCAGCTATGCTACTTATTGTAAACAAGCAATTGAAACCTACAGTATCACAGTCATGCATTAGTTATCATAATGATTTTTTGGAAGAGTTTACTAGAATAAGTTCAACTGTGATAATGAACAAAAGAAATTGCAATTAAAATCTATAACACTACAGCCATTTCTCATTCATTATCATGATATTTTGGAAGAGTTTCTTAGAAAAAGTATAGCTATAGTGACTAATGAAATTAAATATGAACTCAAACTTCAAAAACTTGAAAACAAACTAAGATACTCATCTAAATTACGAAAGTAAAGCCGCTCAGGAGGCAGGGGCCCTCTACCACTAGAGTAGCACAAAATCTAACTCAAGATCAACTCAACGCGTTCAAAGAAATGATGTCTTCTTCATTAAAGGAAAATAACTTAAAACAGAGTATTCTTGGTCTTCAGAAATATAGTAGTCAATCCATGAAATCTAATCAAAATCTAGGGCTTGTCTCTCGGTTTCCCGAGTACATTTATAACAAATATTCATAACAAGACTTGAAAAAATATGGGGATCATTGTCTTTTCATATCAAAATCGTACTAGAACTCTAAAGATGGCAGCGAAAAGTGAAAAAGGACATCTGGACTGTCCTTGTCCTATTAGGAGTCTGCTTCTTTGTGTGAGTTCCCACGTACAAAACCACGTCCAGAATTCTGTTCATTCTTCATGGTGAGCAACAAACGTTGAGGACATGATGTGGAATACACCCATGTGTGGCTTTTCCTGAGAGGACACCTGGAACATGCTTAAACGTGAAGACAACTGCAAAATTGGCGGTTAGCTACGGAATGTCTGCATTCTGTAGCTAGTTTCAGTTCAAAATGCGTTACAATGACAAAATCACAAAACTTAGCAAGTTAGCCATGATACTCATTCTTAAAGTAATTTTAACTAATTTCATTGATCATTTGAGCCTGGGATAACAATGGACAAAAGAAAAATGGAGTGAAGTAAGATGAAAGAAAGAACAATCTTGGGGCTCAATAGGAGGGACATTGGTCCCTTGTGGACTGTAAATAGAAAGCCATTAGCTACTTGGCGGATGATGGCACTCGTCAACATATTCAAGGAATCAAGAAACCCTTTTAGTTGTGACCAATCACTGCATCCTAGTTAGGAAAATCCATTAGAAAAGGGTGTCAAATTTATGCTATTTAGGTGGGATTTTCCAACTCTAAAGGTAAGACCCCTGTATTGGAAAAAAAATTGGTGATTCAGGAGTTCACTGATGTATTTCCTAAAAGCATACCAAGCTTGCCTCCAAATACAGATATCGACTTCATGATAGAATTAATGACGGGGAAAGCACTGGTACACAAGCTCCATACTGGATGAGCATACCGGAGCTCACTGGGTTGAAGATGCAGCTACAAGAGCTGTTGGAAATGGGATACATCTGCCCTAGCATATATCCTTTGGGGGCACCAATAATACTTTTTAAGAAGAAGGATGGTACACTTCGTATGTGTATTTATTACAGATAGCTTAACAAGCTAACCATTAAGAATAAGTACCCATTCCCTCAGATAGATGATCTCTTTGATCAGGTAAAGGATGCTACTATGTTTTCCAAAATATATATGAGATCTAAATATGATTTTATTATGGATAAAAGATGAATACATATACAAGAAAAACTTCTAGACTCGATATGGCCATTATGAGTTCGTGGTTCTACAACTTGGATTAACTAATGCACCTGCAATCTTCATGAGTCTGATGCATGGGATATTTCATCAGCTTCTCAATAAGTTTGTTCTAATGTTTATTGTTGATATATTAATTTATTATAATACCATGGAAGAACATAAATAACACTTACGCATAGTGCTGAAGGTGTTGTGGGATCATCATCACTATGCCAAGTTCAGTAAATGCGATTTATATAAAGAAAAAATCCAGTACCTTGGTCATGTGATTTCAGCTAAAGGTATATCAGTGGAAACTGAGAAAATAAAGAATCTAATGGAATGTTCAGTACTTAGGAACTTAGCGGACATAATTTCCTTCATGGGTTTCCCTGGACACTATCGTCGCTTTATAGAGGGCTTCTCCCAAATTGCATTCCCTATTACTTCCTTGCAAAATAAGGGATGAATGTTCAAGTGGACCAAAGAGTGTCAAAATATTTTTGAACGGTTGAAGTAGTTACTAACTATTTCTCCTGTGTTAATGATAGTTGACCCAACAAATAATTTTAATTCTGCACCTATACATGTGAGGAGAGAGTGGGTGTCGTTATGACTGAAGATGGAAAGGTAATTTCTTATGAATCGAGGAAATTGAAAGAGCATGAACAACATTATTCCACTTATGATTTATAGCTAACCATCGTGGTTCATGCACTTAGGGTATGGTGACACTACCTACTAAGAAAAAGGTTTCTGCTAAAAGCCGACCATAGTAGCCTAACTAGCTATTTCAAGTAGGCTGATATGAATTCTCAACAATCAAGGTGGAATGCATTTTTAAGTGAATTCGAATTCAAAATCAGCATGTGAAGGGTAAAAAAAATTGAGTTGCGGATGCCTTAAGTAGAAGGGTGAATTTCCTGTATGAAATGTATTTTAATCAAATGGAATTTATGTTTGAGGACCAAATTGAAGAAGTAGCACAACGAGATCCTGAATACCAGCTTCTGTGGCGGAAAAAACATCAAGAGAAAAACCAACGAAAACAATCATATTTCAAGGTGAATAAGGAGAAATTATTAATGTTTCGAGACAAGCTATATATTCCAAATAAATTAGCATTGAAGGATTTGATTTTGGACGAATATAATTGAAGCCTTTATGTTTCCCATCCCGGCTATCAAAAAATGTTAACAATAATAAGGAAATATTATTTCTGGCTAAGAATGTGCAAGGGAATTGATAAATACTTAATTAAGTTCCTAGAATATAAACAATTCAAGATGGAAAATTAACACCCTGTAGGTTTCTTACAACCTATACCTGTACCAGAGTGGAAGTGGGAAGTCATCTCACTCAAATTTATTACATGTTTGCCAAGGACTAAGAAGCGTAATGGTTATATAATGGTGGTGGTAGATAGAATAAGTAAGGCTGCCCACTTCATACCAGTTCAGTAAACTACAAAACAATGCAAATAGCTGACATTTTCATGAGTGAAGTGCTTATACAACATGGTATTCTGAAAAAAGTCATCTCAAACCAGAATGTTAAGGTTACTTCATCTTTTTGAAAGGTGATTTTCACCGGTCTGGGCACAAAAATCTAGTTCAGTACAACCTATCATCTGCAAACATATGGATAGACCGAGCAGGTGAATCAAGTACTGGAAAACATGTTAAGAATGTACGTGATGCAAAAACCCATGAAGTGGGAGAATTACGTACATTTGGTTGAGTTTTCGTATAATAAAAGATATCAAGAGTCTTTAAAAATGAGTCATTTTGAAGCATTATACGGGCGAAGGTGCAGGACACCCATAAATTGGAGTAGTCCTGAAACCAAGTTAATTCTTGGATCCGAAATGTTGGCAGAAACAGAGCAAGAGGTGAAGAGAATCTGGCATAATTTGAAATTTTTATAGGATAAGCAGAAAGTATACGTTGATTGGAAGAGTGCTTACCAAGATTTCAAAGTGGGAGATCATGTTTACGTTCGAATTAAACCAAGTAAAATTACCTTAACGTGGAATAATTGTGCTAAGTTAGTGTTGAGGCGGTAAATCCCCTCTACAGACAGAGGCAATCCCACTTGCCCTAGAGTGGCTCTAGCAAAAATGAAATCATGCAATGACATTGGTTCCTAGTTACAAGAAAGACAAATATCGCGATAAGTATCCTACCTCAAATCCCACGCTTCTGTTGTCGAGAAAGTAGTGGTGCTCTTCGTCCCTAGCCTGACAGATCACAGTCCTTATGTTCGCTCCATCCGGACAACTATAAACATAGAGAGAAATGAAGACATACAACATAATACTTAAAGCATGTAACTATATATCAGTCAAAGAGGATATAATTCATTTCATTTCATAAAATATTAAACACACGAATGGAACCAAAATTAGAGTCGCTTATATTAAAGATGAAAAAAAGGGAGATTACAACCAAATGATCTGATGCTATGACCTTCCTTCGGTGGGGCTTGTATTGGAGCGCATCTCAATGAAGCCTGTGGGGAATTTGGACAAAGCTCTCTCTCTTACGGGGTTCTCCTTGGCTCTGCTCTCAATAGTCGCCCAACTATAGTTTTCCTCCCACAAGTTCAACTAGCTAGCAAATAGAGAGGGCAGGCTTTTATCGAGGGAGGAGGAGAGGTTAGGCTCCCTATAATCATGGGGAAGAGTCCTATCTCTTAGGAAGGTTCCATGAGAGGTGGAAAACCACTTCCTAATCAGGGAGATCCGGAGGCAAACAACCTAAACTCATTTTGGTGATCTGTTCTGAGTTTGTTAAAACCAAAATTCCGCCTTCTATATTAAAAAACATTCCTTAAAAGGGTTTACACGGGCATGACACAGGGACAGAGCACCAAATTTTATGCCCAATATGGTGCATTTTCCCCATTGGCATGAGGAATGAACTGGCTACTCGCACTAATGCCAAAACATGGATTTTTAGGGTTTTCCAAAGGAATTGTTCTTCAGGAGAATTCTTTTCCTTATGCAGAAGGATGCCATTAAGGTATTTTTAGGACATTTTACTGCTCACAAGTCATGGGAATATTCCTACAATGTATGGGATGAGGGATTGCAGGGACAGTGACAAAATTATGTGTAACAGATGCCCCCTAAAGCATGAGGTCCGAGAGAGAGGGAGGGGTGAAATTATTTATGAGAACGCGCCCAACCGAAAGCACTGCCAACGGAAAACCTGCAAATACAAATACAACTGATATCTTTGATACATGATATGTGGTATGGGCGCATCCATCCATAATATAATGTACAAAAACTAGGATCCAAGGTATGGACACAGCCATCTAGTAAATAAGGATCGACAAGCAGACTCAGGTATGGTCGCATCCATCCAATTGAATGAGTCATGTAATAAATCATAATAAACCACAAAGAATCCACAGCCTGGATGTTTATCAGACAAAATCTAGGGTCTGGCACTCCATCTCAACCCGAAAAGAGTACAAGTTCAAGCACGTGAATATGTAAGTTGAAGTCAAACATACGAGCACATCGTTTGATTACCAGCGAATAATGAAAGCCGTTAACAGACGCGAGAGAAACCACCAATAATAATGATGTCTTTCAAGGTACAAGAGGTACAATCCATAGAATGTGAACAGTGAGCTGGCGTCAAACACCCACAAAATCATCTGATCAAAGGTCAATAATGAAAACCTTACGTCGAATGCGAAGAACCTACCATTGAGGCATGCAGGCTTCAAGGTACCTGAAGGGAGTCTCTAGATCAGCTTCCTGGGAAATGAGCTGAAGCCGACAGGAAGTTACCTCGATCAAAGGTGGGCCATAATGTTTCCCACATCATCGACACAAGATAGAGGGACATAATTTTTTGTGAATCAAGACTAACAGAGAATCAGAGGGAAGGTGAAAATGCAGAGGCCAACTTCTCTTGAACATATCGGCAGCACGACATTGGATTTGGCAGTATTTGACATCAAAGGATTTGAGGTCATGGTGACATGGAAAAGACTAGATGAGTGGTCAAAAGAGATTACCCAAACCCATGGAGATAAGCAGATAATGAGATGAGATGTCCCCAACCCGACACGAATGCAGACAAGTACCATGTTCAAGAGCGACATACTGCCGACACGACTATAATACTGGTTCCATTTTCCCCCACCATTTCTGGTGAGTACCCCAATTATTTTTTAAAACAAGCTTGAAGGCGATAGCATGTGCTTACGATATAAGTTTTTCCTTTAGAAAAATCCATCCTAGTACATTTAACGAGCCCTAGGAAGGAGGAACTCAAGTAACGTCATTACGATGGAGTTCGATGTCATTAGTTTTTAACGAGTCTGATAAAGGAAGAACTTAGTGGCTTTTCATGTTTAGAGAGTTTGAAAAGACAATGGAAAGGAAAACTCTAGCAGTCCATTTTCGTAGATAGTCCCACAGATCTGAAAAGGTAGATAACTATGTCTGAGAGAACCTCCTAGTCACGATCGGCTAGGGTATTCCTCTTATGTACATAATCTATCCCAGCTCGAAAAAGGGGTAAATGTATACTGGGTAGATGTCATTTATCAGCCAATTTTAACGAGCTCAAAACAACAAGCGACTCAACGATCTTTTCAATTTTAGAGATTCAGAAAAGAGCTGAAATGTGACTCGAGTAGTGATTTTTTCGTGTTTTTACCATGTCCAAAAAAGTATAAAATACAACTCGTGTCGTCATCCTATTCACTTGAAAACCTGTCGCTGAACAAAAAATCAAGTGTAAAACCCATTCTTCGACAAAAATATAATAAAATATCGAAAAACAAGCCCCAAAACCTAATTTTGATTTCGAAAAGTTATAAATATTACCAATGGTAAAAACATATTTACTTTTTACCTCTTTACCTCTTTGAAAAGTGATAGTGAGCTATTTCCATTACGATCTTGCGGCGATGACTGAGAGAAATCCAGTGGATGAAATTGGGTTCTGTCTTCTTCAGGTAAGAGTCACTTTCATAATCCATCTTTTAAGCCAAATTTTATAGCTGTTACGTGTCATTTGGTGTCCCTGAGGGGAGGAATTGAAAGTTTAGGGCTTCTACGGTTGGCATGGGTATTTGGCACGGACCCGCTCCAACCGACCCTTTTTTACATAGGGGCCACACCAGGTGGCACTAATTTTAGCAAAACAGTCGCGCCAACCACGCAGCCTAATATTCCATTCAAATTTAACAAAAAATGAGGCAATCAATTTTTTTTTTGAGTGACCAAGGGATCTTACAATGTGTTTATGACCAAATTGATGCAGGTAGACAAAAAAAATGGTGATTGAATGGAAAGAAAGAAAGCACATTGAAGAAGATGAGTTGGCAATGGGGAATGAGCAATGCATGAATGCTCTCCAAAATTGTGGTTTAAATAAATTCTTCTTAACACCATGTCTCAGGGCTCAGCCCAAATTACTACAATATTTGATAAGTATCTAGGATGAGGATGAAGAGAATTTTAATCTTCGAGATCAAGTACTTGAGCTCGAAGTGTCTGATGTTTACTTCATTACTAGATTGTCGCGCAGAGGTCCAGTTCCCATCTTGACAGGCACCGGGCACTCAGGTGAAAACATGACAATGGTCATGGAAAGAGTGTGCGAAGGGCCACGGAAAGGGTCAGGTAGCGGAAAGGTGGATATTTAGACCATTCCTGATCTATCACTTAGAGTAGTGCTATATACTATTATGTGGGCTGCGGGGTCGCAGGCACCACATGAAGCTACCAAGACACATCTCCTTCTCACGTTAGAATGCATGAACTCAACAGTATTTGACTGGGATACAACCGCGATGATGAAAATTAAATGACAACTGACCAAATGTAAGAAAAAAAAACTAAAAAAGTTTGGATATGGGTCCATCTTGGTATCGTTCTTCCTAGAATGAATACCTATCTTCCAGGGCCAGGGGGCTATAGTCTCGAATCCACCATTAAGAGAGCCATGGATGGCTCGATGTGCAACATTGATGCCCAGGGCAGGGGGTGACCAGTAGATGTCATGGTGGCCCGAGTTCTTTGGATGGCTCCGACGACAACTGATCATCGTAGAGGACTGGCCCTATGCTGGCACTAATTTCACAAGAGACACAGACCTTCCGCTCCCGGAAGGAGAGGACTGGGATGAGGATCTGGGTAGAACTCTTTTTAATTTTATGAGTTTTATGATTTTTTGGTATACATGCATGTTCTAACATCTGATCCTATATGTATGCAGATGTTGGCCCAGAGAGGCCCGCCGGGATGTCACCGATTGCGAGGAGGACCTCTCTCGCTCATGACCCTCAAGGTGAGGGGGGCGAGGGGAAAGAGCTTGTATAGAACTTAGAGGGGATTTCCCGTGGGATTCCAGATAACGCTCACCTAGCTGATGTCCCTGTGGCTTATGAGAGGCACACCGTAGGGGTGTCAAGTCACCTCCATCACTTACTGAGGCGGTTGGTGCGGGCAGTAATGTGCTACCATGAGAACCATGCCGATTAGTCGCCTAGACTTTTATTTGCATATTTTTGAGAGACACATCGTCTCTGGAAGTAATTAAAACAAGAATGTATATTTTTTGGATTTTATATGATGCACACATTGCAAACACTCGACATATATATATATATATATATATATATATATATAATATATATATATATAGATACATCTATTTTCTACATGGATCTTGCTTACATATGATGATGTTTTTACAAGTTGTGTAAATGTCTATCTAATACCATGTTGGCTACTGCATCTGTTAATGTATTCATTTGTCTTGGTATATGCTAATATGTGATGTAATCGAAATTTTTTTCAAGTAAACGAATACATAGATACAGTCTTAAAATGCATGGGTTTCTAACTGAATAATGACCATGTAGATTTTCCCGATCCTTTGAGAGAAGTTTTTCTGTCTAATAAAGCTATCATGGAGACTATGTCTCTCGAAGATCTGCCATGGAGTGACGGACATCATCATTCCCCGTTCATGCCTGGCCTGGGGGAAATGTCTAACTATCTTGAGTGTTTTGCCTCCAGTTATCCCCCTCCTGAACCTGCTCCTTTGAGCTCGTTGGAGCATAGTTCCTTTTCTTGTGTCAAGCTCCCTAAACAATGAAAAAATATAGTTCAAGGATATTTCTTTTAAGTGTGTCAACCTCATTAAAACAATTAAACACGTTCCCATTCAATTCGAGTTTTGTTAGATTTCAGAAAATTCAGGTCGAGTCTCTTACTCTTGTGTTTTGAACCTTCACTCCATTTTTTCTATGGACTGAAGCTTGGGGGCATGTACACCTCGAATTAAGTCATCATGCTGGGGGCATGCCTATTTTTTCAAGAATATTTTGCGTTTGTGCTTTTAAGCTTGTGTAAAAATAAAATATGTTGGTTTGATGCATTTTGTGAACTTTTAACTTCCCCATTGGAGTCGCCAAATTGTTGAGGCAGTAAATCCCCTCTGCGGACAGAGGCGATCCCACTATCCCTAGAGTGGGTATAGCAACAATCAAATCACACAATGACGTTGGTTCCTAGTTATAAGAAAAACAAAGATCGCGATAAGTAGCCTACCTCAAATCCCATGTTGTTTTTGTTGAGGAAGAAGCAGTGCTCTTTGTCCCTAGCCTGATAGATCACAGTCCTTCTGTTCGCTCCATCTAGACACCTGTACAAATACAGAGAAACAAAAAAATAAAATGTAATACTTAAAGCATGTAACTATATATCAGTAAGAGAGGATATAATTCATTGCATTTCATAAAAGAGTAAATACACGAATGGAACCAAAATCAGAGTCGCTTATATTAAAGATGAAAAAAAGGGAGATTACAACCAAATGCTCTGACGCTATGACCTTCCTTCGGTGGGGCTTGCAGCGGAGTGCATCTCAACGAAGCCTATCAGGAATCTGGACAAAGCTCTCTATCTTACAGGGTTCTCCTTGGCTCTGCTCTCAATAGTCACCCAGCTATAGTTTTCCTCCCACAAATTTAGCTAGCTAGAAAATAGAGAGGGCATGCTTTTATAGAGGGAGGAGGAGAGGTTAGGCTCCCTATAATAATGGGGAAGAGTCCTATATATTAGGAAGGTTCCATGAGAGGTGGAAAACCACTTCCCAATCAGGGAGAACTGGAGGCATACAACCCAAACTCATTTTGGTGATCCGTTCTGAGTTTGTTAAAGCAAAACTTCTACCTTCTATATTAAAAAACATTCCTTAAAAGGGTTGGCGTGGGCATTACACAGGGATAGAGCGCCAACTAGCATGCCCAATATGGTGCATTTCCCCCATTTGCGTGAGGGATGAACTGGCTACTCACGCCAATTCTAAAACATGGATTTTTAGGGTTTTCTAGAGGAATTGTTCTTCAGGAGAATTCTTTTCCTTATGCAGAAGATTGCCATTAAGGTGCTTTTGGGAAATTTTACCGCTCACAGGTCAGAGGAATAGTCCTCCAATGTACAGGACGAGGGATTGTAGGGATGGTGACAAAATTTTGTGTAATAGTTAGCTCCTTATTTCTATGGACCCTTCCAAATATTGGAAAATATAGGGTCGATGGCTTATCGTCTGGCTTTACCGAGCCATATAAGGGTGCACAACATGTTTCATGTATCTTTACTAAAATGATATGTGCATGATCCCAAGCATATAATTCATTGGAAAAGTTTACAGGTAGCTTGCAAACTATATAAAATATTTTAAATATAAAATATGTATATGATTAATCGAGTGAATTTTTATTATGCAAGTTGAACCAGATGACTATTTTCTAGTAGAGCCCCAATGTATTCTTGAGCGTATGTAACATTATTGAGGGAAACAACAATATTTGAACACAAAAATGGAAAGTGGCAGTGTAAATTAATTCATAAACATATGAGACCAATATGGAGCCATTATATAATGAATATCAGTAGAAAATCAATACAAAATAGTGAGGCACAAATCATATGATATGAGGAAACAAGCCTCCCATGAACAAACACTCTATAAAGTGAATTGTTGCTACTATACAAAATGCCGAAGAGTTGCTACACCGCAGTCATAGTGAACATAGCTACAGTTGGATATCATAAAATGATATGAAAATACTGATATATGCCTCAAAAGATATTATACAATAATATCAAGGCCCTATATCAACTTTCCAAGACAACCCAAGAGGGTTTCCAGAAAATAGACCCAAAATACAATGTGAGTTGTAGCCCTAAGGCTAAACATTTGTTGCAACAAGATGAATGAGAAGATATGTATGAAACTGATATAGAAATAAGTATCTCTTCTCCAATACATCCTCTGGCTCTGGATGAAAGGCTGACCCCTCCACTGAAGAAATGACTCCCCAAATCAGGCATTGCAACTCCACCCTAAACTAATGCAGTTCCGGACTGAAACTGTGTTGTAGGGGATAAAAACACCTTGGCCTACTACCAAAGATAGAAATAATGCTCAGGGGTCTTCTTTACTGGCCTTCCATTGGAAGGAAACCTTCCTCCACTAAAAACTGGCTCAAAAATAACCCAAATCAAACCTCCACTGTTGCACCCCGCAACATAGCACAACCCTCAGTAGAACCTATGTTGTAGAAGAAAGATGGAGCTTGGCCTAATGAAAAAATGTAGAAATGTATCCCAAATAATTCTCCTGAGTGGGCACTCGAATTCTCCCAAGGATGAAGGTGGGATTCCTGCCCGAGAACACCCTTGTGCTAAACAATACTGTAGTCTCCCCTAAACAGTTGAAGAGAGCAACAAGTCATACATACCATAAACAAAATAATAAATCAATCATTCCCTCTATGGATGCCATCCCCTTGTTGGTGAGATTCCTCACCTTAGGCCCCACTCATTAGAGCCACTATCTCCATGTACGTAATCTCCCTCCAAAACTACGATGTCCCTCAATGAATGCCACTCCTTCCATACCAACGTTGCTGATTTGGTCAAAGTTGACCCAGTCTACATGCTCCAACCCCTTTTAACACAGAAGGGTGCTTAATCAAGCTACTAAGATGACCCACATTCACATTAGGAGTGTTTTTATTCCTACTAAGGATATTTATGGATCTCCATACCCTCTTATTCTTCTAACTAAGAAGAAAAATAAAAAATTACTATTCCAATTAGTTGCATGCTAATTTAGGAATATTAAAATCATCCCCTCACAAATTTTGCTTTTCCTAAAGAAAATGCAACGATATAATTGAATAACCTCCTCTCCTCCTCCTATGGCATCCTCATATGATAAGTTACTCCAATGAGCAAGATGCTCTCTCATCAATATGTCCCTAAGTTTCTCCTCCCAAGTGTATAAGTAAGCCTTTGGTGATAAATCCAAATGGCTCTCCTCATGAAAAAGTTGGATATCCATGGAGGCAACTATATGTTGTCTAGACGCCTTTTTGAGGCATGGAATCATAAAACTATTTGGAACCTTCATTCCCATGTGAAGCTCCCATCCCCAAGAAATCATCCACACAAAATGGTAATTCATAGAAAAAATCCTCCCAAATGCTCATGAGAGGCACCTCCCAATTGCTCAATTTAACCATATGGCTCACGTCATATGGAAACAAGAGGTCAAATGTAACAATCATGGGTTTTCCAATTTTCTCCCTGAAGTATGAAGCATAAGAAATGTGGAGAATCCCATCTCTAATGGGAATATCCAATCCATGTGTCATATCTCCAATAATTCCTACAACAATTATAAGGACATCATCAACATATGGGATCATAATCAGAGTCATTCTGGCTGCCATATATAAGAATGGAGAAGGATAATGATCCCTCGAGTTCAACCATCGTAGTTTTACTTCTAAATGCCTTAGAATATGATATGATGAGTGGCTTCCCAACCACTTTCTTGTTGCCCCAATCCTCTCACATGCTTGGAGAAGGTGTATGATGTGAGTTGCAATTTGAGCACACCCGGAATAAGGTATCATCTCCCCAGAATCTCCTAGGGAGTGGCCATCATCATCGCTACTTATGGCCCCATGTAGACCATGAAGTATATAAGAAATAGTGCCCCCTATTGGAGCAATGACCTGTACATGAATGGACGAGAAATACACGAGCATAGTACGTGAATCATGATGCACATAAACACAATCCTTACCATGTACCTCGAACAAGTTGGTGAAGTGGCTCATAGATGGACCTCTTCTCATCCCCAATGATGAAGGAAGTGGTTGTGTTAACTCTGTCAAAGAGCTATGTCCCTCCTCCAAACAATCCATCCATCTCCTCATGTGATGGTGAATCTCCTCTTTGATGCCTTCCCAAGGGAATCCCTCCATGACAATTTGGTATGTCCTCATGAAATCAGTGCGAATGGAGAGAAAATTCTCATGTGCTGCATGCCAAGCATTCTTATTGTGCTTGGAGGTACAAGTTAAGAATATCATATCCTATTAGTATATGTCTCCATCCACCACTCTTGAATCAGTGTGCAAGGTATGGGATAAAATCAACCCATACTCTCCCAAGAGTAACCAGAGCAAAAGTAGCTCTTGATGCATCTTCATATCTCCATCATATAGACCATGGAGTGAAAACATGATGATTGAAATAAAAAATATCACATCACCCCAATGAAACCAAACTCCTTGCTGCCACATGATGCAAGTGTCATGTCATGCCCCAAACAATAGCATACCCTTTGAAGTAGGATATGTCACATGCTGGCCAATGTCTTTCAAGGGTAGCCATCGCAACCATGCCTCCTGCTACTCTGTGTCATAGATCTATAAGTGGCTCACGAGCCTCTTGCTCATCAACATCACCCATCCAACCAATGGTGATTGTCTACTTTCATTCCCCAAATGGGTATTCCTCCAATGGAGAATATCATCCTCCCAAATCAAATCACTATATCTACACTTCATGGGATGTTGAAGTGCAACCTATTGGAGATCTCCATATGAAGACCACTCATCAATGACCATGTTCAACCCATAAGGATACAAGTATGCTGAAGGAAAAGTATTCTCATTGAACTGTGAAGTTCTCATCAAGAAGGATCCATCATAGTAATGGGAGATAAGATGTCTCTCATCAACCATCTTCCTATCCCCTACTACACATTTAGAATGGTTATTGGAATGCTACAATAATGGTTGGGCCCCCAACTCATCACTCTTGTTCAATGACAGCGTTGCTAAACTCCATGATGGTACATCTGCTATCTCATGATCATGCACAGTGCTGAACATACAGTTTTTCATTGGATTGACTAAGATCATGCTCATCCTATCCTCCAAAATTATACACTCCAACCCCAAGAGTTGTGTGTAGCTCAAAAATGACATACTAGGATGAATGTATATCTCCCCCTTGATCTTGTCAAGGGTCCTCTATGTAGTGATAGTCTGCTGCTCCAAATTAGTAGTGTGTATTGACCCTAGTTCATGCAATGGCATGTCCTCACAACCTCCCATATGATGTGGTAAAATAATAGAAAGTGGAAACATTTGCATACCTTGGTTTAGCTTGGGAACATCTTGTACTACTACAAGGGTTCACCCCACCGGTGTGATGAATTCCCCAACTAATGGTGATGATGATGGATTCTCCTCTATTGCTGCACCGACACTGGAATAAGTCTCCTCCTCCTCGTGCATCTCCTGAGTAATGCATGGGGCTATAAATGTCAAGATATCAAGAAAACTTTGCAAAGGTGCAGGTGTTCATTCTCCTGATGTAAGTATCCCTGCATCAGGTGGTGGTGGAAGTTTATTTCCTTCTTGTTTCTTCTTTTCAAACTTATTGATCAACCTTTGAGTAAAATATGCATAAGTTATCACTCTGGAATGACTCAAATGGCTGAACCACAAAATTATTGCTTCACCCTCAAGGTGCAGGGCTGCAATCTCAAAAACCTCTCTTTCTACTACTAGATGTAGCAGGAAGAACACATCTAACTTTCTCCTCCAAGCCCTTGTTATGCATGCATATGACCCATCAAATGTAGACAGTATAAATCTATTGTGTGTTCTTCTTTTATTGCTTCAAGGTCTCCTTTCTTCTTTGAATAGGATAAATTGTTGGAGAGTTAGATTATCCTTAAAAGCTCTTGATTGAGACTTATATTCTGCAAGATACTCACTTAGAATCTCATGATCTAAGTTTCCTCCATCCCCATGTCTTTCACCTTCCTCTTCAAAGGGAGTATACGTAGTATATTTCTTTGGAGCTCTATGCAATACTGGTTTTCTCTTTTGCTGATCGGAAGTTCATGTGCTTTCCTCATCTTGAAACCCTATTGAGGTTTCATTGCTTTTCTCCATTCTCATTCGCTTGACCTCCTTGGAGAGTTCCTTCATAGATTTTAAAAGAGATGAGACAAAGCCCATTCCTTCCATCATTTCTGATCTCTTTCTTATTCTTCTTACTCTCCTAATAGAATAATGGCTGAGATCCACAGGCCGAGCCAAGATTATGCTCTAATGCCACTGTAATTTTCCCAAATAGGGAGGCATAAATATTTGAACACAAAAATGGAAAGTAGCAGTGTAAATAAATGCATAATCATATGAGACTAATATGGATCCATTATGTAATGAATATCAGCAACAAATCAATACAAAATAGTGAGGCACAAATCATATGATATGTAACATCTACCTATTTAACCCTTTCAAATTACACAAAAAAATTAAAAGTTACTTACATAGTTAACCCTCCTATGAACCTTATACTTTTACAAAAATATAATGATTAAACTCATATGGCACATATATTAAAAATTCTATGTTACACCGCATTCCTTTACAAATATGCATTGAAATAATAAATATACAACATTCACTTACAACTACGCAATGTACATACATAAATTTTATAATCCCGGTTCATATGTTTTTGATTCTTGATACGGTATTAATCATTTACTGTCGAGTACTGTTAAATAAATACACATGTATGCCCTCAATATTCTGCATTTATTTTGGACAGCGCTAAGATATGAAACTGAAATTTTTCACTTGGTTAACCTCTAAGTGTTTAAACTTAATTAAATATTCCAGTCACGCATTTCCTCCAGCATTTAAGTTGGATCCTCTGTTAATGTTACGGTCACCAGCTGTCTTATTAAGCTGGCATCTCCTCCGTCGTTGGATATCGTCTCCTCATGATCAATGGAGCTTGTGACTGATGGGGTGGGTTAGGGTAACTACTTGCCCCTCCGTTTACCACCTTTGGCTCATTGTTTCATCCCACTGATGGCACTCTGGCTCTACAACTTTTCTGGTTTCTACAGTGATTCACTGGTTCTAATGGCTTGAGTCCAATAAAATTTGTGTGAATGAATTTCTCTGGATTTATCCTATGGCTCCACCGTCTTTACCATTTGATTGCAAGTCTCACACATCCCGTTTTCCTTTGGTGGCTGAATGCTCTGCCAAATCGACTTTGTAGCTTTATGCAACTCTCCTTTGCCTCAGCGGATTCCACAGTCATGTATCAAGGTAAAGTACTAGATTTACAATTCTTATGAAAACATTATTTTTCTGTCTGGCTATTTTTTTGGTTAAGGGTTCTTTGTTTACTTTCTTCCAACTCGAACCATTGCTTAACCCTTCTTTATTGTTCACTGCAAGGTCATATAGGGTCTGTTCGATGCTTGCGGATTATCGTTTAAAGGGAGGACATCAACCTTCTCTCTTGCTTCACCCAAAAAGGTAAGGTTTTTGACCCATTAATCTCAAAATTTATTTGTATTGTATGCACAAATTGTAATATTTGACCTCCCTTCACTTGCCCTACAGGCGAGGTCTTCATGCTTCTAGAGTTTAGATTTAGTTTTCACATCTAGATTAAATTTTTTTATTTAAATGAAGAGTGAGAGTCAAAAGAGTTTCTCATCAGGCTTGATACTATAGTTTATGTATAATTTTGGAATTAATTTGTTGTCCAAGTTATTTACTCTCAACGAGGTTTTATCAATTTTTATCTATTATGGTTAATTCCTTTCTGACATTTGTAATGGAATTTAAGAATTCCTTCTCCGTTATTGTTTGTTAGCTAAACTATTAGATTAAATATTCGTTTAAATCATTATGGTTAACTAGAATATTTCAAACATTTCTGCAAAACACATAGACTCTGTATTTAATTCAGTTTCCTGCTCTTAAATATAGATAAAGACTTATTCGGTTTATAGTCTAGTTTGGTATTGACACTTTTTGCTTATATCTATGAGGTCTCACAAAACTCCATTGAGGAATCTGCTGGGACTGGAAATAGAGCTTTTTCACAAGTTTTCGTTCTAAACCCATAGAGTCATCGTTGTCATTAATGGAAAGCTCTGCTCAAGGTATACATGTTGTTTGCATAGTTAATGAAAGAAGTTAGTAGATTCTATGTTTACAACAGTTACCATGCAAATGTTTACTTTTTCATATATCTTGTTAGCTATCTCTTTATCGTACTCTGTGTAATTATTTGTACAAGTTTCTTATCTGGCTGGTGTACAATAAAGATTATTTTAGTTTCCATAATGTTTTACTAATTGATTTCTACATTTTGTTTACATTTTTCCTAAATTATGCTTATAAATTCTAGGAAGATGTTTTCGTATTCTCTCTTAGGCTAAATTTTTCCAGAATTTATAATCTACTTGAAGCTTACTTTTCCTTCAACAATATACCTTATAGAGTTTATATCCTCAAAGCTTCTATGTTCTTTATTAGAACTGAATTAAAGCATTCCTGATTTGTTAGCATTCTACTTATAGGAATGATTTACATAATTATCTAAAAAAAAATTATTTGTATTTGCACTCTGTTCTTCCGAAATATAATAATGATTATTGGTTATATATTTCTAAGAACTCATATTCAGTTCTGATACACTAATGGGGAAATAAATATTGATAATTCATTTCACATTATGCTCATTTACTAACAAAATAAGAATCAGATACAGAGCCACAAACATTTAAACTAAAGTACTGTATGTACCTACTTTAGAGTTTTAGGAATTTGTCTCAGTAACTGTTGTTTCTGCCCAACCTTGAGCGAGGAAATTACGTCCTTTGCTCCCCCCTTGCTGCACACCAGGTTTTCTCTTTTGATGATAGGAAGTTCATGTGCCTTCCTCATCTTGAAACCCTATTGAGGTTTCATTTCTTTTCTCCATTCTCATTCGCTTGACCTCCTTGGAGAGGTCCTTCATAGATTTTAAAAGAGATGAGACAAAGCCCATTCCTTCCATCATTTGTGATCTATTTCTTATTCTTCTTACTCTCCTAATAGAATAATGGCTGAGATCCACAGGCTGAGCCAAGATTATGCTCTAATGCCACTGTAATTTTCCCAAATAGGGAGGCAGAAATATTTGAACACAAAAATGGAAAGTAGCAGTGCAAATAAATGCATAAAAATATGAGACTAATATGGATCCATTATATAATGAATATCAACAACAAATCAATACAAAATAGTGAGGCACAAATCATATGATATGTAACATCTACCTATTTAACCCTTTCAAATTACAAAAAAAAAAAAAAAAGTTACTTACATAGTTAACCCTCCTATGAACCTTATACTTTTACAAAATATAATGATTAAACTCATATGGCACATATATTAAAAATTCTATGTTACACCACATTCCTTTACAAATATGCATTGAAATAATAAATATACAACATTCACTTACAATTACACAATGTACATACATAAATTTTATAATCCCGATTCATATGTTTTTGATTCTTGATATGGTATTAATCATTTACTGTCGAGTACTGTTAAATAAATACACATGTATGCCCTCAAGATTCTGCATTTATTTTGGACAACGCTAAGATGTGAAATTGCAATTTTTCTCTTGGTTAACCTGTAAGTGTTTAAACTTCATTAAATATGCCAGTCATGCATTTCCTCCAGCATTTAAGTTGGATCCTCTGTTAATGTTATGCTCACCAGCTGTCCTATTAAGCTGGCATCTCCTTCGTCGTTGGATATCGTCTCCTCATGATCAATGGAGCTTGTGACTGATGGGGTGGGTTAGGGTAACTACTCGTCCCTCCGTCTACCACCTTTGGCTCATTGTTGCATCCCACTGATGGCACTCTAGCTCTGCAACTTTTCTGGTTTCTGCAGTGATTCACTGGTTCTAATGGCTCGAGTCCAATAAACTTTGTGTGAATGAATTTCTCTGGATTTATCCTATGGCTCCACCATCTTTACCGTTTGATTTCAAGTCTCACACATCCCGTTTTCCTTTGGTGGCTGAATGCTCTGACAAATCGACTTTGTAGCTTTATGCAACTCTCCTTTGCCTTAGTGGATTCCACAGTCATGTATCAAGGTAAAGTACTAGATTTACAATGCTTATGAAAACATTATTTTTCTTTCTGGCTATCTTTTTGGTTAAGGGTTCTTTGTTTACTTTCTTCCAACTCGAACCATTGCTTCACCCTTCTTTATTGTTCACTGCAAGGTTATATAGGGTCTGTTAGATGCTTGCCGATTATTGTTTAAAGGGAGGACATCAACCTTCTTTCTTGCTTCACCCAAAAAGGAAAGGTTTTTGACCCATTAATCTCAATTTATTTATACTGTATACACAAATTGTAATATTTGACCTCCCTTCACCTGCCCTGCAGGCGAGGTCTTCATGCTTCTAGAGTTCAGATTTAGTTTTCACATATAGATTTATTTGTTTTATTTAAATGAAGAGTGAGAGTTAAAAGAGTTTCTCCTCAGGCTTGATACTATAGTTTATGTATAATTTTGGAATTAATCTATTGTCCAAGTTATTTAGTCTCAACGAGGGTTTATCAATTTTTCTCTATTATGGTTAAGTCCTTTCTGACATTTGTAATGGAATTTAAGAATTCCTTCTGCGTTATTGTTTGTTAGCTAAACTATCAGATTAAATATTCATTTAAATCATTCTGGTTAACTAGAATATTTCAAACACTTATACAAAACACGTAGACTCTATATTTAATTCAGTTTCCTGCTCTTAAATATAGCTAAATACTTATTCGGTATATAGTCTAGTTTGGTATTGACACTTTTTGCTTATATCTATGAGGTTTCACAAAACTCCGTTGAGGAATCTGCTGGGACTGGAAACAGAGCTTTTTCACAAGTTTTCGCTCTAAACCCACAGAGTCATCGTTGTCATGAATGGAAAGCTTTGCTCAGGGTATACATGTTGTTTGCATAGTTAGTGAAAGAAGTTAGTAGATTCTATGTTTACAACAGTTACCATGCAAATGTTTACTTTTTCATATATCTTGTTAGCTATCTCTTTATCGTACTCTGTGTAATTATTTGTACAAGTTTCTTATCTGGCTAGTGTAAAATAAAGATTATTTTAGTTTCCATAATGTTTTACTAATCGAGTTCTACATTTTTTTTACATTTTTCCTAAATTATGCTTATAAATTCTAGGAAGATGTTTTCGTATTCTCTCTTAGGCTAAATTTTTCCAGAATTTATAATCTACTTGAAGCTTACTTTTCCTTCAAAAATATACCTTATAGAGTTTATATCCTCAAAGCTTCTATGTTCTTTATTAGAACTTAATTAAAGCATTCCTGATTTGTTAGCATTCTACTTATAGGAATGATTTACATAATTATCTAAAAAAAAATAATCTGTTTTTGCACTCTGTTCTTCCGAAATATAATAATGATTATTGGTTATATATTTCTAAAAACTCATATTCAGTTCTTATACACTAATGGGGAAATAAATATTGATAATTCATTTCACATTATGCTCATTTACTAACAAAATAAGAATCAGATACAGAGCCACAAACATTTAAACTAAAGTATTATATGTACCTACTTTAGAGTTTTAGGAATTTGTCTTAGTAACTGTTGTTTCTGCCCAACCTTGAGCGAGGCGATTACGTCCTCTGATCCCCCCTTTCTGCACACCAGGTTTGAGGAAAATTGTAAGAGACAAGAAGTTTTACCTCGGGATTGAGAAATCTAGTCAATTTCTTTAGGGTAAATTCCTTCAGTTCCACTGGTACTCCAACCAGCTCTGGACAACTCAGAATCAACATACTATGCTTAGCCCTCTAATTCTTATACACAGAACCCCATTCCCTCCTAGTATTTTCCTTTAAATCCTTTATGGGATTGGTAACTGTCAGAACTGTCTCAACCTCTTCCTAGGTTTCTTGGAATATTTTTACCACATAGTTACTTTCACCTTTACTCAAAATAAAATTGTCTTTTAATTAAATAATTTAAAATAGAAAAAAATTATGTGTTAATATCCTTAAAAAATTCCTCATTCGTTCCAATTCTGACTATGTATAAACAAGTAAAAAGTAAAAACTACATCAAGAAGGTACATCTTCCCCTTTGGAGGAAAACATCATCCTCGGTGTTACTCATTTCCTCAGAACAATTCTGGAAAAGCCTCAAGCATAACTTTTTCATCTTCCCAAGTGGCCTCCTCCGAGCTAAAGTGCTTCCATTACCCCTTAACTTGGGGGATGACTCACTTCCGGATCGTATTTCTCTCCGATCTAGGATATGCTTTTGTTCTACCAAGAACTCACCATCTAGTTCTACATGTATACCCTGCCATTGTATGATGTGCTTGGAATTGTGCACATAATGCTTCAATAAGGACACATGAAAGAGATTGTGCACTAATATATGGCTTGGTAAAGCCAAATGATAGGCCACCGGCCCTATCCTCTCTAAGACTTCAAAAGGTCTGCAGTAGCAGGGAGCCAATTTGGCACAAGCATTCCAATGCATAGTACTTTTCTTTTGCTTGATTCTCATGTACACATGGTCCCCTATCACAAATTCTCGAAAATTTCTTCTCTTGTCTGCACAGACCTTTGTCTATCTTGAGCCGCCTTCAGATTCTGTCTAATTTTCTTAACCTCCCACTCCATCTCCTCTAGCATATCGGGTCCAAGCATAATTCTATTTTCTGGGCTACTCCAGTTTATGGGAGTTCAACACTGTCTCCCATACAATGCTTCGAAAGGGATCATCTTAAGAGATTCTTGATATCTGTTATTGTAGGAAAATTCAACCAAGTGTAGGTACTTCCATTTCATTGGCTGTTGCATCACATGCATGTGAAACATGTCTTCTGAGACATGATTCACCCATTCTGTTTTCCCATCCGTTTACAGATGGTAAGCAGTGCTAAATTTTATTTTCATACCCAGTCCACTAAATAGTGTCTTCCAAAATGCTGATGTGAATTTCACATCACAATTTGAAATGATTGCTCGAGGAATACCATGTAATCTAAAAATATCTTTCATAAAAATATCATCAATTTGCACTATCTTATAATTATATTGAACAGGAATAAAATGTGCCACTTTATTGAGTCTATCAACCACCACCATAATCGAATCTTTATGCCTTTTTTTTTTTGGTAGACCCATAATAAATTCAAAGGAAATCACTTCCTACTTCCATTCAGGCACTGGGATTGGTTGAAGCAATCCCGCAGGATGCTGATGTTCTACCTTAATTTGTTGGCATTCTAGGCACTTTGTCAAATATTCTGCTATGTCCCTTCTCATCTTAGGCCAAGTATAGTCTTTTATGATTGCTGTCAACATATTTTGGTAACCTGGATGCCTGGCATAGGTACTTCTGTGATACACATCCAAAATAATTCTTTTTAAACTCTCCTAGTTAGGAATATATATCCTTTTTCAGAAAACAAGAAGTTTTTTTTTCATTGAGTTCATATTTAGACTATTTTCCTCTTTTCTCATCATCTTTTAACTACTGCCACAAATGTTGATAATATGAGTCCTCCCTTGATGCTTCCAAAATATTGTCTTGAAAATTTGATTCATTATCGTTGAAATATAGTTCATAAATGTCGTGCAATTTTCTACTCAAGGCATCCACCACTTTGTTCTCTTTTCCTTTTACATGCTGAATATCGAAATTGAATTCGCTGAGAAACACATTCCATATTTCTTGGCAGACATTCAAATCAGCCTATTTAAAGTAGCTTGTTAAGCTACTATGATCGGTCCTCAACACAAATACATTTCCTAACAGATAATGCCTCCATATCTGCAAGGCATCCACAACTGTAGTCAATTCCAAATCATATGTTGAATATCTTTGCTCATGATCCTTCAACTTCCTAGATTCATATGCTATGAATTTTCCTTCCTAGGTCAACACTGCTCCTACACCTTCTTTGCATGCATCAGTACATACCTCGAATTCCTTTCTTGAATCCGCTACTTTCAAAACAGGTGTAGTATTTAACAGTTCTTTTAATAACTCAAAATTGTTTTGACATTCTTGTGTCCATTTGAAAACTCTTCCTTTCCTTTGCAAAGAAGTAATAGGATAAGCTATTTTGGAGAATCCATTAATAAATCTATGGTAGTAACTATCCAAACCCATAAACGAGTGTATGTCCACCACATTCTTTGGTACCTTCCATTCCATAATTGTTTTTATCTTTTCCTAGTCCTGAGCTATTCCTTCTGGCAAAATTACATGCTCCAAGTATTGGATCTACTCTTTAAAGAAATCACATTTACTAAACTTGGCATAAAGTTGATGCTCTCTTAGTGTTTTCAGCACAATACACAGATGTTCTTTGTGCTCTTCCTCATTTTTAGAGTAAATTAGGATATCATCAATAAATATTAACACAAAAATATCCAAGTATGGATGGAAAATTCCATGCATTAAACTCATAAATGTTGTTGGTGCATTGGTTAACCCAAATGTAGCACCACAAACTCAGAGTGTCCATACCTGGTATGGATAGTTGTCTTGCTTATATCTTCATCCTTGATTCAGATATGATGGTAGCCAGACCTTAAGTCTATTTTGGAGAACACTATAGCTCCCTTGAATTGGTCAAATAAATCATCAATGCATGACAGTGGGTACTTGTTTTTAACAGTCAGCTTGTTGAGCTAACGATAATCCATACACATACACATAGTACTATCCTTCTTCCTTACAAAATGCATCGGTGCTCCCCATGGGAACACAATTGGCCAAATATAACCTTTATCCATAGACTCCTTCAATCTCATATTTAACTCTATTAATTCTGGTACACTCATTCTATAGGGAGTTTGGGACACATGTGCTCCTCTAGGGATTAACTCAACAGTAAAGTCAATATCTCCTTTTGGCAGCAGCCCCAGAATGTCCTCAGGAAAAACATCTTGAAACTCTTGCACAACAGGAATATTTTCTAACATAGCAATCTTTTCTTTTGTATCGGTGAACCCAAATTGAATTGCATAAAGCTGGTAGCCTTTTCTTATACATTTACTTAGCTGTGATGCAGTAATGGGTTGCAGCTTCAAAGGATTTTTAATGCCTTGCAGTTCCCGTCTTGACCCATCATTAGACTTGAAATGTATAACCTTATTCTTACAGTCCACCAAAGACCAGTGTCTTTCTAGCCAATCCATCCCTATCAATATATCATAAGAGCCCAATGGTAAAACATTGAGTTCCACAGTTATATGTTGGTCCCCAATTTTTAATTCATAGTCGGGTACCTTAGTATGAACTTGTCTTCTAGTCTTGGTAACCAATTGAACCAGCGATGGATTTTTAAATTTTTGTTCCTGCAATTTATTGTTTTCAACTGCACGAGGGTGTATGTAGCTCAAACTGGCACGAGGATTAACTAGAATAGAAACATCTTGAGTTTGAATCTTACCTTATAATTCTATCATGGTCAACTGGTAATCCGCTTATTGATCCTCCAGTTATGCATTGATTCTGGGTATGTTTTGAGCTACACCCCCCACCATTGACACTTCTTGCAGATTTGCTGCCACCTCACTTCGTCCCCGATGTGGACAGTTCGTAAAATAATGAGCTTCTCCACATCCCAAGCATTGCAATGGGGGTTTGTTGGGATTGCCCAATATCTAGTCTACTAGAAGCTTCATTAGGCCTTTCTTCCCCTGTCCACTTTGCTCTATTTTTATTTTTACCATTATGTTTACTGAGTGGATGTCTTGCAGCATTCTTGAAGTTGTTGGTTATGCTATTCCTATTATTGGAAAAACTTTTCTACCCTTTTTGAGGTGGCCATCTTTTCCCAACTTCTTCCTTCACCTTGGACTACTGATAGCACATTCGTGCCTTCCTAATCGCTTCATCCATGGTCTTCGGATTCACGAACTAAATCATTTCTTTCATATGAATTGGAAAAATACTCAAAAAATGTTGCAACTTGGCTTTTTCATCCCGTAGGTAAGGTACATATCTTAATAGATATGTGAATTTTGTAATAAATTCATCTATAGTCATTTGACCCAGTTTCAAATCATGAAACTCTCAGGTCTTCTCATCATAAAATATTTCAGTTAAATACTTGTCTTTAAAATACTACTGAAACTCATCCCGCATTACGTTTTGGTCTTCTACACCTCTTACATTATTCACCTCCTCTGACCACATCGTTGGTTTCTCCCACAACTGGTAAATGGCTAGGCAAGATTTAATATTACCATTATACTCATACACCTGAAATTATTTATTCATATTTATAATCCATTCTTTCGCCATTTCCTATGCCTCTCCATCAAAGGTAGGAAGCTTGATCTTCTGAAATTCTCCCCGTAACACCACTTTTTGGTTTTTCATCTCCTGCTCTTCCATAATATTTACAGATTCCGCCTCATTATAGGTTCGAATTTTATGGATTTTAGGCATTCAACTCTCTTCCACATGATCATGTATTCCTTATCGTTGATCACTATTTTCCTAAGTAATTCTCTCAGGGCTTGGTTGTCCAATGGGAGGATTCTTTCTATCCGACAAACTCTTAAATATCCTCTCTTGTTCTCTCATCAATATTTCGTTGTCACTACGAACTTTAATCATTTCTGTTTGTAGCTGTTGAACAATATCCAACAATATATTTTTCTGTTGCTACTGTTCTTCCAACATTATGCTTGTCCGCTGATGTTGGTCCACACTTAGCTGCACCCACATCTCAGGACTGACTTTAGGATTGGTTATAGGATGAGTCTCACCCATGTTTCGAGGTGGGTGTTGACTTGATCCTCTTCTCATGATGATTTACATAAATCTAGTTCCCGTGCTTATCTCAATATCAAATCATTAATTTCATAAAATTCCCAACACAACAATAAGTATGATTTTGAACCTGTTTGGCCCAGTTTTTAACTGATGCTCTGATACAAATTGTAACATCTACCTATTTAACCCTTTCAACTTACAAAAAATAAATTAAAATTCACTTACATAGTTAACCCACCTATGAACCTTATACTATTACAAAAATATAATGATTAAATGCATATGGCACATTATTAAAAATTCTATGTTACACCACATGCCTTTACAAATATGGATTGAAATAATAAATATACAAAATTCACTTACAATTACGCAATGTACATACATAAATTTTATAATCCCGGTTCATATGTTTTGGATTCTTGATACGGTATTAATCATTTACTGCCGAGTACTCTTAAATCAATATGCATGTACACCCTCAGGATTCTGCATTTATTTTGGACAGCGCTAAGATTTGAAACTGCAGTTTTTACCTTGGTTAACCTATAAGTGTTTAAACTTAATTAAATATACCAGTCATGCATTTCGTCTAGCATTTAAGTTGGATCCTCAGTTAATGTTACGGTCACCAGTTGTCCTATTAAGCTGGTGTCTCCTCCGTCACTGGATATCGTCTCCTCATGATAAATGGAGCTCGTGACTGATGGGGTGGGTTAGGGTAACTACCCACCCCTTCCTCTACCACCTTCGGCTCATTGTTGCATCCCACTGGCGCTTTGGCTCTAAAATTTTTCTTGTTTCTGTGGTGATTCACTGGTTCTAATGGCTCGAGTCCAATAAAATTTGTGTGAATGAATTTCTCTGGAGTTATCCTATGGCTCCACCCACCTTACCATTTGATTGCAAGTCTCGCACATGTTGTTTTCCTTTGGTGGCTGAATGCTCTGCCAAATCGACTTTGCGGCTTTATGAAACTTTCCTTTGCCTCAACGGATTCCACAGTCATGTATCGAGGTAAAGTACCAAATTTACAGTGCTTATGAAAACAATATTTTCCTTTCTGGCTATTCTTTTGGTTAAGCGTTCTTGGTTTACTTTCTTCCAACTCAAACCATTGATTAACCCTTCTTTGTTGTTCACTTCAAGCTCATATAGGGTCTGTTCGATGCTTGCAGATTATTGTTTAAAGGGATGAAATCAACCTTCTTTCTTGCTTCACCCAAAAATGTTAGGTTTTTGACCCATCAATCTCAAAATTTCTTTATACTTAATGCACAAATTGTAATATTTTTCCTCCCTGCACTTGTTCTGTAGGAGAGGTCTTCATAATTCTGGAGTTCGGATTTAGTTTTCACATCTAGATTTATCTATTTTAGATTTACCTCTAGTTTTCACATCTAGATTTATCGGTTTCCACGATTACATACTGTCAATTGAATTTTTATTTGTGAAACCATTAAAATTTTTAATCTTTATTATAACCCATGAAATTTATGTATTTTGTTCAGGAAATACATAAAATTCGCAAAATCTCCATTTCCACCACATCTACATGAGGTTTCCCAAGTAAAAGGGTGAAAAAGGAAGTAAAAGGGTAAAAAAGAAACCAAGAACCGTGATGATATCTCACTTTTAATGATG